>JAVIWB010004616.1:0-600110 GCA_031893035.1 Dermolepida albohirtum | reverse complement strand
ACGATTACTTTGAATATGTATATATATATATATATATATATATATATATATATATATATAATCTTTTGTACAGGTTGCTTTTTCCTCATTACGTCTTGACTATAATTTTTCGTTTATTGTAGTTAAGTTGTTTTAAAAATAAAGTTTCAAATGTTTACTATTATTTTAGTTTGTTTTTCTTTATTCTATAAATGTGTTTACCTGTTAGATAAATAAAGATATTACTATTATTGTTACATAGATTTCATATATTTTGTTGTTTTGTATATATTATTATACTATTGAAAATGATCAGCCACCACAAATATTTACTAAAATCCCTTAATATTGGGACCGTGTTATAAGCAACTAATGGAAACGATTTTATGTATGTATAACGCTCCAAGGCTTACAAAGTACTTACAGGCATGCACCGGTAAAATTCGTTAATTTTGCCCTTTTTTTGAATCCAGAGTGTCAATACCTCGCATTTTTCACTAAGTTATGCTGTATGATATTCGAAGAAATTCTAGAGCCTCAATTCTGGCTAAAAAAACTTTACGAAAGTATATCAACGAAGCAGCAAAATTTAAAATAGGCAACTCTATCTTATATGATAAAACAGGATCCAGTCGTCCAAGCGATATTTCCAATGAGCTTTTATTACTAAGTTAGCTGTATGATATTCGAAAAGGTTCTAGAGTCTCAAGTCTTGCAAAAAAGTAACTTTACGAAAGTATATCAACGAAGCAGCAAAATTTAAAATAGGCAACTCTATCTTATCTGATACATCAGGATCCAGTCATCCAAGCAATATTTCCAATGAGGTTTTTTCACTAAGTTAGCTGTATGATATTCGAAAAGATTCTAGAGTCTCAATTCTGGCAAAAAAAAACTTTACGAAAGTATATCAACGAAGCAGGATAATTTCAAATAAGCAAATCTATCTTATCTGATAAATCAGGATCCACAAAAATTTAAGAAGTCGCTCAAAACTTAAGTTAAACGCAAACACGATTTATCAGCATACGAAAAAAAATCACCGAAGGTTGATATATAACTCCTTTCCACATTAATTTTGGAAAGGGGTTATATATTAACCTTGAGCGATTAAGTTAATCAACCACAGGCTCCATCAAAATTATCTATGAAAAAAAATAAACTAAATTTTTAAGCTTAAAAAATCACATGTTAAACAAAAATAATAAGGCGGACTACGTACCATTATGTAACTCTATTAGTAAATTTACCTACCATTACTTTTTAGGTCGTCTAGATGCAGATAATAAAGAAAAAAATAATGTCAAAAGCACATCAATCTTCTTAGCCACCTCAAAAATTAATCTGAAAAGGTGTTGTTAGCATTGTTCGAGAATTATCTTCTATACAAGAGTGAATTGACAAATAATTCGAACGAATAATATATGGCACTAAATTTTTATGAATTTTTCCAATGTCGACACACTTACATCAATGACACTGCAGCGCTTCCTTCCCAATTTCCACAAAATGCCGTTCCGTCGGGTTGAGGCATATCTTGAAATTCCAATTTATATAATTTTTCGCGAATACCTTGATTAATATGAGAAAGTGCGTTGTCATTTTGAAAGAGCACTTTTAATGGACAACTCTTAGTTATCTTTTGTCCTCCTCAATTTTTTTAGTTGAACGGTACGCACATTTCTCCCTTTCCAAGATAATTCATGAAAATTATTCCTCTTGAATTAAAAAAAAATGTAGTCATTACCACATCCGTCGATGCAGACGTCCTGGTTTTCTTTGGCGAATCAAGAACATGGTGGCGAAGTTAGGTTTCATAAACAGTAACAAAATATTACAAAAATTTATTCCCTTCGATGTTCATTCTTCGGTCATTCAAGATAATTAATTTAATTTAGACACGTTATTTTCACTGCTCTAACTTTCAAGTTATAAATGCCATAAACTAAGTCACTGCGAGAAAGTTGACATAATTAGAATATAATATGTGTTTCTAAAGGATAATGTTAGTAATCGAGTCTCACTTCCTGCTCAAATATTCCCATATATTATATACTTTATGCGCCAGTTTTCGCTATCTAATATCTTTCGAATTTTTACCTCTTTCCTTTATTACAAAATATTGAAGTGTAGTTAGAAAAAGTAGTTTTACAGCGATCCTATACGATATTTTCTTAATGAAGGAATGTACATTTAAATTACTAGTTTCGTTTCCTAAATAAAAATTAAGATTAATATTTTATTTTGTGAAACTTCCTAATTGTTCTAAGCCACACGTTTGCTTGCTTCTATCAAACAATCAAAATTATGATATGAAAATTAAAATTAACACCTATACGAAAACAGACTCCGTACGCGATCTATACCGTTGAGAACCAAGATGTACACTGTGTAGTTGGAAAAAGTAGTTTTACAGTGATCCAATACAATATTTTCTTAATGAAGGAATGTACATTTAAATTATTAGTTTCGTTTTCTAAATAAAATTAAGATTAACAGTGTACATCTTGGTTCTCAACGATATAGATCGCGTACGGAGTCTGTTTTCGTATAGGTGTTTTTCGCAGTGGTTTACCAGGTGCGACACTTTGCAATTATCTGCTGATGATGCCAACTTAGTTGTCGGAATGCGTATACAGAATTACAAAAGTTAATGTGGAAAGGGGTTATATATCAACCTTAGTGATTAAGTTAATCAACCACAGGCTCCATCAAATTCAACTGTACCCTACTATAATTGGATTTACATACACAAAAATGCACAATAAAACGTGTTCACGGAGCAAAAATATTTATAACTGCTGACGAGCAGATTTAACCTCCTTTAGTGACACATATATATATATATATATATATATATATATATATATATATATATATATATATATACATTCAGCGGCAAACAGACAGAATTCTGTTAAGAATAAATACATATGCGGAATTGTAAACTTATTACGCAGACGGTATTAGTATCTGCTTATTGTATGTTTATCCGTACATATATATGTAATATATAGTATATAGCGCTCATGCAATTAATTTTCTGATCCAATCAGCACAAGTTATTCAAACCAGAATAATGTAACAGGGAAAAATCTGTGGAAAAAGTAATGTCTGACCCTGATTACGGCTAAATATCGATACTACCTTCTATGGCGGATCCGTATAACCAAGCGAGAGACATTAATTTTTCTACAGATATTTTTTCTACAGATTTTACATATACACTCCGCGCAACATGAATAGGACCAACTGCATATATGACATTTGTAGTTGGTATAAACATGGTAGCGCGCTGGAATTGTTATTTTCGAAAATAAGAGGGTTGATAAAAAGATGTATGTAGGTACCAAATATAATTTTTGTAAAAGTCAGTGCAAATGTACGTTACTAATGACAATAAGTAGAGTAATTAAACGCCACTTGAATACGACCAATCTACATAATAAAAGATTCGTTTGCAATAACAAAATACTTTATTGTTCAATAATGAGTACTTTTGCCATTATTTCTTATAACCTCAAATAGTCGGGATGGAATGGAATTATACAGAGTTCTCAAGTAGTCAACGGGAAGTTCCGCCCAACTTCGTTTCAGCGCCTGCTCTAGTTCGTCAGCGCAACTGAATTGGGTAGCATTGGAACAATTTACGCGACAACCATCCCCAAACATTTTCTATGATGTTCAGGTCGGGGGAGAGCGATGGCCAATCGAGAACCTCCATGCCTTGTTCTTGAAGCCAGCGTCGAACAATGCGCGCGGTGTGAATACTGGCATTATCCTGTTGGAAAATAAATGGCCCACCTGCCATAACGTTGGAAAATTTGTCTTTCACCTGTTGCAGCAGCTGGACGTACTTTTCCGAATTCTGTCTGCCCTTCACTATTACTAAATCAACAGGTCCGTTATAGGACACAGCTCCCCATACCATGACTGAACCAACATCGGCTCGCCTTCGTGACTGAATCACTTCATCTTTACGTAAATCGTGGAAATAGTACCCATCCGGGCCATCTAAATTAAACTTCTTCTCGTCACTGAAAATAACAGTTTGCCATTCTTACCCCATTTTTGCTTTAGCAAACTGAAGACGTGCAGTGCGCTGAAATTCCCTTAAAGGAGGCCGTCGTTTAATTTTCAAACGTTTTAAATGCGGACAGGTCTTCAGTAACTTCTGTACAGTTCTTAAGTTCGTTCCAACGTTATTCGCGATTTGTCTTGCCGTTAATGCCGAATTCGATGCTTCGCGTAATATGGCTCGACGTTCTCTCTTAGTTGTAACGGATGTTGTTCGCCCTTTAAAACGTTTTCCATAATTCTCGGGATCCCCTAATAAAATTGTTCACAACCTGGTGTGATCGACTTATTTTCTTTGCAGTAGCCCTTGAGGAATACCCTTCTTGATGGAACGCTTTAATTTTTCCAATTTCTTCCATACTTAAGCACTTCTGTCGTCCCATCGTTGCACAATACCCTTAATTACAGATGTTTGTTTATCCGGATACACGTTGTAACTCGACACTCATCCGGTAGCTTACTATTAAATACTGGTCGTATCCAACCGGCGCGGTGCGTTTTATATGTATGTGGTACTTACGTCACCCAATGCATAACGTTAGGCACTATTGCGAAATAATGCGTATTATTTGCCATATCATACCACTACAAACTTGCATTGTATTTTTAGTAAATGAATTGTTTTTCAAACCACCGAAAGCTTGCAACAAGTCGGGTGGTCCTATTCATGTTGCGCGGAGTGTATCACAAATAAATAAATTTTTCCTTGTTTCGAAATCGACTAAATTTTCTGAGGACGTTAATTTCCATATTTTCGATTGAACAGTTACAAGACATAATTTATTTCATAAAAACGGATGAAATTAAGAGATTTTATCTGATTATCTCTAAATAATTGCTAGAGATTGAGAAAATATAATGTGAAAACTTGGGCACTTAAGAATGTGATTTAGAAGCTATTAGAAGTCGTTTCGATGCTTACAGAGTTGATTTAGATCTAGATGGATAGATAGTTTGGGAAGGCTCTTGATGGCCTTGTTAGTTAGTCGTTATTATTGCCTTTGGTAAATGTTTTATAATTGATACATAAATGTAATAACCTATATAATTATTTCAATTTAGCTAGAAAATATTAGTTCGCGAAGAACGATATAATAATAAATGAGAATACGAAAGGCGAACAAGATAACTTGTTTTCACTTTAGTACAATTTTTATTTTACAATATTATTTTAGGGATTGATGTTAGCATTATTGTTTTAATTTAGGAAATGAAAGATATACTTTACTATAATCCTACAGGGATATACGAGGGTGGTTTGAAAAGTTTCCGACCTAACAAAGATACAAGACATTTTTTCTTAAAATTAATTTTTATTTTTCTACATAGTCACTTTGTAACTCTACACACTTCTACCAGCGATGCTCCGATCTCTTTAACCCGTCCAAATAGTACTCGGCGTTTTTCTCTGCAAAATAATTGCTCACGAAGGTGATTGCCTCCTCATTTGAGGAAAATCTCTGTCCTCCGAACGCAATTTTTAGACGAGGGAACAAAAAGAAGTTGCTGATGAGTAAGGGGGATAGTCAAGCAGTTCAAACCGTAATTCCTGGAATTATTATGGTGTCACAACTCTGTATTTAAATTGATGGATTTATTTCTTCATTAGCTTTTACCTATAAAATTAAGTCTACAACTAAGAATTTGAATAAGACATTATAAAATATTTGCACGTATACATTATTTTTAAATAGTCTAGTAATAAATAAACATTTTGCAATTCATTTAGGTAAATGTCTTTCTGAGTTCAACTACTGCGTTGTAAACTACGATTAGTATCAGATAGATGAATATTAAATGATGATAATGTTATCGTCATTTAATGTTCATATAATGAACAATATTAGTTTTAGAAAATTTTGAATACATCTTCTGATCATATTAAAGCTGTTGTAAGTTTATTCAATTTTTTTTTAGAAGAGAATCATTGACGAAGAACAAAGTTGCTCGTTTCTAGTATATCAAATAGCATTTCAATACCGAAATAAATGTAAATACTGGTTGTAAGGACAGAATAAATATCTAAAAGAAAAGAAAAAAGAAATATTTTTTAATTAAAGTAAGTCCTATGAAAAAAATAATACTGAAATATAATATTCCTAACAAACTTTACAAAACTTTTCGCGAAACTTTGAAACGTTATAACTTTCTTTAATTAAATGATGTTATTATATAAATAAAAGTATGTCGCTTTCAACAATATATATTAGGTAAAAAATGAAAGTTGTTGTACATACAAAGTTACTGATGTTTGATAATTTATAAATTGAACAAAAATGACCTACATATTTGATATTTTATTTTAATACAGAATTTATAAAATGCTGTTAGAAAAATTATAAATTTCTAAATTAAATTATTTACTTTCAAGAAGCTGCGTTATGCACCATTAAAGATAAAAATTACTTTCGACCATAAAGCAATCGCATTTTGAAGAAAAATAAGAAATATTTATTGTGTGACGTTAGTCGTTTGTTAGGATATTAATTGCGTTGAATTTAACTCCAATTTTAACTCTAGATTTTGCGCATCCAAAAAAATAGTAAAATACGTACTACCGTCCTAGTTTTTACATTTTTGGCATCTTTAATAAAATGCGGAAAGGTCACAGTGAATTTACTAATTGGCCGGCAAAATCACTTTGACATAACGCCAATTGATTGCATTTATGAGACAATCTGAACGCAAAATTTGTATGAAAATTTAAAAATATTTTTTTAGAGAAGAGTTTGTGTTTGGAACAGAGAATTACAAATGAATCTGGTAACAATTTAAAATGAAATATGTAAAATTATAACTTTTGGTTTAACGAATATGTTACGTGAACATGTATTTATACTTTCGAACAGCGGTTCTACGGATTTATACGTTTTTTGAGAATCTACATTATGAAAAACAATTTTTATTTTCCCTCCGTCCATCCAGTCAGGTATTTTTTAGTCAAACCATTCAATGGATTGAACTCAAATTTAAACATTTGAGAAAATAAAAGGAAGGTATTTTTTTGATTTTTTTTCCTTTCATATTACAATATGTAATAATCAGGAAAAAAATCGAAAAGGTAAGATACTCGTGGGATAAAATTGAATACTACGATTCCTTCAAAAGCCGAATTTTGTTTAAATTTTATAAATAAATATTCAATAGATAAGGTTATGATATTCCGTTATTCGTATTTATGGAAAGAAATCGATAAAGGATAGTTTACTGAAGATGTGATATTGAAAAATACTATTTTCTCAAAAACGGCTTTAACGATTTCGTTTGTTTATAAGTGGATAAATCATAGATAATATTACAATATTCCGCTATTTGTTATTTGAAAAAAGTCAGGTAAGAGTAGTTTAAAAGTGATATTGAAAGTATGAGTTTCTTAAGAACAACTCTAACGCATTTTGAAGGTAATTTTGATCGAGCCTGTGTTTGATTAACTTAGTCACTGAAGGTTGATATATAACCCCTTCCCACATTAATTTTCGTGTTCTGTATACGGATTTCGACAACTAAGTTGTCATCATCAGCAGATAATTAAACAGTGTTGCACCTGGAAAACTACAGCAAAAATACCCGCACGAAAAACAAATTTCGCACATGATCTGTACCATTGAAATCTAAAGGGCTGAACTACTGCACTGAAACTCAGTTTTAGTGCAGTAGTCAGTGCAGATGTCCCATACAAATGAGTATGAAACGTCGGCAGATATACAAGTGACGCGGTTCCAGCCCGGAAGCCCAGAAGCAGATAGCATGGACCACGACCGCGGAAGTCTACGTACCAGATTAAGCTACACATATTTTTCCTTGTGTTAATGAATAATGCATTGCCTTTTGCACATTTTATTTTGCTTTAAATGCTACATTGTTACATCGACTTATGTCAAACTTGCTAAGTAATTTATTTGAGACCATGATGTATTGTTCGAATATAATCGTATAGATTATCGAACAACAAAGTACGAGATGCAATCTTTAACATTTGTGCCAAATTTATTCGTTATACGAGGGAGCGTTTTTATATTCGCGGAATGAGCGGGTTGTAGAGGGGTGAGTAGGCGCATTGGGGGCGCGGCCTGTGCAGCGACTCATGATTAGTATAAATACGAAGTTTCATTGTTATTAGACAGTTAGTCTTTGAGCTATCGTCAACCAAGTAACATAATCAGGAGTGAAAAGTGAAATATGGAAAAAATCGAATATCGTGACGTTATAAAGTTCCTTACCAGGCAAGGAAAATCAGTCGCGACCATAATGAATGAGATGTCATTGGTTTACGGCGACTCTTGTCCAGGAAAAACCATGGTGTACAAGTGGCATAGTTTACTTAAACAAGGAAGGGAATCCCTTGAAGACGACCCGAGGCCGGGCAGGAGCATTGAGGTGACTACGCCAGCACTTATCCAAAAAGTTGAACAAATTGTACTCGAAGATGCTCGACTAAAGAAGAAACAACTCGCAGAAATGGTTGAGTATCCGATACAACAATTTTTAAAATCCTACACGATCATCTCGGCATGTCTAAGGTCAGCTCAAGATGGGTGCCGAGAATGCTCACGCCGCCGCAAAAACAACAGCGCGTAGAGTGTTCGCGTGCATTTTTGGACCTCTGCAATGAAGACAAGGATGGTGTATTGAGTGGAATTGTTACTGGAGACGAAACTTGGGTTCATCATTATGAACCTGAGTCCAAACAAGACTCCATGCAGTGGCATAAAAAGGGCACAGCACCTCCCAAGAAATTTAAAGTGTCACAATCAGCAGGGAAACTCATGGCAACGGTATTTTGGGACTCGGAAGGAATATTGTTGATTGATTATAAAGATAAAGGTATTTCTATAACCGGAGAATATTACGCTTCAATATTAGAGCGACTAAAAGAAGCCATTAAAGAGAAAAGACGGGGAAAATTGACAAAAGGTGTTCTGCTTTTGCACGACAACGCGCCTGTCCACAAGAGCCGCGTTGCGTTAGCTGCCCTGCATAAGGTGGGCTTCGAAATTGTGAATCACCCACCCTACAGCCCAGACCTGGCCCCGAGTAATTATTACCTGTTTCCGAAAATGAAAAAAGAGCTGCAGGGTAAAAAATTTACTGCCGATTATGAAGTCAAGGAGGCAGTTTCGGCGTATTTTGCAGATAAAAAGAAATCATTTTTTTATGAGGGTATAAATAAATTAAATGAAAGATGTGAAAAATGTATCCGTCTTGCAGGTGAATATATTGAAAAAGAAAAATAATTTGGTTTTTTTATTTCCACCCCTTGTCCCCCATTCCGCGAATATAAAAACGCTCCCTCGTACTAACCACCAAAATATATAATAACTTAATCAATATGTTTCACCGGTTTTAAATAGATGGCCAACACAGTATAATTATTTTGTCTACATTTTGTAAAATTTTGAGTTTTATTAATATAAGTAGTAGTTGAGATCTGCTTTAATTATACAAGAAAACATTTCTAATAAGTAACATCTCCGATTATATGTATATAGCAGACGTCTAATTCGCCAAATAAATGAAATATAATATCTGAACATACATATATTGCAAAAACAAATGGCAGCTACTTTAGTTTTACCTTCTTGTAATAAAATTACAATGTCAGATATGTATGTAAACAGTTGTAATATAACAATGTCATTTGCCGTGAGTGTGTGTGCCTATTTACTGCGGTTACATTGAATACGAAAAATATATTTGGTTCTCTCAAGCTCAAAATCAATCTACTACGGATTATGCATTCAAATGTTCAATATTTAGTATCGATTTGCAGTGCTGGTGGCGCAAACAAGTTCCATCTATTGAAAATGCCACCAAAACAAAGCAATTTGAGTTTGTTTATTCTTCCTTTGTGTCAATTTCGCTTTGATCAGCTTGCAAAATGAAATCAAAATTATGCTTTGCATTCAAATTGGATACATAGTGCATTGTTTGTACTTAATTATAATTTAGTGACACTCCTTTAAAAATTATTTTTGTTTTGATTACAAACGAAGACTAAAATGACGTTCATATTGTTATTTTTAACATTATTGATAATTTATTATGTAAAGGAAAGCATATATAATTATTTATATTTTGGAAAATTTAATAAATGAAGGGTATATATCCATAAAGAGCTACGCCACAAATTGTTCGATTTGCGTAAAGCTGCGTAATTTAAAAACTATTTTAATGGCATCTTTAGTGAGTAGATTTACATTACGCATTAACGAGAAAAATATATTATAAAATTGCCTAAACAGTTTTTCTTTAACTCAACAACCTTGCAATTCACTAACTTTACTCATGCCCAGTTTATCGTGAAGAATTGTTGGAAGGCTTATTTCGACATTTATGTGAACATCAGGTTTGCTTGCATCCATAGGCCTGCCTCCAATAGATTGACAACACCGTCAAAACTGTTTTGACCAATCTATTTTAAAATATGAGGGAGTCTGGCCGCTATACATTGAATCATTCACTCGTCGAGAGTTTTAGGAGAATTATATTCACTTGCGCGATGTTCTAATTTCACAAAACTCATGTTTTGTTGCGAAACACTTTACAAATCACAAAATAATGAACGAATTCAAAGCTAATTTGACATGTAAAAAAGTAGAAAAATATTGTCACTATTGAACGTTACTATGCTACGCACAATTAGGTTTTTCTATGTAATATAGCTAAGAAAATTGTACTCCAGCTTCACTCGAAGTTAAGCTTGTTAATTTAATGTACATATAGCTCTAGGACTGATATTGTGTGTGTGAAACTTGAGTTTAGTAACGTTCAAGTCTATGTTGTAGAATACTATTTGTGTTCCCAGATATTTTATAATATATTAAACTCTGCAGCTTTATATATACACTTCCTTTACTAAAGATAACTGGAAAAATCAAAGATAATGAAGGAATCCTGAAAAAATGATTTTATTTGTTTAAAATATTCTTTATCAGCAGAAAAATAAGTACTTGCATATTAAAGAAACGCATCAAATAACTTTTTTCATGTCGCTAATATCAATAGTTGAATGTTTTCAGTTGATAGCCAAAATAGAATAAATGGTAATTTCACAGAGCCATGTAGTGGCAAAAAATTTTAGTTTTTGATCAGAAAATCAGTGATAATTGATAAATGATTGGAAAAGGCGTTTCATGTAACAAGCGCCTGGTCGACATTCAGGGCAAACACTAGAAAACAGTCTATCAAACCCTTTAAAAAACCACAATAATACACAACATTTAACGGTTGTATCATTTGAAACAAATTCTTTGTGGTCTATGACACACTTTCGACACACTTTCTCTCTCTCTCCAATTGATCAGCTTGAATCGTAATCCACATCTTTGCCTTCCCTGGATGGTACTCAAATTTAGTGTTTGAGATAAGCGATTTTAAGCATTTGTAGCATTTCTATATACTTGCTAATTCTTTGCTTTTTTAATTCTTTTTTAAATACTTCGTATTTTAGGCTTCCAATGTGTAATATCTTTATTAATTATCAAGACATGGAACTACTATTTTCACGATTATCCTTCCTGTGTATGGATTTTATCAATTCATTCAAAATTATAGCCATTGTTACAAATGTGGTTTTACACAACGAGAAGCGTTAGGAATTGCTCATCTAAATAATGTTGATCCAATGTACATAGAACTACATGAAGCAAGTGTTCTTACAGACGAAGATTTAGGAAAAGAAGATGGAGATAGTACTATTGACAATTTACCACATGCACAACTTCGTGCTAATGCTGAGTTGGTAATAAGTAATAATAATTACAACGAGTTTGAAGTAATATTCGAATATATGGCACATGTTGACTAAATCTCAAGAATTTGAGAAGCTCCAACTGACAATTTCATTTGGCCAAATTGAAAAACGTATAAATTTCTTGTAGGAGAAAGTACTCTCTACGCGTTTTTTTGTTGAAATGAAATTTTAGTATCTTCTACTAGAATTTCGTTTGAAGAAACAAACTGCTTCTGAGCAATACTGATATGAAAAAGATATTACAGGGATTCTAAAGTTGATATGAGAAGTAATATTATCTATAGCTCGACGAGAAAAGATCGATTTTTACAAAAATGCAATTTTTGCTTTGCGAACATAATACGAAACCAAATATTAACAAAAAAACCTGAAAAATGTGTCAGCTTATGAATAAAGTCATAACAGATTTTCTGCAATATTTTCATTCCGAAGAAAACCTGTATTAAGACGAAAGTATAGTGAAATATTACGGAAAATAACAACAAACAATTTATAAGAGACACACTGAAAATATTCGGCTAAAAATGTAGTGCTTGAATACGAAATTGTGTAAGTTTTGAAATGCCCAAAGGAAATAATGCAAGGCATTCTCCGAAGTACATTGGACCAAGTTGGATGCATTGCCTCAATAGGAAAAAGACCTGCGTTTGTTGATTTATTTACAAGTTCTAACTTACTTAATCTGGTACGTAGACTTCCGCGAGCGTGGTCCATACTATCCTCTTCTGGGCTTTCGGGCTGAAACGGCGTCACTGGTATAACTGCCGATGTTTCGTACCCACTCGTATAGGACATCTTCAGGGCTCAACTACTGTTACTTTTTGTTGCACTTAAACAGGTGCAAGTCGATGGTGGACGGGTTTATATATGGGTAATGGATCATGGATTAATAGAGCGTTACGGTTGCGGTTGGGTTGTTTGGAGATGCAGGATTGCCAAGTGTTGTGTAGGGGGAAGCCATCATCACTAACTTACTTATTTATTTCGAAGAAATAGCTTGACGAGTACAAGACAAAACAGAATTCCAGAAAATTGTCTCTTTACAGACAAGAGAATGTTCCAAAAGTAAAGCAAGGGGAATTCACGAATCTGCGATTAACGTCCATGACGGTATTTTATTTGCTCATTGGCTTGACAATGGTCTCGTAAATACAGCATCCACCTGATATGGTCTAAATCCTATTACGTATGTAAGACGTTATTTTTATGCACAAAAGGAGAAGTAGTAAATGTACCTCGTATTATTTATCAATATAATCCATGTATGGAAAGCATAGATTTTCTAGATGAAAGCATGGCGCGATATAGGGTAAATATAGGAGATAAAAAGTGGTGATGGTGTTTATTTTTTAACTAGTAGATACTGCAGTTCACAATGTTTGGCGGCTTCGTAAAAAATCTGGGAATGGAATGATTTAGAAGAGATATTGCCACATTTTACGCACTTTTGGAGCAACAAAAAGACTCAGACAGATTTGCAATTTCTAATCAAATCTCTCTTATTATAGGGTTGCCTGCGATATACGCTATGACAGATTAATAATCCTAACACCAGAAAAAATGCAAAGAAGGTGTGTGCACGCATTACACGTATATGTAAAAAATGTAGTGAAGATCTTTGCATTGTTCGTTCATTTCATATAAACGATTTAACAAATTATTTTTCCAGAGACAAGCGTTTTCTTTTTCTATGGTATCTGCAAATCAAGGCACGTATTATATCTAAAAAATGTAACGTAGCTCTTTGCATTGTTTCACATAAACGATTTAACAAATTATTTTTCCAGAGACAAGCGTTTTCTTCTTCTACAGTATCTGCAAATATAAGTTACCCTACGCCTGGCATTACCATATAATAACCTGTATTTATGAAAATACGTCCTACAAATTAATTTTATATTATTACCAGTGAATATCAACAAATACAAGTCAAGATAACTGTACTGCAATAAGTCTTTAAAACCAAACATAATTCAGACGCTCAAGGGGTATGAATTCCGTGTCTTTTTTCTCTATAAAATCCATAAAGACAATTTGCAATATTAAAATTATTGTAGAAATCTTACGATACAGTGTAACGAAAAAATTAACACTGAATAAGTAGTTCATTGAACATGTTTTTTCTTTTCTTTAACTAAAATGTTCAAATAGTAAAAAACCTCTTTCATCTATATTAAACCATTTTTATTGAAGAAACGAATTCGTATTTTTATTTGACTGAAATCGTGGGTTGTGTTGTTGAACTTTTTACTTATTAATATAACACAAATATATAAATGGGACTACGTACTATAATCGCGAATATCCCAAATTAAAGATATAATTCCCCAAATAGTTTCTACCGTACTTTTTAAATTTATTCAACCATTTATAATTCACTTTATAAAAGGCGATAAAAATAAACGACCTTTCCACAAGTTAAAAAAATACATGTATGTATATGTAGGTCAAACTAACCCCAATAAAACTTTACACATTGTTAGCCAATTCTAATCATCAATGTCACCTAAATTAACTTTAGTAAGCGTGTAATACGCCCTGTCACTAATATATCAAATATGACATGACGGAGGAGAGGTTTCTAAGATCACCCGGTATAAACGTTATCGTTATCACAGTCTTTCTGGGAAACAGATCTGTACACACGCAGGTTGATATCTGGTCCTCGCTCTCTCCCATTTAGCTCACACGACGGTGATTCTGCTTTCCGCTAGAAGCACTGCAGTTATGTATATCGATCGTATTTTACGTCACGCGATAATATGGCGATCGTGACGTCACTTTGCAGCCCTCTCTGCTGCGTCACGAAGCACGTGTATGCGCACGTTACTTGCGATCGGTCTCACAGGAGTAGAAGGTATGCCTTGATCACGGAGTCAGCGGCGCGTTTTTAATTTTTTAAAGGATAATAAACTAGCGGGAAATATTGTGAAAAATTTATCACAGCGCATCGGTTTATGGATGATTATGGTTCCCTAACGTCAGTTATTTCTTAGTTTTTAAAAATTCAAACATTTCTATCCTTAAATATCTACAATTGTTTTTTCAAGTATTCTGTTAGGACCGAGAACGTTTTAAAATAATAATGAAAAGTAGTAATTACTTTCTATGGCTTATTGTCTATATAAATTCTTAGTCTCTTGATAAATAACGTGAACAATGTATAAATGTACTTTCTTAGGGAAAGTTGGTTTAAAATTACCGATTTTTATCATTCTGAATTGGGAAGAATACGGGTGTACAATTAGGAAATATAATATTTTAGGTTTTAATAAATTTATTAAAGGCCGGAAGAATTTAAAAGCTGTCTGATGTGGAAATTGTAACGGGTGTTTTTCAAGAGCTTGAGAACTTTAAATGATAATACAAGACAGAAATATTGTTGGAATGAAATTTTTTTATTATAATCTGGTAGATAATTTCATGGCATTTACTGTTTTAATATGATTTCCAACATATGTCTGAATATTGGCTTCCAACGTTTCAAGAGTTACTGGTTTGTCGGCATAAACCAATGACTTAACATAGCCCCATAAAAAGTAATCCAGAGGCGTTAAATCGCACGAACGAGGGTATCAGTGAACAGGACCACTTCTGGAAATAAAGTTGTCACCAAATCGATTTTGCAATAAATCGGTTGTTAAGCGCGCTGTATGGCAAGTTCCGCCGTCTTGTTGGAACCAAATGTCGTCGATATTTAGCTGATTAATTTTTGGAAACAAAAATTCAGTTAGCATGACTCGATAGCGCTCGCCAATAAGGACTGATGACGCCGCCGGCGTGTAAACCGCACCAAACAGTCAATTTTATTGAATGTAATGGTGATTCGTTAACGGCTTGAGAATTGTCTTCGCTCCAAATACGGCAATTTTGCTTATTGACGTAGCCATTTAACCAAAAATGCGCTTCATCACTAAACACAATTCTTTGATAAAAATGCTCACTTTCGGCCAGTTTCAAATGAGCCCAATCAGCAAAAATGCGACGCAAACGATGATTGTTTGACTTCAATTCTTGCACAAGCTGTATTTTATAGGCACGTAAGCCAAGATCCTTACGTAAAATTTTCCACGTAGTCGAAAGACAAAGGTCAACAAGTTGAGAATGACGACGAATCGACGTTTCGGCGTCTTCTTCAATATTTCCTGCTCGAGCAGCAATATTCTCTTCGTTACGCACATTTCTTTGTCTTGTTAATGGTTTTGAATCAAGAAGAGTCAAATTAAAACGATCAATAACTGCACGAACGGCTTGCTGACTAGGCCAATTATGTTGACCGTAAAATGGACAAAGTGCTTTATGAACTTCGCGAACAGATTTATTTTTTCCAAAGTAAATTTCCACAACTTGGAAGTATTGTTCTCGCGTTAAACGATTCATAATGACTTGCCAAACCTTACTGAAAAAAAAACGTCAACACAGTTTGACAACACAGCCGTCAAACCATAGGTATCGATATCGATAGTTCTCATGCAGCTTCAAAAGCACCCATTATATACCTCAAACTATTTGTGCAAATCCATTTTCAAGGTAGTAGTTTTAAATTAAAAGTCCTTTTATTCATTTGGCCATCGGGATCAGAGGCTATGTGCCAACAAAGAACACTTGTAAAAGAAATGTAGATTTGAGAATTAATACACGCACACACACTTTACAATTCCGAACATGTCTGACTGACTTTTAAACGTATAAATTAGCAATCTGTCAATACTAAATGCAAATAATATCATACAGAAAGTTCATAAAGATTGTATTTACACAAAGCTTTCTTTCAATCAGTGCTAGGGAATGATAAATGTTTTTATTTTCAAGACAGAAAAACTAGTTGATAGCTCAATGGTAGGTTATCACGTCGGGGGTCTCAAAATCAATTCCGATGGTCTCTCATGCGAGAAGATTTTTCGTGATTTCTCATTCCCCTTTATGTGAATGGTGATAGCCAAATATTTTAAACCATACCACTAGGACTTTAAAATCGAGCGCGAGCGTAACAATAGCTTACCTAAATTTGACCTAAATGCTGAAACTAAGTTTTCTCTGAGTCTTGCAATAAAGTGAAAAATAAACAAAACAAATGAGAAACTACTTTTACTCTTACTTATATGTGTATGTGTACTATCTTATATACGAATGTACGTATATGTATATATATATATATAAAAGTATATGTTTTTATATATATATATATATATATATATATATATATATGCATATGCTAACTTGAACGAAATAATAAATTACAAATAAAATAAATAATAAAAATTAGAACAACGAAATGTCGACTACACTACGTCATAACATAGTTCTTATGTATGACCAAACATGAACTTGGCGGCGGACCAATTTTATGACCCAGAAAACAAGGCCGTCGACAAAAAGTTAGCAAACAAAGCCACATTGCTGCGCTTGTAATTTATTGAAAATATTACTGGCATTATTCTTAATGATCTTTTTTCCCACTTGAAGAAAGCATCCCACCGTCACAAAAATAGACGATAGATTGTGCGTGACATACACACATATTTTATGAAAAATGGAATGGCATCAATCTAAGAATCGAAGTCATGATTAATAACAACAGAGAGGACTTGTAAATACAACTCCAAGGAATAAGTTGTTACAAAAACAAACGAAAGGATTAGTTGACTAAATCAATGCGACAAATACAATTCCAATTTAAAGTATATTATATAATAAGTAGAATGTATTGATTCAGATATTTATAATTTAATGCTTTTCAATTTTTTTCTTCAAGAAAAGGATTGATAAATAATAAATTTTAATTAGCTAAAGTGATAAACATTTACTATATTATACAAGTATATAAATAAATTATAAAAGTTAGAACGGGACAAATAAAAATAATGAAAATTATAATGAGCAAGCTACTCAACACAAGACAAACGTCAGCAGACATGAAAATAGGGATAATACTAACATTTAAAAAATAAAGCAGAAAGAAGTGTAATATCTACACAGGAATTGCTCTGCTGAGTGTACCACAGCGGACAAGAACATTAGAAAGAATATCGGGAAAAAGAGAATCAACGAAAAATTCACAACACAGTTTTAGAGCAAACACAAAAGTGACTTATGCAATATTCACAATACGAAACAAAATCAAAAAATCGTCTGTAAAATGCTGCTTCAAAGGTATGGTCGGAAGTCACTTCTGCATCGAATAGTGACGGGTGATGAAAAATGGGTTTATTTTGAAAACCCTAAACGCAAAAAATCATGGTTATCACCTGGCGAAGCCGGACCATCGACTCCAACGCCAAATCGTTTTGGTCGCAAGACAGTGCTATGTGTTTGGTGGTACCAGAGTGGTGTGGTGTATTACCAACTGTTAAAACCTGGTGAAACAGTAATACCGATCGCTACCGACAACAAATTAGCAATTTTGATCATACAGTTATAAAAAAACGTCTAGAATAAACCCGAAGACACAGTAAAGTGATTTTGCAGCACGATAATATGCCGTCTCATACAGAAAAACCGGTTAAGGAAGCGTTAAAAGCACTTGGATGGGACATAATATCGCACCCGCCGTACACTCCAGACCTTTTCTCGTCCGACCATCACCTTTTCGCATCAATAGGATATGCGCTTGTGGGGCAGCACTTCGCCAATTTCAAAGAAGTTAGAAAATAGCTCCATGAATGATTTCGCTCAAAGGACAAACAGGTTTTTTTGGGATGGCATACATAAATTGCCTGAAAGATGGGCAAAATGTGTGGAATCGAATGGTCACTACTTTGAATAAATACATTTTTCCATATTCTTGAAAATTAGGTAGTTCTCTTTAACAAAAAAAATCGGTAATGACTTTCTGGTACACCTAGTAAATGCTTTTTTAGATTTTACCCAGTGTATTGGACGATTTGTCATTTGATTATAAAGTTGTCCAAAGTCTATACATTGTAGACTAGTGTAATTATGCGAAACAAGTATAGACGAATTTTGTGTTGTTGCAATTGGTGTATCGACAGGTAAAAATTTTCCCTTACTTTGATTTATTCCAATTTTTAGAAATGGCCATCGAAAATATATAATAAACTACGAACACATCTCTATTTTACCTAATTTTTCTAAAATTTTCAAGCATACATTATACGCTAAAATTTATATCATTGTTCAAGCATTTTCATTTAATCAATTCGAACTCATCGACAGTCACTAATCTCCTTTGCATTACATAAACATCCCTCAGGCAATACACTCTCACTTTCAATTGAACGGAAAATAAACATCTGTGAGGCAATAGATTCCCACTTTCATTTGTACATTATTTACACAGCTACATATTTTTAAAGCATTCATAGACGATAGATTGCTTGCTGATGAATAAATTAATTTCGTTTGATTTCAATAAATTTTTCTAAATCTATAAGATACTATTTTCAGGGAAGAATAAATTATGTTATTTATAAAGGATCTACATCTAATAATGGGATTCGCAAACATCTAACCTGAGCCCATTACTTTTTGTTGTATTTATGAATGATATACTAGAAGAATTGACATGGGAACATTTTTGGTTTGAAGTTTAAGGGAACGATTAAAGATCTTGGTAAAGTATCTAACTGTTATATGTTTATAAATCAAGAGCTCTATGGTAGAGCTATTAAAAATTTCACGTATTTACGATAAAGTAAATGACAAACATTACTCTTTCAAACTGCGAAGTCAATTTTTAAATATCTTCTAGGGTTGTTTTGTTATTTACGTTTAAAATCGGGAGTTATTTCTGTCGCATCCATTACATATAACAACTATTATTATTTAAGCAGTATTCTCAAGTTCTTATATTAGTATCGATGTACTTTTTTGAATAAATCATTGTAATATACAGTGCAGTTTGTATGTTAAGTGAAAAAACTAGTAAGACTGATTCAAGCATTTGTAACAGTAATACATGTGAAAATATACTGAACTTGTTCATTAACCGAAAACAATTCAGCAAGTTGTATACTGAAAGTTTACTACCACTTACCAGGAAAGCATACAAACTCAAACAATAAAGTCTGCCTTCTCTTTATGTGAGCGAGGATGTTCGTATTACATCCCACAGTATTTTCTAATGAGAAATTGAATTTTTACGTTTGGAATTATTTGCAAAAGCGTTACATATGGCAAAGACACTAAATACCTATCATTAGTTTTGTATTTTCGCACTATATACATATATATGTAAATATATTTATAAAATTTTATTTTGGTACGTTATTGGTGTATTTTTTAAACAACATAAATATAAACTTGTATACATTTATCCAAAATATGTCAATATTGTTCTCTTCAAGAATTTTTGCTGATTTGGAATTCGAATACTCGTTTAAGATTACTTCAACGTCATCTTAGAAACTGTTAGTGCACCCGTTTTCCATAACTTTATTTATTATGAAATCTGTTGAATAGAAATAATATATATAAAAACTAATTTTTCCATTCAAAATTGTCCAATAAAATAAAAAGTCACAAACAAAGCGACTGGTACCACGTTACCACAATTCAACAGTGTTTCTCTTATTAGTCGAAACTGGTCTTTTTCTTTTACTTATTGCGTCAAACTTTCTTAGTCCTTTTTATGTAGAGCGAGTGCCGAACTGGTCGCTAGGCCTTTCGACTTGTCATGACCACGAGAGAAAGAGGGTGTATTTAGTGTTTATGAAGTAGCACATGACTTTGTTACTAACCCTCCTCGCCTAAAAAAGCTGCAGAAGTATTGATTATTCCTCCTCAACATTCAAGAGTATCGTGAGAAGTACTGACCACCTCAGAGACAAGAAACAATTTAAAAAACGCACCGTCCCTGAAGTGGTTCGATGACTTTTCACATATTTTGACGAAATTTCATAATAAAAAGACTCTTATTTATTTTATCAAATCCACAATATTCTCTTCTCTACATACAAGCGCTGTTTTGTAATTCTCGAGGCCGATTGACCGAGTTATGTAATACGCTCTTTCTTAGTTAATTGCTGTAGTGAATCAATTTTTTCATTTCATTCAATATGAACATATTCGTCGAAAAATATCATATCAATATTTGAAGGTCGATCAGAACAAGGTTTAATTACTCTAGGCTGATATTACACCCTTTTCCACATTAATTTTTGTATTCTGTATACGTATTTCGACAACTAAGTCATCATCAGCAGACAATTAAACAGTGTGGCACCTAGAAAACTACGGCAAAAATCCGTACGAAACAAATTCCGTACACGATCTGTACCGTCGAAAGCCAAAACGCACACTACGTTTGTGTGCATTTTGGCTTTCGACTCCATCGATATTACTTTCAGAACAAGGTTCATTATTAGAACTAAACTTCTTTGAAAACTACATCCAAATAGAAATACTTCACAAATTTTACGTCGCACCCCAAGTATTCTTTCTTTTTTGAAATTCATATCTTTTGAGTTTACAGATACAACACATACTAATTGCTGTATTATGAATCTTGCATACATTGTAATTATTTGCATAATTTCTCAAAATGTTCTTAAGACTGGCAATATTTGAAAATGAAACAATTTAAAGTAGGTTGTAGTAGGTTGTATTGATATCGCTCTTGAATAACTTTAATCATAGGATTTAAATCCAATGAGACAAATAAGTACCGATTTTCCGTGACTTGTAAGAACTTATCGAATCGAAGTACAGCATGGGCAGGTCTTTTTCACCTCCCTTTTTATGCACTCTAGTTTCCCATAACCTTTGGTCATAATACTATCTACCATTCTAACTGTCTAAATCACCTACACTAATATTGCTCTACTGTTTCCGAAACCGATTCCATTTTTAAATCACGTCTCATAACTTCATTCTATATTCTATTCTTGAATATTGGCTTGCATTTTACTCTTCATTTTTAACGACTTCCCTTCTGAACTTTGGTGTCAGTCAGAATAATGTTTTATGCACCGTCAATTTTGTTTTCTTCTGCTTTAGCTTTTACTTCGTTTCTGTTCTTTCCTGGTTATCGATTTGTTTTCTATCTCCACTCTATCCCTTCCTTCATATCTGGTATCATAAGTTTTGTTCTACCCTTTTAAATAGACATATTAATTTCCCATTCCAATAATTAATATTTAATTGTAAATTCTTATCGCTATTAGTGAATATAATTATATCATCTGCAAAAGCACGTTCTATAAATGTCGTCTGAGTAAGTTCATTATTCATATTTGTAGTTTTAACTCTTCCATTAATATCGTAAAGAAGGTAAGGACCAACACACCTCCATGCCTCTGATATTCTTCAGCTTGAAAAAGTTGTGACAGCACATTATACATTATTTGAACACATTTCGTATAGAATTCCTCTACTCTGGACTATCAGTTTTTATATTAGTTGTTCGGTGATAAATATATTATTATGAATGCTTTTATCCTTTATAAATCTTGACTGCATTCTTCTCTATTTAATTTTGTGTATAATTTAAAAACCTATTGCTGAGAATTCTTTCATGCACCTTTGCTACCACATTCATTAACGTGATTCCTCTGTAATTATTACAATTCATTCTATTCTATTTCTCCATCTTTCGGTTATTCTGTTTTCTTAATACGTCCTATTAAAATAATTTTCAAAAGGGCTATAGCACTTTCGCCCAAGTACATCAACATTTTTGCTTGTATCTCATCATGTTCTAAAGCACTACATATCTTTAAAAGCTTTACAGCTTTTAGCATTTCTTGTGTTCTTACTGCTTCTTCTCGTGTTATGCTTTCCTCTTTTCTCACCAAACTCTTAAAGTACAGGGCACTATGTTCCATGATATAGTCTCTTTCTTTTAATATCACTGCTCCATCATCTTCAATAAAATTTATATTACTTTCTTCTTCTTTCTTCATGAACTTCATGTTAATGAAATTAATATTATTTGGGTCTATACATGCATGTACATATTATCAGTCACAAAAGTGTCGTATATCCCGTGAATGTTGAATGTCATCAAATGTGAACAGGCTCTGATAAAACATATTTACGTACATTAAAAAAACCTTTAATAATAATATGAAAACTGCTATTATTTACAGTTACAAATGAATTTGTTAAATATTCTAACATGGAATGCCACAGAAGTTTTCGTCCACTTTATTTTTATAACATATTTTTCTACTGTAAGTGATAAATTTAAAAAGAATTCGATAAATCTTCTTGGTAGTATCACGTATTTGTGAAAAATAAACGTTTGGTACTTTTACAAAGACGAGTTGTAAAAGTAAACACAACACAAAGAAAAAAATCCTTGGGCCAGATAGTGTAGTCGATGTAAAAGTTTTTATATTATAAATTCTCTCTTTAATAGGTGTGAATTTACCTAAAGTTTCTATTAATTATTAATAGTAATAGATTTAAATATAACACAAGTTTACAAATTCCGGTCAACTTTTGGATCAGAGCAGATGAGAACAAATCTTGACGTTATTTGATGTGCTGAATTCAAATCCTGGTTTCGTTTTTCAGTCAGTCAGAATAATGTTTGTTGTTGGTTCTAGTTTGTGAGTTCGCGCATGTTGGCAGCACTGCGCTATCATAATGGCAGTCAGCTGTTGGCGTCGCTAGAAACATTATTTAATTTGTATTTTTAAAGTTTTTTTTTGAATCCAAAACGTGTGAAAATGCAAAGACAGAATTGTAAAGTTGATTCAAAGTGTTTTTGTTATGTTTGCGGATGTTATATGATCAGAAAAAGTGTCAAGTTATTACTAATGTGATCAGAAATGCATATTTTTATTATTTTGGTTTCTCTGTATCAAACACTCACAAGCCGTGGGTACCGAAATTGTTTTGTAACGCGTGTAGCACAATATTATACAAGTGGTCACCCGGTAAAAAAGTATGTTTTTCATTTTCATTGACAATGTTATGGAGAGAGTCGAAAAATCATGTAGATGATCGTTACTTTTTCTTGATGAATGTCGTCGGTCTAAATGCAAAAAAACTAACAAAATATAAATATCCTGAAGTATCATCAGTGTCTAAGCCAGTTCCCAGTGCGAGCAATGATACTTTGCCAATTTGTCCAGGTACGAGTGCACATTTCATGGAAACTTGTAGTTCATCACCGACGTACGCCAAAATCAAAGGGGGAATATTTGTCGGACCTGATATTCGAAAATTAATGGTCGACAGAAACTTTACAAAATGTTTAACGCCCAATGAAGCAGCAGCATGGATATCATTTCAAGATGTTCACAACTTTCTCGGTAACCGCAAATCCCCGGATTTCAAGAAGAAAATCGACAGTTTGTTGCAAAATTATTGCAAGACTGGAGCTCGAATATCTCTCAAAATACATTTTCTGCATTCCCATCTCGAATTTTTTCCTGAAAACTTGGGTGATACAAGCGACGAGCAAGGAGAGCGACTACACCAAAATTTGGCGAAAATCAAAAAACGATACCAAGGATTTTGGGACGAGGACATGATGAGCGAATACTGTTGGACTTTAATGCGTGAAACAGATCCCAAACAGTACAAGCGACCCAGTTCGACTGCTCTTCATTTCTAATTTAACACTTTTTAATGAATAAAATGGAGATTAATTGTCAAAAATTGTAAAAAATATGTTTATTTAATATCTCGAAAACTAGAACCAATATCAAAAAACGGAGTGCAGATTCGGATTCAGCGCCCCAAATAACCTTAGAAACAGCTTTGGTTGCTTAGATCCAAAACTGTGTATACTTGTGATAATTAATTTTATATGCATCTATTATAAGACTGTGTAAACCGTGCAGTGTTTTCTCACATTAAGTATACAGATTGTGAATATAGAAAAAAAAACATTTTTAACGTATTGCAGAAAACAGAATTTATTTACAAAGGAAAAAATAAATTCAATTACATTTCCTCGCACACATGACTATCGTTCTTATATCCGAAGTTCTATTTTTAGTCGTATTACAACATTTTGTAAGTATTGATTTCTCCCAATAGGAGAAGAGTAAATATAGGATTAGAGTCGGACTGGTCGGTGGACAAATACCGCAAATAAAGGTATTTAAACGACGATTAGACGATATACGTGTTTACTGCTTCACAAATAAGAGCATATATAAATAAAATATAATGCAATCTTCCCCTACACCCATATACGTTTTCAAATTCTTGTACTAATGATGACTACGTGGTTTTTATTTTAAGCTATTCCTAGACAGAGAAAAGCTTATTTGAATTGGTCCTGCGGTAATCTAGTATCCCACGAGCCAGAGCTCTCTTTCATTCGGTTCCATCCAGACTCGAACGTTGGCTAACCTGATTGTCAAGACGGCGCCCTACTCGCCCCAGACGACGCCGTGGCTAACTTTATGTGGGTTAACCGGCACTGAGTGAGCCTTGCCCTTCACAACGTGCCGTCAATATTTTCCCCTTCATAATGGACAGGAAAATTGCTGATATAGGAGGAGAGAGGACATAAACAATATATGCGAAATGAGGACGAAGTACTTGACGATGAAATTCTAAAGTGCGGTCGTGAAGTCACAAAGGAGCGCGAACATTCCGTTTCAAGACCGAGTGAGAGCTTCGTGCAGTTCCAACATCGAAAGTTAATTATTGTCTTTTAAGCTATTATTAAATTCCAAGAAATCGCGTTGTCGAGAAATTGTGCAAACCGCGCGTGTTGCATTACAAAAAATTAAAAGACGGCAAACTTAATTCAAGAGAGAATGTATATTACAGGTTATTTACAGAACAATATACTGACCTTCAACATTTAATTTTGATTAACTCATATTAAAAATATTTACGTAAAACAATAATAATAATAATAGTAACAATAGCGATAACAATAATAATAGTCTTTATTAGTCTAACAGCAATTGGCACTTGCAAACCAGTAATAAAATGCAATATATTGTGAAGATTGTTAAGTACATAAAGTATACTTATATGGTACACATACAGAAACGGTACCAGATAGTATAAAAAACAAGAAAAACTAAACTAACATTACTCTGCTACGTAGACTTCCTCGGTCGTGGTCCATACTATCTGCTTCTGGGCTTCTGGGTTGGAATCACGTCACTAGTATAACTGCCGACGTTTCGTACCCACTCATATGAGACATCTTCAGGGCTCAACTATTGCTACTGTCTGTCGCACTGAAACTGTCGGCAGTTAAACTAGTGATGCGGTTCCAACCCGGAAGCCCAGAAGCAGATAGTATAAATTAACATTGATTATATGTACATGCAAAGGAGTACAAAATAAATATAATTAAGATTGAACGAATTAAATAAAATGTAAAAAATTATTGTTGCATTATGCAATACCAAAGGAAACCCATACGTTAGTTATCAAAACTTTCGGTAATGCAATTATTATGTGTTAGACGAAGAGTAAATTAGAGAATATCACAGCAAACCTTTCAAATTCTTAGACATCGTGCATAAGTGACTAGTAATGCATTTGTTTTCGGTCTAAATAATTTAAAGTGCAGCCAATTTTTAATGGAGACTGTGGCTGATTAAATTAATCAATTAAGGTTAACATAACCTCTTTCCATAATAATTCGTATCCTGTATAGCATTTCGACAACTAAATTGTCATCATCAGCAGATAATTAATCACGGTGTCACACCTGGAACCACGGTGAAATTCCCACAAAGACAAAATCCGTCTACTACTGTATATACCGCGTATACGTATACTGTCGAAAGCCAAACGCACATTATGTGTGTGTGTGTCTTTTGACTTATACCATCGAAAATCAAACACATACTAAGTGTGTGTGTTTGGCTTTCGGCAGTATAAGTCTAGTACGGATTTTGTCTTTGTGCTAATTTTACCGTGGTTCCAGGTGCGACAGTGTGTTCGTATCAGTAATATGTTATCGACGGACACACGTGCACATACAGTTACATTGCGAATCACTGTATTATGCAGACACTACGGACACTTGTATAATAATTTAGGTATGTACATAAAATTTGACAACACATTAACATGTTTATGTACATACAATCTCGAACCATTTATATTATATTTACATTATGCTATTATATTTACAGGATTTTTCTAAAAAAAATTAACCCATTTTATGATATCATGTTTTAAGTATCGTTATAAAATAAGCCACTAACAATTTCCAAGAGGCAGTTTCTAGATCTCCAATGCTTGCAATTCGGGCGCTACAGATGAATTGGAAACAGCAAGTCGACAGCGAAAGGCTTTTTACGTCCTCGAATTCGCAGAAACAAATTAACTTGTTACGGTGCAGCGTGCTTTTCGAAGGCGATTTAATATTGCACCGCCCTCTCTCACGAAGACATGACGGTAGTTTCGACAGTTTACAGAAAATAGTTATCCAGGGAAGGGAAAAGTCCAGGTCGACTACGAATTTCTGAGGAATAGATGGGGAGAATGCGTTCTACATTTAAACAAAATCTAAGACAGTCAATATCTATTAATTTTTCAACAAGATAGAGCAGTATCTCATTGGCATCAGATGGTTCGACCTTTTTTGGAATCAAGTGCCCCAGCAATGAATTAGATGGTAGGCGGCCCAAACGCTTTTCGTGCTTAGTCTTTGGCATCCTCAGAGTTTACTGTATGTAATTCTTTCTTATGGGAGTACGAGGATAGTTTGACAAGTAGTGAGAATGACACATAGGTGGCGCCCTAATTGGTAAAGCAAATGCACTGTAATTTAGGTTGGCTATTTATTTGTTTACATTCCGATATTTAGATAAATCGGTTGATTAGTTTATTTTTAACAGCTGATTGAAGAAGAAGTATCGTGCGGTGATTAAATACTTCGTAATTAAGGGCATGAAAGCTACCGAAATAAATGATGAGTTACGGGAAACATTAGGTGAATCTGCTCCATCATCCGCCACAATAAGTAGATGGGTAAATGAATTTAAACGTGGCAGAACAAGCTGTGTTGATGAAGCGCGCTTTGGGCACCCAAAATCGTGACTTCTAAGGAAGTGATTATAAAAATCCATAATATTATTACGCAAGATCGACGACTCAAAGTGAGAGAGATAGCAGACATGGTAAACATTTCAACAGAACGCGTACACTACATTTTAACGAAAGAATTGGACCTTTCCAAGCTTTCGGCAAGATGGGTGCAGCGATTGCTTACGACTGATCAAGTTCACTCGTTTGCGCATTTCCAATGAGTGTTTGGACCTTTATAAGCGAAATCAGGTTGATTTTTGTAGGCGATTTGTTACTTGTAATGAAACATGGATACACTACAGTTCACCCGAAATTAAACAACAGTCGAAACAATAGTTAGAACGTGGTTCTGCACCTCCAAAGAAAACGAAAACCACTTTATCGTCAAACAAGGTGATTGCATCAATTTTTTGGGATTCAAAGGGCATTGTGCTCATTGATAACCTTCAGAAAGGTGCCACAATAAACGGACAATATTATGCAGAACTTCTACAAAAATTAAATGTTGAGATTGGTGCTAAACGGCCAGGAATGGCAAAGAAAAAGATTCTGTTTCACCAAGACAACGCTCCCTCACATACCAGCATAGTTGCGATGTCCAAAATCAACGAGTTGCATTTCTAGCCCCTTCCGACTTCCACTTTTTCCAAAAATTGAAAACAGCACTAAGTGGAAAAAAATTTTCGTCTAACGACGAGCTTATCATCTTCGTAAATGAGTATTTTGCAAGCCTTCCGGAATCGCATTTTAGAGATGGCATAAGGGCATTGGAGCACCGTTGGAATAAATGTATTACTCTTTTAGGAGAATATATTGAAAAATAAAAATTATTTTGTATTTGAAAAATTCGTTTTTCTTTTCCATTCTCACTACTTGTCAAACTATCCTCGTATGTAAATGATGTTGATGTTTCCCCATTACTCAACAACTGAAATGATTTTAAACATCCACAGCGGTCAACTTCGATCCCGAAATGCTACTATACGCCTGAAAGGAATTCATATGGCTTTGATGTTGTGCGTACTGTAGCTGGTGGCCGCAATCAAAATTTGTAAGACACGAAACAAAACTTTATTATGAATATATAACACTTATGAGTTTCTTGGGATTTTGTTTTACTTTTCCTCAATAAAATATTGTGAAATGAAATTCATTATTTCTTTTAGAATAACTCTATAATTTATCTTTTGCGTGTTTTACTTCTTCATTTCATCATTGTGTTCTCTTATATATCCTAATTACGAATATTTCACTTGCTTGGCCTAAGATTATTCTCTCATCTTTCCTTCCACATTTAATATTTTCCGGACGAAACTGTAAATACTATAATTTCACGATTAAATTGTTGCTTCCACTAGAAACAAGATGACAATATGCTTGTCGAAATGCTTATATAAAATTAAAAAACTCATTTTTCAAAGCAACCCTAAGCTTATAACTTATATAATTTCTGAAAGTTTCGTCGTTGACAAATGATATTAATAGAAATATTTTATGCGTTATTTTGAAGCAATGCTAAATAATTGTCATATCCACCGAAAAAAGGACCTCGAGAATTAAAAATACATTAACTCAAAAAAGCTTTTACGAAAAGGTCCCTCACATATTTTTAGAACTGTGTACCAGAAATAAAATAAATTATAGGAGATATGGTATGTTAATTCAAACAGTTATGACACTGACAACACTTTGCTAAACTTATCACCTATAAAAGCTTACCTCGTTTAATTTGTTTTTGTATAATAAAGCGAATACAGTTTTATTCTAATAAAAATTATGGATACTTTAATTAGATACATATATTTAAATATACTGAGTTGGTAATTGAGATTGAAGACAATATAAATTGGTCATTTTTATGTGTTCGTTTAAAAGTTATAAATGAAACTAATATAAAGAGAACAAAACTTTTACAAAACAACTTTACGAGATTTATGTTCTCAGGTAGTTTACATTCAACCGTATAAACATTAACTATTTTATTTAATAAAAGAATAGTTTTGTTGAACAGTTATTTATATACAGTGAATTATTTATATTAGTATACATGTCCCTATGTATACTTTTAGAAAAAACGCATCAATACATTGTTTCTGATGCAATCAATTTTACATCTAAAAATGACAAAAAAAAGATACGTGCGCTTCTTTCAAATAAACAAATTTATCAAATTTGAGTAGCCTTAATTTTGTGTCTTATTTCGATTTTGATAACCATCATGTACAGTAAAGATGATAAAGTTGAAATGATGAATGGTAACAGTTTAAGGACTGTGAGAGACCTATTTTCAAGTAAATATCCCGAAAACTAATCCCCTGTATTAGAACCATACAAAAAATAATTAGAAAATTTATGTCAGAAGGATACATACTAAATATTCATAAAACAAGAGCTAAATCTCATAGTTACTGAAGAATTGGAGTTAACATCTTATGCTACGTTGAAGAAAATCCTATAATAACACTACGAGAGATGGCTTTACTTTGTGACATTTCTAAAACAACAGTATTTAAAATTCTAAAAAAGTTTAAGTATAAATCATACAAATTTTTAAATCATCAGCAACTGTACGCTGAAGATAAAGAAAAAAGAACAAATTTTTTTGCAACCATGTTTAATTTGCTAAATGAAAATGAAGACATTTTAAATAAGATAGTTTTTAGTAACGAAGCTACTTTTACAATAAATGGAGAAGTCATAACATAACCTATCAAATCTCACATTTTTTTGTCAATTTTTTGTCATTTATTTTGTCAATTTTCTGTCAAATACTCAATTGTAAAATTGGTTGCATAAGAAACACTGTATTGATGCATTTTTTCTAAAAGTATACATAGGGATATGTATACTAATATAAATAATTCACTGTATGTATTTCACCAAAGTACATTTTCCAATCAGGATTAAATTAATTCAGTAAATTCAAATTGTTATTTTTTCCTCTATTATTGTGTCTTCGTGTTATAAACTTCTTTACCTTTGAAATGCTAGACAACTCCAGGACAGTAAAGCAAATTGGTTTGGCGATGTATTTAATATTCCCATTGGATATTCTATTGCGGTCAGCTTGTTGAAATAGCTCTTATTCTCAAGAATGGTTTTCGTCTCATCTGCGAAGTACCAATTATTGTGCGGCCACTTTCTTTTATACTTATATAGTTCCTGTGTTGTCTTGTATTCACGTCCATGTATTTCATATCCCTTTATAGATGTAATACATAATTTTTATTAGGGTAAGATGTAAACATCAATTCATTGGTCTTACGAGATACCCAATATTCCCGTTGAAGTTTATAACATATATTGAAACCTTCAAAAGAGAAATATATATATATGTACATACAGTCCTTGGCCAAAATATTAGTGCCATCAGCAAATAAATATTTTTCATTGAACAGCAAAACAAATAAAGAGTTAACAAAAAATATTTATGTATTGTTAAGTAATACAATAGTAATGCTTTCGAATAAATTGCTAATAATTTGTAATTTGACTCTTGGCTCTTCGATATACTTTCCACGCAGGCTTTTATCGATTTCTTAATTATGCGATCAATTTGATACGCCTCTTGAATATTGTAATTCTTGAATGGTATTTTTTCTTGAAAAGACTACCGATTTTAATATGCTCCACATATATTGTATAGCCTTTAAGTCAGGAAAATTTCCAACCATTGAAACACTGGCAAATTTACCTACTTCGAAAAGTTTATCACAGATTTTGCCCTATAGCAGGGAGTAATATCACGCATGAAGGTATAAGGAACTGAATTAGGGTTTAGTTCGTCTAAACATGAAAGTCCTCCAACACGTGTTTATATTGTTTCTGTTCCATCGTGCCTTCGCAGAAATACAGTTGTCCTGGGCTTTTCAACGTCAAGCAGGACCAGATTTTGACTGAAGGTCAACACTGGCAAATTCACTGACTTCAAAAAGTTTATCCTATATTTTGCCTTACAACAAGGGGCAATATCACGTCTGAAAGCATAAGGAGCTCAATTAGGGTTTAGTTCATCTAAATATGAAAGTAGAACACCCTCTAACACGGGTTTGTATTATTTCGGCTTCATTATGTCTTCGCAGAAATACAGTTGCTCTGGGCTTTTCAACGTCAAGCAGGACCAGATCTTGACTGACAAAACACTGACAAATTCACTGACTTCAAAAAGTTTATCACATATTCTGCCTTACAACAAGGGGCAATATCACGCCTGAAAGCATAAGGAGCTCAATTAGAGTTTAGTTCATCTAAATATGAAAGTAGAACGTCCTCCAACACGTGTTTGTATTGCTTCTGCTCCATTGTGCCTTCGCAAAAACAAAATGGCCCTGGGCTTTTCAACGTCAAGCAGGACCAGAGGTTGACTGACGGTCAACACTGGCAAATTCACTGACATCAAAAAATTTTATCACATATTTTGCCTTACAACAAGGGGCAATATCACGCCTGAAAGCATAAGGAGCTCAATTAGAGTTTAGTTCATCTAAATATGAAAGTAGAACATCCTCCAACACGTGTTTGTATTGCTTCTGCTCCATAGTGCCTTCGCAAAAACAAAATGGCCCTGGGCTTTTCAACGTCAAGCAGGACCAGAGGTTGACTGACGGTCAACACTGGCAAATTCACTGACATCAAAAAATTTTATCACATATTTTGCCTTACAACAAGGGGCAATATCACACCTGAAAGCATAAGGAGCTCAATTAGAGTTTAGTTCGTCTAAATATGAAAGTAGAACATCCTCCAACACGTGTTCGTATTGTTTCTGCTCCATCGTGCCTTCGCAGAAATACAGTTGCCCAGGGCTTTTCAACGTCAAGCAGGACCAGATCTTGACTGACGGTCAACACTGACAAATTCACTGACTTCAAAATATTTTATCACATATTTCGCCTTATAACAAAGGGCAATATCACGCATAAAAGCATACGGAGCTCATTTAGAGTTTAACACGTCTAAATATAAAAGTAGAACTTCCTCCACTACGTGTTTGTATTGTTTCTGCTCCATTGTGCCTTCGCAGGAATACAGTTGCCCTGGGCCTTTGAACGTCAAGCAGGACCAGATCTTGACTGACGGTCAACACTGGCAAATTCACTGACTTCAAAAAATTTATCACATATTTTGCCCTATAACAAGGGGCAATATCACGCATGAAAGCATGAGGTGCTCAATTAGAGTTTAATTCGTCTAAATATGAAAGTAGAACATCCTCCAACACGTATTTGAGTTGTTTCTGCTCCATTGTGTCTTCGTAGAAATACAGTTACCCGGAACCTTCCAAAGTTAAGCAGTTTCAGAAAATGACTGACGGTGGAAATTTTATAGTTTTCACTGAGTAGACGATGTCCTTTCTGTTATCGCCTCTACCTTTGATTTGTCACTGACCACAAGATGAAAGTTTAAAAATCACACCAAATTATTATCAAATAAGTTCATTTATTAATTAATAAATGTGTATGCCCTGATTTTATCTTTCTTTCTTGAGCCCTCTATTGTGTAGTGTTCGTGAATTTTTGTTTATCTAAAATACTTTAATAAATAACTGTTGAACATTATTTTGAAGAATAGTTAATATCTTAAAATGTAAGAAAGACTAGACAAGTAATCAAAAGATTGGTCTTGACTGTAATAAAATATTTTTCTATTATTTAGTTATGAAATACAATTTATTAAAGATCCAAATTAAGGAATATCTTATTTTTGTAACCACTACTTCACATTGAGTAACACATTCGAATTTCTCACGAACAAATAACGTGATAAATATTTCATGGACGCTATCCCACACAATGTAGATAGTACAGACAGACCTTATTACTTAGAATTAAAAATATATCAAGCTTTTAAATATTTATTTATTTAGCAAAAGTATATTCATGACAGGTACAACATTAAACACCAATTCCCATTAAGTCAAACAACTGGATAAAAATGCATGTAACTACTTTTTTATTGCTTTTGTTGTAAAATTTATTACTTGTGTGAAAATCTGTCTTAATTTCTTTAGCATTATGTAATATACATGCAGGTTTTAGTTCAACGATATGTTGCTAGCTTATAACGCTATTATTTTGGGTCTGAATTCAAAACCATTTTCCAGAAAGGCTCTATTCGGACTTTTCCTTATTGTTTATGGCGCTTGTCGCGAGTTAAAGACACAAAGGGTGCTAGGAAAGTTTTGCAAAATGACGCAACAATGAAACGCAGGAAGCTGCTTGTTGCTGCATGTTGAGACATGTTCATACGTGCATAGTAGCCGCCGCGCCATGTCGATGGGCTCAGTTATTCATTAGCAGTGTGAGTGTAAAGTGCTTGCGATGGCATCGTGGTCACGAAATGAGATAAGGGCAGTTTTGCGTTATAATTTCGTGCGTGGTTTAAACATATACTAGTGCTTCGAAGAAATGACTATTGCACTAGGTGATGTTTGTCCACATCGCACAATGATATTCAGGTGGTATAGGGAATTCCAAAGGCGAAATTTAACTGTGGAGGATGCTGAGAGGCCAGAAAGGCCACGAACGTCAATTACGGAGGAAAACGTTACTACTGTGAGGAAAATGCTTGGCGAGGACAGACAAGTGACCTATCAACAGATAGAGGGTACTTCAGGCCTAAATGCACCAGTAATTCGTTCGATTCTGCATGATCATTTGCACGTGAAGAAACTTTGTTCTCTCTGGGTACCGCGTCGACTGAGTGAAGAGCAGATATGTGACTTGCTGCCGGGATATGCTAAAAAAGTTTAATAAGAGACAATCTCGGTATGTGAACAACATCGTGACAGGTGGCGAGACTTGGCTGTACTATTACGATGTGCTGACCGAAGCTCAAAACAAAGTTTGGGTCTTTGATGATGAGGACACACCCGTAGTTGTTAGAAAATCCCGATCTGTAAAGAAGAAAATGATAGCTGTATTTTTCAAATCGAGTGGAATCGTGGAACGCGTCGTTTTGGACACACAGAAGACAGTCACAGCTAAGTGGTATACTGAACAGTGCCTGCCTCAAGTCATTGGATCTATGAAGACCCTGCGGTCAAAGTCGAGAATGGACACCTGGTTCCTCCATCACGATAATGCTCCTGCTCACCGCGCCAAAGCCTGCACCGAATATTTGAGAACGAAAGGATTGAAACTTCTAGAGCACCCTTCCTACAGTCCATATCTTGCTTCCTGCGATTTGCACTGTTCCCTCATATGAAAATGAAGCTACAAGAGAGGCGGTTTTCCAGTTATGAGGACCTTCTGCGGGCCTGAGACAACGAGTGTGCTTTACTCCCTAGTGAAACTTGGCAGAACTGGTTTAAAGATTGGTTTCGGAGGATGGACAGGTGTATTGAGTGTAGAGGAAATTACTCTGAAAAAATTAAATAAACGAAGCTGTATTGCAAAACTTTCCTAGTACCCTTTATATAGCACAACTCTAATTATGCTTCTGCGGGAATTTAGCGTTGTCTAACTGAGTGACAGAAGAACTATATCTCAGATTATATTCGTTTTTAAATAAATTTCTAGTGATATTTTTTTTAAACAGAAAAGTTTCCTAACTGAATTGCGAGAGCAAAGGTACATTGTTTCTACCATTTAATTGTACACGGTACCGTTTTCAATTACCAGTAAGATCATCGATGAGGTTTTTGTTCATAAATCTACGTTAATTTTTTCTTTTCATTTTTTGTTATATAGCTTTGCGAGTTTTGTTCATGGTACATATACGTTTTACGTCTGTTAATAATAATAATTTATTTTAGTATAAATTATAAAATTTAATTCATCTTTCTATAATATGGTCTTTATATCGGATTATAATGTGATAAGTAATTTCTGTTACTGTTGGACAATAAATTATTATTATCGCGTAGATTTCTCGCACTTTCTCAGTCTAACATCGGCAAACTTTTCACTTAACCCATATATCTATAAGTTCGACCTTGGACTGTACACGGCTGGTATTGCACAGTTTTATTATCCATCACAAAACGGTACTCACTAAAAGTTTTATGATGTTTTGTGTGTCCATTTAAAGGTGGTTGTCATAGCTGCCATTATGTTGATCGAATGGCGGGTATTAGTCAAATTAAGGGATCTATATTAACGCAGAAATTTTCTGACTATTGTTTTTATTTTACAATGACTGCTTTTTATATGTTTGTGTGTATATATAAATTTATTTTTAGAGTTTGTAATGATGGAGGGATTGTTTTATTGTAGTAACTCTGACATAAATCATAATCTGCACTATTCTGCTTCTTCTTGACTCCAAGTGGTGTATGTTTTACTACTTTTTCTTGTCCTTTTTGTATAATATTAGATATAGCAAAATTTATTATGTTTTCTATTGTTTTTATCAATAAGTGTGTTTATTATAAAATGCAATTTCATTCGAACTAACAAGACAATTTCAAGTGAGTAATTTTTGCTTCTCACAACTAAATTACTGTTCACTTCAATTCACTTTATCATATATACGTGTAGAGTTAGATAAAGACGGTATCATAAATTAAACCTAAGCACAAACCGTTCATACATATATAATATTGACGCGCTTCTAAAAGTTACAAATCTTCTATTTATGTATGTGGTTTTGTTTACGTATTCTTTCAGCAGCTGATATATTTACTATTAGCGTTAAAATTCTTAATGAAAACTAAGTTTCTGTGAATTGACACGCAGCGGAGTAATTTTTGCTTCTCACAACTAAATTACTGTTCACTTAAATTCACTTTATCATATATACGTGTAGAGTTAGATAAAGACTGTATCATAAATTAAGCCAAAGCACAAACCGTTCATACATATATAATATTGACGCGCTTCTAAAAGTTACAAATCTTCTATTTATGTATGTGGTTTTGTTTACGTATTCTTTCAGCAGCTGATATATTTACTATTAGCTTTAAAATTCTTAATGAAAACTAAGTTTCTGTGAATTGACACGCAGCGGACGCCTAAAGGTCAAATAGTGACCATAGGAAGTAATGTGATTTGTTTTGGTTTACAGGTTGGCCGCAGCACAGGAGGCGGCGGCTCAGGCGGTGCAGCAGCAGGCGGGGGCGGGCGCAGCTGATAGAATGGGGGGTGCAAGCGCGGCGGGCGGCCAGGGGCCCACCTCGTTGTTCCTGTTCTCGGAGGAGAACCCCATCCGTAGATACACGCGCTTCATCATCGAGTGGCCATATCCTTTTTATGCTATATTAGAACTATACATATACACAAATATATGAACACACTACAGGTAGGAAATATCGTTACTAACTACATTATTCTTCAAAAACTATACCTGTAAAAAAATCTATTGCCAGAAATATGAAAACAAGAATCTTGGAAAAATTTTGTTTCAGAAATAAATTTACGACTATATTGGTATGCCTTTCATGATGTCTCCTTTGTTATCGTCTCCAAAACATTTATTCCATATGCTTATTCTTATTATTTTCGAATATTCTAACATTTTAAGAAATTATTTTGAATTAGTTGTAAATAATTATTAAATGCATAATTATTTATAAGTAATTCAAAAGAATTTGCTTATATATATATATATATATATATATTGTATATAATTACGTGCATCCCACGACGTAATTGTATTCGAGGATAGTTTGACAAGTAGTGAGAATGACACATAGGTGACGCTCTAATTGGTAAAACAAATGCACTGTAATTTAGGTTGCCTATTTATATGTTTACATTCCGATATTTAGATAAATCGGTTGATTAGTTTATTTTTGACAGCTGATTGAAGAAGAAGCAACACGTCGTTTTGTTAAAATGTAAAAAGCAGAGTATCGTGCGGTGATTAAATACTTCGTAATTAAGGGTATGAAAGCTACCGAAATAAAAGATGAGGTACGGGAAACATTAGCTGAATTTGCTCCATCATCAGCCACAATAAGTAGATGGGTAAATGGATTTAAACGTGGTAGAACAAGCTGTGTTGATGAAGCGCGCTCTGGAGCACCCAAAATCATGACTTCTAACGAAATGATTATAAAAATGCATAATATTACGCAAGATCGACGACTCAAAGTGAGAGAGATAGCAGACATGGTAAACATTTCAACAGAACGCGCACACCACATGTTAACGAAAGAATTGGGCCTTTTAAAGCTTAAGGCAAGATGGGTGCCACGATTGCTTATGACTGATCAAAAGTTAACTCGTTTACGCATTTCCAATGAATATTTGGACCTTTATAAGCGGAATCCGGTTGAGTTTTGTAGGCGATTTGTTACTTGCGATGAAACTTCGATACACTACAGTACACCAAACTAAACAATAGTCGAAACTATGGTTAGAACGTGGTTCTGCACCTCCAAAGAAAGCGAAAACCACTTTATCGGCAAACAAGGTGATGGCATCAATTTTTTGGGATTCAAAGGGCATTTTGCTCATTGATTACCTTCAGAAAGGTGCCACAATAAACGGATAATATTATGCAGAACTTCTACAAAAATTAAATGTTGAGATTCGTTGTAAACGGCCAGGAATGGCAAAGAAAAAGATTCTGTTTCACCAAGACAACGTTCCCTCGCATACCAGCACAGTTGCGATGTCCAAAATCCACGAGTTGCATTTCCAATTAGTACCGCATGCGCCTTATTCGCCGGATCTAGCCCCTTCCGACTTCCACCTTTTTCCAAAATTGAAAACAGCACTAGGTGGAAAGAAATTTTCATCTAACGACGAGCTTGTCAATTTCGTAAATGAGTATTTTGCAAGCCTTCCGGAATCGCATTTTAGAGATGGCATAAGGGCATTGAAGCACCGTTGGAATAAATGGATTGCTCTTTTAGAAGAATATATTGAAAAATAAAAATTATTGTGTATTTAAAAAATTCGTTTTTCCCTTCCATTCTCACTACTTGTCAAACTACCCTCGTAGTAGCGTTTATTATTTAATTAGTATTAATAAAATTATTTTAATGTTACAATTATTGAAACATGCGACTAGAAAAAAAAGTTACATTCATACTAGACAAAAATCGTTCCATTTTTTTTGACCGCTACTGTATTTCTAAGCTGCGTTTTTTCAAATTCTCGTCTTCTGGTAATCTCCATTCATGATTCATCATTAGTAATGATTGCGTCGTCTAAAAGTAATTGAAACCTTCGAGGTGATGTCGATGAGGTATCTACTGTTCTCAGTTTTTGGTCATCCGTCAAATTGGAACAAGCCAATGGGCAAAACTCTCTAACTGTTGCGCAGGATCAACGCAATAATTCCTAACTCATTTTTGCCCAATCTCACTAAGGACCTTTACTCGGTCCAGTTTTTGGACGATTCAACTTTTCATCGACCTCAAATAATTCAAAACATAATCACTATAACAAAGCTTCTAAAAAAACAAACAGTTGACACAATACTTATGAAAGTTGTTGCTTTAGACAACCGAATAGTAAACCAGGTGGTGTCAAGAGTTTCTTCTATATTCGTAAGGTTATATTTCCTTTTAAACCGGGGGTAAATTACTTAAATTTTGCTTCAAATTAGTATTTAAATAACTCCAAACATAATATTCATATTTCATATTATGGTATTAGAAAAGTTGCTCTCTTCATTATTAATTTTCTGTTTTACATAGCTTCCTTTAATTTCTATCTAAATACATTAATTACCGTTCTAACTTAATTACCGCTAACTATTAACCGACTTTTCAAAATTTAAATTTGTTCCTAATAAGTTTCAAGTATCTGAAACAATTAACATAACTTTGCCCTTTTTGAACTTAAAATATTTGCCGTTAATTTCGCTTGCTTTCATTTAGCTCTACTTTACGAATAATATTGTATTTAATTAATTCTTTTGTTATATATATGTGGTTAAAATTTTATTTTGACGTGAATGTTATCATTGTTTCCTTATCAGAATATTGTAAAAGGAATACATGTACAGCGGCTTATCTTTTATTATCGTTGTCTAACACAATGATATGTCTGGTACACTCCAAGTTCTATTCCCAATGCATCATGACACAAATATAAAAAGAATGAGCAAATTATCCTCAGATAAATTGAACGTTAAATGATTACAGATCCTTAATATTGATATGACTAGCTAAGCTAGTAAAATCCAATAGTGTAGTTTCGTCTATGGAAACAACTATCGACGAATACTGTTACCTTAATTTTCTTTAATCTATTGTATTTTTTAATTATTATTTTACTTTGCATGTGAAATATTATGTCATTCCAAGATTAATTTATAAATGCAAGGGTGGATCCTTTTGCTCCACCCCTGACCCACTCACAATAAAAATTTGCAAATATTTTACTTTTATTTTTCTACATAATCTCTCTTGGGGTTAACATATTTTTCCCATATCCCCCCCCCCCCTCCAAAAAAAGAAATTGTTCAACCTCTGCAAACCATTGGTTTACGACACATATCACATAAATTATTTGATAGAAAGCGTTTACCACACAAGTGTCCTTTAAGTTTTGGAAACAGTTGCTAATCGCTGGGGGTCAAATCTTTCGAATGTGGCGGATGTTCAACTAATTCGAAGCCTATCTGAGCTATTGCAGCTGTTGCAATTGCGAACTTGTGACTGGGTGCGATATCGTGATACAAGAGAACAACTTTGCACAACTTATCCGACGTTTTCCTTTTATCGCGTCACGTAATTTGGGCATTAAGTTAGCATAATGAAACTTTAATTGTGACCCCCTTTTACAACAATTCTACTAAAATTACGCTTTCAGCATCCCAAAGTACGGATAGCATAACCGACCCTGCTGAAGGTTGCATTTTGAATTTTCTCGCCGGTTGTGAATCTCGATGTGTCCACTTCTTACTCTGTATTTTAGTCTCTACATGATACTGAAGAATCCAGAACTCGTCCATTGTCACAAATCTTGCAAGAAAATTTTCTTTGTCGTGTCTATACTGCGTTAAAAGAAGTCTGCGAATGTCTTTCAAAGTTTCCTTGTATGCAACTGTTAACGTTCGTAGTACACATCTTGCAGACAATTTCTTCATGTTTAATTCGGCAGTAATTATACTATATACCACATGGACTGAGAGACTAGTTATCTAATAGTCACATGTCGATCTTGCAGTACGAGATCATGGACCTTTTTAACATTTTCTTGGGTAGTGAAGGTTATGGGCGCTTCACCAGCATGTTCCACTGTACACGACTGTCTACCACATTTAAACTCACGACACCACCCTTTAACTATGTCATTTGATATTGCAGATTCTCCTAATGTATCCACCAAATCTTGATGAATTTGAGTTGGGGTCACCTCTTTTAAACGTAATTATTTAATCACCGCTCGTTGCTCGACACGATTCATTTTGAAACTGATACGTGATTCTCTTGACCTCGAGCGCTTACTGTAGGCAAACTTTAATAGGTTTAGACTTGCAAATTTGCAGCGTTAGTCTATATATAGCGAGTTATAATACGAGGTGGAGATAAATAATTATTTTTGTTTATAAAGGGCTCAGCCCTCGTATTATTGTTGTTGAAAATGACAATTTTAAATAAATTTACAATTTAAATCCTAACGCATTTAACAATTTATTATATTAACATGCTTGATGTTGTTTTAGTTGAAAGAAGTCTATTGTGTTGTAAGCATTTACGTAAAAATTTTACTACTTTCTTGAAACATCATAAAGCATAGTTTGAGATAAAAATACCATTACTGCAAACTAAAATAATGGACAACTCACGTATGCAGTTGTTTTCATTGGTGGATAAATTAGATTGTAGGGCCGGTGAGACAAAAGATTAGGTACAAGCAGCTATTTAGTTTCTTCGTTAAACTACAGTAGACATCGTCTTATTCTACGATTTCCATGATTAGTGTTACAATTTTTGTAACATGAACAACTATTTTACGTAATTCGAATAGTAAAAATGCTGGTATATCTAGAATTAGATTTTGTTAACGACTTATCTGATACCCACAATTCCATTATTGGTGCAATTTTGGAACATAAATAACTATGGCAACTATATACAATATTAAAATTTACTGTTTATTTAATCATTTTAAAAGCAAAAGGGGCAAATCGATAGAGGAACGCTGAAATGCGTTCATAAATTAAGGTTAATATAATGTTCCACATTTTGAACGTTCCATTAGTTCACTAAGTGGTAAACATAATTTACCTTGACTATGAAGGTTACTACAACATTTGTCTATGGTTTCGCCTATTATACAACGTGCCGTACACTTCTGGATGTTCTCGTTGTTTTTTTTTTTTTCTACACAAACACGCAATTTTTTCAGTCATACACCGATAGCATTCTCATTTGACTACATTTGAATAATTGATTCGGTCTGGAAAAATTAATTGAAGACCGAACCCATTTTTCAGGACCCTGGATTATATTATTGCTTTTTTCTACACTCACTCACACACATATCCTTACACGCACATCGACGTACCTACACCCACAAAGGACAAAACAAGTAGTAAAATACTTCGTCCATTTATTTTTAGCATTACGACTAAATTTAATTATTTAGCGTTCGGATTGGCGTCGATGTTGCGTGGAGTCAGCTGTAAAAGTGGAAATTTTAAGTGGGACTGGTTCATTCACTATTTCCTATCGTTACTATTGATCAGTTGTTTTCCAGGTGCGTTGCAGCATTTTATTACATGCTATGGTGATGAGTTTCTGCATATATTATATAAATATTTATATGCATATGTTTCATCGTCACATTTACATAGCACACATATGTATAATGAATTTAATTTGTTGCGGCACTAAATAAAGGTGTTATTGTTCTTGGTATTCACACTCTTTTCAGAAACTCGCGATATTTTAAAATGTCATATGCACATGTAGTTTTGTGTTTACATGTTCTCACTTTAATTAATTAAAAACAAGTTCCGTGTATTTTTAATTAGTTAATTCCTTGGGTGTAATTATCTCGCTGTAATGTATGATTCAATTCACAAATGTCGTCCCATAAGGGAAGTACGTGAGTTTTTCAGTATTTTGATAGAGATTTGTAAATTTTAACATCATCTATGAACTATAATGAATAGAACTACTTTTTTCGAGGCTGGACGGATGTATACCCGATCTTTTCTGAAATAGATGAGGGTTTCCTTTTATTTATTTTCTTTCTTATTATGTGACACTAGGAGGATAAATGTAGTCACGCAGTAGTATTCATGTAGTTCATTATCCTGCCAGCTTCATTATTCTACCAGCAATAACGATATGGCAAAATTTACTGGCTGTTTTACTTTGAAATGCGCCGGTTCTTGATATTCAACCAATTTTTTGAGTACTAAATATTCAGAGAATCCTGTCCATTTCCAAGAAGCTACTGCTAAGGTATTCAGATGTTACGTATCAACCAGGGGTTCCCAAAGTATGCGCCGCAAAGCCTCCAAGAGCGCCGCGACAGCCTCGCCAAAAATTGAAAAATATAATTTTATAAAAATGAATTTATTAGAACCGAAAACATTTTTGAAACTCTTGTTGGTTGTACCCAATTACGTTTAAAATGATTCTCTGTTTTGTATTAATTAGTTACTATTTCTGTTCTCAAAATAAATATGAGTTTCTTTTTCGATTTATTTACGTTTTCCTTCTCCTCCTTATTAGAATGACAAAAAAAACAAATTTACCAACTATTCACAAAGTATTTAAACAAAATTAAAGTCTTATAAAAATCTAAAAGTTAAATTTAGAGAGCTTCACATTCAGAATTTTTCAATTCATCTTTGTCCAAGCAGGTCGATACAAACTAAGTAAAACGTGGAAGATGGCAGTATGGGAAGAAAATCTCCAAGAATGATGAAGTAATCCTATTTGAATAGACTCAATATTCAGTGAGTCTATTCAAATGGGATTGAAACAACATGGAAACGGATTAATTAAAACCGATATAGATTTGATTGAAACCGATGTGGATTAGATTGAAACCGATATAGATACAGGCAGTTGATGGAAACGACATGAAAATGATTTAATTGAAACCGTTATTGTCTACAATTTTTGTTTAGCTGTTTATTTGTAAAACTCAAAATTGGGTACGAGAATTATTAAAAGATAGATATTTTGAACTTATTTTATATTCATGTCGTAAGATTGTAGAACTTGGAAGTTCATTAAAATTGATTTACCACCAATGAATAAGCAATTGAAATAAATGAAATCAAACTTTATATGATTTGGAAATGCGAAGTCTATTAGGCCACGAACGAAATCTGTTATATCAATCCTCATAGTTCAATGAGATCTTCAGCGCAAAATCTAAATTTTTCTATGCTGCAAATTATCATTTTCGGTGTCAAAATGACTGTGGCAAATAATAATGATGATGTATAGCCAAATATTTTGAAAAAAGCACTAAATATATCTAAAATCGTTAAATTTGTTCAAGAAAATTTCCTAAAATATCTTTTAGAATTCAAATATCCAATAAAAAGTACATTTCGTTCCAATTTAAGGTAAATTTTATTCAAATTTAAAGGAAACGAGTTGGCAACTACTTCCGGTTTAATTCAAGGCATAGCCATTACGAAAATGTTTTCTTTGCACAGAACAGAACCCTTAAGCTTGCCCTAAAATTTTCAAAAAAAAAAATGAAGCAGTATTCCAAATGTTTAACGAATGATATAAATCAATCATTTTGTATACATATAACAAGAAACAAAAGGCAACAGAATCGGTATCCAGGAACCTCCTGGCGAATTTTACTAGATGATCAACGAAAAATTAAGAGCGGAAGACGCAGAAACACCCGGCAAATCTATAATAACAAACAAAAACATGTATTTAAGTATATGTACATAAAAAAAGATTGTTTTCCTTAATTTTATATACTCCGTTTGAATATGCCGTGCTTTTGACAATCATAGCCAACTGCGTGGTGCTAGCACTGGAAGAGCACTTGCCCAATCAAGATAAGACTGTGCTGGCACAAAAATTAGTAAGTTTTTTGAAAATTACTTATTACTAATTCAGTTTTGTTAATTGTTAAGTTAAATTACTTTTATTATACTTTTGTAAAGCTTACAGTCTTCATAATATTAATTTTCGAAAAGGAACAAAAGATGGAATTATTGGCATTACTTGATCAACAGCGACTAATTGTTTTGGTGCACTGAAACAAACTGTTTTCTTTATCTTAGTTTTCTTAGTATGTTAATTGAATAATACGACTACAAAGTAATGATTTCGGTTTCTTCCATTTGCAATGTTCATCAGGGAATCTGACAAGATAAAATATAAAAGGAAGTAATACAAAGTACATACAAAAAAGAAATAAGTAAATAGTATATAAACGTAATAGTAAATAAATATAAACAAAAAATATATACGTATCTTCTAAAAATAATAATCTGGTATTTCCAAAAGATGTTCTTAACGTCCAATGTACAATTGTCGAGTTATTACGCATAAAATACTGAAATTAATAACAGAAGGTAAGTCATGATAGTCAGAGTGATCACCAATTAATTTATGAAAAAAAAATGCACTATGGTTGCCTTCTTCGATCTGATAAATTGAATGCTACGTTGTTACAGTAAAGAAATATACTAAATTCTTCTATCTGAATAAAATACTAGAAGTTTTGTGGCACAGAAACTGTAAAAGTCTACTGCATTCTCTCTATGGCAAATTTTTGAGTACCATAAAAGGGATACTAAATATTCAAACTTGCTTCGAACAAAAACAAAATATAATGTTTTGAGTAGATCTATGTTATTGAAAAACTTGCTATTTTAATCTCTGAGAGAAATATGTGTCGAATATATAAATTGAAGTTCAAAAAATTATCAAATAAATCACAAGATCTTTCACTGAATCAGCTTCTATAAGTATTTGTCCTTTTGTAGAGGAGGAAGGAGGAGAAGGTACTAATTTTTTAGTAAAGGGCGTAACGAATCATTTGTCAATGTTCAAAGACAAACGATTAACATCAGACCAATCAATGATCAAATCGGCACTTTCCTATTAGCGAAAGACATCCATATTAGACGATACTACATTAAAAATTTTAATATCATCAGTATAGCCTAAGCCAGTATAAGGCAAACTTGTTAAGTCGTTTATAAAAAATAGGAAAAATAGTGGACCAAAATTGGAAACTTGGGAAACTCTCGAGGTAGATATAAAAACATTAGACTAGAGCCATTATAGGAGACAGTTAATTCTATTGTTCAAATGAAAGTTCATGAAACAAAGTAATGTAGTAATGATATTCTACATATAAGAAGCAATTTTGTATTACAGGTTATTACAAAAATACGCCTTCAGAACTAAACTAGTGACTACTAGTGAACTACATAATGAATATTATGCAATTTTTCGTCGCCAATTTAATTAGTCTCCTTTGATCATTTTGCACACACTGGTTAAGTCATTTAGATTGACATTTAAATAAGAACTAAAATAATTTTCTATGTATGTTTCATTTTTTTAACATTTATTGAAGACTTAAATATTGTTTCAAATATTTATTGATTGTTTTAACCTGATTCTTTCTTTTTGTAGGAAAAAACCGAGGTATACTTTCTAGGAATATTCTGTGTTGAAGCCTCATTGAAGATTTTAGCATTAGGTTTTGTTTTACATAGAGGATCATATCTTAGAAACATTTGGAACATTATGGATTTCTTTGTCGTGCTCACAGGGTAAGTGTCAAAATATATTCATCTAAGGATTTAAATTTAATGCAGATCTTACGATATTAATGATATAAAACATACATTTTACGAAATATATGTATCTGTAGAGTAAATATGTAACCTATGTGATGAGTGTGTATGGTCTTATGTAGGTCTATGACAATTTTTGCTGAAGCGAACGTTGATGTTGATCTACGGATGTTGCGGTCCTTTCGCGTTTTGCGACCCCTGAAGCTGGTATCTAGGATCCCAAGTAAGGACGAGGAACCCGCACACACATATATATACTTTCTGTCTCTGTCTAGCTCTTGCAGTTGCGGTCCGCAGTAGAGCAGATGATAGACTATATATTTTATAGAATTTTTTTTCATACAATAGACATAGACTGATTTTTTCTTTAATATGACCTATACATATATACATACCGTAGGCTGAGCAGTTGGAGTTGTTGAACTCTTAGAATTGACAGTTTAGTGATCAGTGTGTCAGTTTTATTCGATGAGTTCGTTCTTTTTTATAATTTAATTTGTTTAATTAATACATGAACATATTATTAAAACATTGGGTCGAAAGTGCATGAATGTTATTTGGTATCGTAGACAGTGCTCGATTTGCATATTATACTATTTATTTATTATTACTATTATTTATTACAGTAGTTTATTATATTTTAGATAATATAGCACGTGTTAATAATAGTCTGGAATAAGTTCCCTTTAGAATTATTTCTTATTTTTATTAATTATATTTACCAGCTTCGTAAATTACAACGAAATACACACTAAACCACTTATGATTCACATTAGTTTTACGTATTTAAATAGCATCTAAACGGACTTCAATAAGAAATTTTTCAAAACACTAATCAAAGTCTATTGAAGTAATAAGTAAATAATAAAAAATAATACACATTGCTGGACATGTGCTTTATTTTTTTTGACAAATTATAATCTTGAAAATCGCTGCGTACAATTCTTCCAAATTAATACATAGTAAGATTAAAATTACTTGAGGTGACGGTAAAATCCATGCTCTTTGTACATGCTTATTCAACTTGATTTCGACTCTTTTAGCCTTCATGTAATTTTAGCCCTGTTTCACCTTTCACATTTTAGATTTAGAAATTCCAGATCATTTAGTTGATCAAGTCACCTAATCGTGCATAAGACATACTTCCTCTATGGTATCGACTTGCACAGTTGTATAAATTACGATTTGTGTAATTGACTTTGGTTCATCATTACCTAGATCATTATTACTATGGAGGCTTTTTGTCTTGTAGTTTAAAATCTCTACCACTGTTCTGTGGTAGAGGTTCTGTGTATTGGGATTTGTTCTGTACCTCTTACATATTGTTCTTACAAGCAGCAATGGAAATAACAGCTCTACCACCAACTTTCAGCACGTTGCCTTACACCTTACTTTGACTTTAATTTGCGACCCTCACGAGAGCTGGTTTCATACTCACACACTGATTGTGAACTTCTGAGGGATATACGCACTGAGCGCTCTTGAATTTCTACTCTAACACATGGATCAATAAGTCCCGAGACTAACCCATAGATGGCGCTCGTAGTAAACCAGAAACAGCTGAGTTATCGAGGTTGGAGTAAAGTCGTTTTGTAGTTTGTTTAAACAATGGAAAAAACCGAGTTTCGTGTTCTGATAAAACATTGTTTTTTAATGGGTAAAAACACCACGCAAGCAAAACAATGGATTGAAAAATGTTACCCGGACTCTTGTCCATCAAAAGCAACGATTTGTCGGTGGTTTGCCGAGTTTAAACGTGGTCGTACCGACACAAATGACGCGGAACGCTCGGGTAGACCTGTGGAAGCCGTTACACCGGAAAATGTGAGTGAAGTGACAAAAATTATAATGAAAGATCGTAAAGTGAAGCTCCGTGAGATTGCTGAGATGACACAGATATCATATGGAAGTGTATTTACTATCCTTCATGAAAAATTGAGCATGAAAAAGGTTTTTTCCAAGTGGGTGCCGCGATTGCTCTCGATGGAACAAAAACAGCAACGAGTCGATGATTCAGAAAGCTGTTTATCGCTATTTACTCGCAACAAAAAAGATTTATTGCGTCGTTACGTGACCATGGACGAAACATGGATACATCACTACACTCCAGAGTCGAAGCGGCAGTCATCTGAGTGGCGCACAGCTGGCGAAAGCCGTCCGAAACGTCCGAAAACGCAGCAGTCAGCTGGCAAAGTCCTGGCGTCAGTTTTTTGGGATACACATGGCGTGATTTTCATTGACTACCTCGAAAAAGGTAAATCGATCAACAGTGATTATTATATTGACTTACTGGTGCTTTTGAAGGAGGAAATCGCAAAAAAACGACCGCACATGCAGAGAAAAAAAATCCTTTTTCACCAAGACAATGCACCCTGCCACAAGTCGATGAAAACAATGGCAAAATTGAACGAATTGGGTTTTGATCTGTTTCCCCACCCCCCATATTCGCCAGATTTAGCCCCCAGTGACTACTGGCTCTTTGCTGATCTTAAAAAAATGCTCCAGGGAAAAAGATTTGGCTCAAATGAGGAGGTCATCGCTGAAACTGAAGCTTATTTTGAAGCGAAAGATAAATTTTTTTATAAACATGGTATTGAAAAATTGGAAAAGCGTTGGAACCATTGTATCACCCTAAAAGGTGATTATGTTGATGAATAAAAAAAAATTTTGCAAAAAAAATGTTGTTTTCATTGTTAGTCTCGGGACTTATTGATCCATGTGTTAGCGGTACATTTATAACATCGCATAATTAACTACCTGCACTTATTCATAAATGAAGCATTATATATATAATTGCCTACACTTAACTGTCATCCGATAAGATTAATAATTCTTTTCCACGAAGCTTTCTTTTTCGTAAATTACCATACAATAATCAGTGGTTGCCAAATCTAAATCGTGAGAAAGAATAGTTCCCGAAATCCACAATCTCGCACTTTAACTTACAACAACGGTCTGAGTAATTCGGCATGCAATTATCATCCCCGATGTTTCTCATGAACACAAGTTTTACTCATTAAAGACTAACTCCTCGATAAGGATAATAAATTCGGATATGATTGCTTCGAATTGTTAGCTGGAACGCGATTCATCCTCAAAAAATTCTCTTCCTACTCAAAATCTCTTCACCCGCTGTTTTACAGAATACAAAAAAGAATAATTCCCATGCACAATCTAAATATTATTTAAATTAATGTAATGTGCGACGTTTGTCTGTTAAAAACGCATATTATATTCTATTTTTGGTACCTGTTATAATTCACATACCATTTTATTAATATATTGCACGATATTTTGCGAGGGATATAATTCATTATTTTCAAATCTTTTCATATTAAGACAAAAGATTTACAATACTTACTACGTATTATACTTCGAACATTTATCTTTTCTTTACACTCTAATCTAAAATTTAAATTTATATTATTTTCTTAGTATTTCGAATTTATTTACAAAAATATCTTTTTGATGCCTATATTTTCAAATAAAAAATAGTAATAAAATTAAAATTACTTTAGTACTCTAACTAATTAACTCATGAATTGTGTAAATAACAAATACTACTTAATATTACGTGCCAATACAAGAATTACATATACAAGGCAGAATAACTGATTATAATTATTTCTTATAAAGGATACTGAAAATTAAAATCGCCTTAGAACATTATTATGCATTCAATTTTTAGATAATTATATCACCAATCATCTTATTCACTTTATCAATCTTAAATTAACAAGCAACAGCAATTAAATGTATCAACTTTTGCTCCTTTGCATATGTACTTATTCCTTTGCACATATTATTTGAAGAAATCTACTTAGAACAGCACTGTATTTTAAAATTTCGAAGGAAGAGTACATTCTTTTCTTTCTAACCGTGTAGGTTGTAAACTAATTAATCTCATGAAATGGATAAAAACTGCTTCGCTTCAAAACGAAGTGTCTTTTAAGTAAAATGAAAACTTTAGCTGGATGATTTAAGATACAAATGAAATTTTGCTGATTAATTACATTGCGTGGCCAAGATTAACTCTTTATTGTTTCCTGAATGATTCTCAATAAAAAGATTGACCGCCCGTCTTGTCATTATTGAAGAAATTATATTTACAAAAGGATGAAACAAAACTAAGTTATAATGACGAATAACAACGACAAATGGATATGCCCAAAATCTTAGCAAATAGAATTATGGAAAACATTATAATTTCGCTTATTAATCATAAATTCAAATGTAATTGTTATGTCAAAAAATTAAAAAAAAATGTTTGTAACAAGAAGAAATGGTAGCTCTACGACCTACTCCTTAGAAAATAATTCACCAACAAAAGCTAATACTATATACCTACGATAATGTAAATTCTCCATTTACCACTATTGGTAGACTATCTGATGCTAGCGAGTGTTCGTTTTATTCTCAGAGAAACTTCTAAGTGACTTCGTATCTATGATTTGCTTCTTTTCTCTATACGATTAACAATTATTTCTGCTGCAAATCTGGCACAAATATATTATATTACTCATTCATCGATAGTTCTACCAAATGAGATAGAACCTTTACAAGTTTTTGATCTATTTGTATTTTATAAATTGTTTCCGATTCCATTTACATTCACAATTGCTACGTGATCCATAAACTGATCATCTTCTTTCATATACGCGTCTTCGACCAACGCTTCGAAGTTTATAATTTTCATTATTATCAGATCTTCTAGCTTATCTAGGTTTCCACTTAAATCCCACTCCATGTACTGTTTGCAACATTTTAAACATGATTTCCGCTTAAAGATGAAGATATAGGTACTATTAATTGCTGTTCAGATGCTTGAGCAAGATTATATCCATTTCTTCTCAGGTTTAGTTAGGATAAGTTTCTTTATACACATTTTTATTTTTAGTCTTGTGTAATTCACCTTTACAAGGAGACTGTGTCCATCTTATCAATTTTCGAATAATAGACAATAATAAATAATTAAAAGAGAATATCAAAGTATATTACTTAAATTACAATAAAACATTCCATAACCTCCGTCCGATACCTAAGTAACATAATACAACAGCAAATAATGTAAATAAAAATTGAGAGTAGAGAAAGTACCAGAAATGCAGACACAGTAAATAAGATTGTGAATTTCCAATAAGATCATTGTGACCTTAAATACTAATTCATTTTTTTGTATTCCTTTCTATTGTTCGGTTCTATAAAATATGAATAATTATAGCGTATTCTCCTTAAAAGGTCTACTTAAAAATTAATATTTGTAAAAGTGCGGATTTTCATAAATATTCAGATGCAAATTTGCATTCTATTAGCAATTTATACAAAGTGCAGACACCGTCATTTATTCACAAAATATTTTCTTAGAAACCATTAAAATAATTCTCCTCCACAATTAGTTATTCTTGTTGGTTTTGTAATAGAAAACACAGATTCTCGTTATGTATGTTTCGAAATTATGAACAGGAGAGCTCTAATAGAGCAATAATATTTCCATTAGTATCAAGAAAGGAAATTCAGATTTAAGAAAAATGAAAATGTCGAATCTTTGTTCGCCGGGGTTTATTTACGAAAACAGTATTATTATGTAAATATTGTAGACATAGAAATAGCTCTCTCTATTCATTCGATTCTTATCGACTTTTCGAAGATATCCCGATATTTACAACGCAGATATTCCCGAACTTTCCGTGAGCAATAAATAACGCTCTCTATTGGCAATAAATTATGCTAAATTAGTTGATTTCACATACATTCTTTCACACACATGACAAAACATGTTTTGTTCGTTAGTTAGAGATTAGGTTTATTCAGTTCTTCGAAATTGTATTGTTACAGGAAATAAATTTTTCCATTTTTCCTTTCACATAAAAAGGATACGTTTTAATGAATTTTATAACTTCTGTTTGTCACTCTACAAAAACTAATATTTCAGGTAATGAAAGAGAATTTTGTTTTAGTAAACATTATTGTACAATTATATATTAATATTAATTAAACAAGAACATACACCTGAATGTTAATTACCGTAAGAGAAAATACACTCACAAATATGAAAATATAGAATTCTGTGTAAATCATTACTATCTTTAGTCATTATCTTAATTAATTACTTTTTCAATTAACTTTTCATTAGGGTTTAAAAATAGACCTACAAACATATGTATGTGTATACTCGCTTATTTGGTGTGAAAGTACGTCATATGATTTTATTAACATAGGAAATGTGTTTTGAATTACGAGGCATGGCAATTAAATAACGAGACTGCGCTCCTTCCATCGCTCAGCCGCATCGGCAAAGGCTGTAATTGGAATGTCATTGACCTTGATACTTTCCAAGCAACAATCCGTAGTTTCGTCTCTCTGTCTGCTTTAGTTTATTTTCGAGCTTTAATTGTAAAGGAGACTATTACATAATAATGCAGTGGTAATGGTTGACATAAAAATCGAGCAACGTATTAACCAGAAATTCTTTGTCAAATTAGAAAAATTCGCCAACAGAATGTGTATAAATATTAAACGAGGTGTTTGGTGATCATGTTATGTTACGTGTGCGAGTTTTTGAATGGCACAAACTGTTTTCTGAAGATCGGGAAGAGGTCTAAGATGATGACTTCTGAATGCACGAACTAAAGAGACCTTTCAGAATATTAATGAAATTCTGCGAAAAAACTGAAGTCTGAGCATTCGGATGATTGCCGATATGCTAAACATTAACAAAGAGACAGTAAGACATATTTTACATGATGAATTAAACATGACAAAAGTTTGTGCAAAAATGGTATTCACAATTTCCTAGTCTGTGAAGCAGTTTTTAGAAGACAAATCCATTGCTGTGCTTGATCATCCTTCGTATTCGCCAGATCTTGCACCATGTGACTTCTACCTGTTCCCAAAAATGAAAAGTGCATTAAAAGGAACACATTTTCAGTGTGTTGAACAAGTAAAATCAAAAACGGTGCAGTTGTTAAAGAGCCTGACAACTGATGAACTACAGCATTGTTTGGACAGTGGAAGAAATGCATACAGCTGTATATAGATATAGGAGGAGAGTATGGTGAAGGGAATAAAAGTTAAATATAAGTTTATTTGCAATAAATAACATTTCTCGCAATATTTTCGTTATTTAATTGCCACACATATTAGTCCAAAAACTGTTCAAAATTAAAACAAATAATAATATAGAATATGCAACGCTTTATATTTTATTAGTCCAACAACTGCGTTAAATTAAGGTAGAGATGACCCATGTAATATTTTTATACTACTACAAAAGGGTATTAATAGAGTTGTCAAAGTGTTATGGTAGGTTTTGGTGACATTATCCTATCATATTAAACTTCAAGACATTCAAAAATAAATAGCAAACTTAGCATTGCATCTTCTGTAACGGGCGCCATCGTCAACATTTTGTTGTTAAAAAACTACCGAACCGATAAAATCGCTTTTTTTACCCATAAACTCAAAAAAAGCATTCGTTGATATGCACATATCTATCTCTCTAAGTTAGATAGAAGATAGAGTTTCATAAGAGAAGATCATATATTTCTGTGGATGGTTAATTTAGAATCTAAAGTTGTGATTCTGATTTCATTACATATACGCCAGCTCCATTTAATTATTCAGTTTCAATTAAATGACTTGGCGCGGGGTTTACATTGACCAAAACCACAAGCAGAACTTCTGGAGTCGTTCTCAGGGAAAGAAACACAAATTGTATTTTTCGCAATAGACATGAAAATCTTGTTAATTTCTATAGTGTGTTTGGCAAGTTTGTCTACTGCAATAATATTTGTACACTTTTTGAAGTTTTCGGAATTCATCATGAGATTGTTTATAGATTTGTCAAGTAACATCCAAAAAACTGTTTTTCATTTTATTATGTGAAGGAAAACTTCACCTTTTCAATGCAATAGATCATAGTGTTTCCATGAAGGAAACTTAAAAAAACTTCAAAATTTTCTTAGAGGAGATAGTATGAAGGCAATTCCTGGAATATTTGTACAGATTTTAAAGTTATTGCAATTATTTTGTGTATGCAATCAGGTTACACCAAATACTATTGCTTTTTATGTCCTTACGTTAATCGTGACAGAGAAAATCGTTACTTTATGCAAACGTGGCTAATACGATTTTATACCAGGAAATGCAATGTACAACATCAATCTTTAATGGAAAAAGTAAAGTTCGCAATACCACCTCTGCGCCAAATTAAAGCTCATGAAAGTTTTGTTAAAGATTAAGGAGGTGACCGTTTTAAATAACTTCCAGAAAAGTTTAAACAAATACTAGACAGTAAATTAAAAGAAGATAGTTTTATTGGGCCTCAGGTACGAGAAGCAATAATGTAGAAATTATGAAACCAAATTATCAGCGAGAGAAAAGCTGCGTGGGTGTCTATGATACAAGTTTTTATCAGATTTTTGAAAAATAAAGAAGTAGAAAATCACAACAATTTCATTGGCAATTAACATAATACAAGAATTTCACGGGACTAAGTGCAATGTGTCCCTTAAAGTGCATATTATACATTCTCATTTAGACAGTTATCCAGAAAATACGAACGACGTCAGTGATGAGCACTGCGAGCACTTTCACTAAGACATTTTAGCGATAGAAAAACGGTACCAGGACAAATGGAATCCTGTAATGTTAGCAGATTACTATTGGACGCTAAGAGGGTAGGCTGTGGATGTTGATCGTAAAAGACAATGCAATATTTTGTCACGTTTCTACTTGAAAGAATTTAAAGTATAGATTCAAGTATTTATAAATAGAAAAATATTTTCACTAAAATCTAAACGAAATTAGAGCTAACTTGATCATCTACCATTTATCAGATGCTTCCATGTTTTCTATAAAAATTACTATATTAGTCACTTGATCTCGAAACCAAGAGTTGAAATTTGTTGACCAGTGCAGTTAAAGCAAACATAATTAAATAAGCAATAACAATTGAAAATGTTTTCGCAATAAAGCGTTCTAAGAATTCTTTTCCCAGAGCGCCAAATGCAAAAGGATATACTGCCTGTATGCTTACAATTTTGTAATTGGACAAAACGCCTTGAAAATATGTATTCGGACGTTGAGTTTGCATCCATTTAAAAATATGTATTAATATATCAGTATATGTTAATGTAATGTACTTAAAAACTAAATAAATAGAAAGTTCGTTATAAAAATACAAAATAATAAAAATAGAACATATTTTATCCATCAACTTCTAAAGATTTTCCATTCCTGTTCTAAAAATACACTCGAAGAATAAAGGGTTAGAGCTCTACTGTATTATTTATATTTTAATCCATTTTATCTATGCGCCATTTTACAGTTCTAGAAAATGCACTCTACTACATGTTACTTACCGAATGATATTTTTGTTTAAATTTCACAACTGAACGTAATGTATGTATATCAGCAATAAATGACAAAGCTTCTGAATATATATATATATATATATATATATATATATATATATATATATATATATATATATATATACTGGATGTCACATGATATGATTGCCAGAGCTTAAGGATGTGTGACTGAAACAATTTCAAGTTAAAAATGTCTAATGAATATATGCCTAAAACTCTATCGTAACTGAGCTATAATTCTTTGAAGTGTTAAATAACCTTACTAATACAGGTATTACGTATCGTTGTTAATTTCGTTGTCGTTAAAATGTCGGGGATAGCTATGATTCATGAGTTATTATTCACTACCAGGTTGTTCAATAAGTTTTATCGTTCGATAAGAGGTGGCGTTATTAGGTTCGTCGTTTTATTTTTCTCAAAATTGTAATACTTTTTTATAAACACGTGTGATGATTTCTTATTTTATATTTTCGCATTCGTATGTTCAAAGTTGACGTGTCACGGTATTTTTTTTAAATGGAAAATATCGAACATCGTCCAACGATTAAATTCTTATTTCAGGAAGGTATGCACCACAATACTTGTTTTGGTGCATACCAATAAAAGTGTTTAAGGACTCAAGGCCTTGAATTAGAACAGTAAAAAGATGGGTTGCTGAATTTAAACGTAGTCGTACAAGTCTTGAAGACGATTCACGTGAAGGACGTCCAAAAAGTGCATCAATAACAGAAATCCTAGCAAAAATACAGTATATGATTTTGGAAGATCGTCGATTAACGGAGAGAAATTTAGTTGAAGGTCTAGGCTTCTCAGTAGGCAGTGCGAGCAATATTTAGGCTGAAGTTTTGGGATTCAGAAAGCTGTATGTAAAACGGGTTCCACATTTGTTAACAATGAAACAAAAACACATTTGAATGCGACATTTCCAGCAACATTTGAAGCGTTTTAGAAAAATAAAAACGATTTTATGCGTCGTTTCATCACTATAGATGAGACTTGGGTCTACCATCATGATCCACAAGAGGCTAAGGAGAGGTGTGAACCCGGTACTTCTGTTCCGAAGCGAGTTAGGATCCAGGAATCGACCAAGAAGGTGTTAGCATCAGTTTTTGGGGAAGCAAAAGAATTTTGTTCGTGGATTACCTCCAAACTGGTAAAACAATACACTCGGATTATTATTGCAGTCTTTTGGATCAGCTGCATGTAAAAATTCGTGAGAAAGACCTGGTTTGCAGAAGAAAAAGAATCATCTTTCGTCAAGATAACGCACAGCTCAAAAAGCCATCACAAAAATCGGTGAATTAAAGTACGAATTGTTGCAACATCTACTCTATTTGCCAGATTTAGCACCCTCTGACTTCTGGTTGTTCTCACATCTCAAAGAATTCATGCACGGGAAACGATTTTCATCGAAGGTAAGAGTAATAGCAGCCGTGGAAGCATATTTCGACAATCTTCCGGATTCTCACTTCAGGGATGGAATCCATAAACTAAATCACTGGAACAAACGTATTGAAGTTCAGGAAGGTTATATTGAATAATAAAATGTATTTCAAACCATAGAAACGTGTTTTCCTTATCGAGCGACAAAACTTGTTAAACAAGTTGGTACAACAGTAAACGTTAATTAAGTTAATTTCGAATGTTTATTTTTTTTGTAACATTAAAATACTCTTAAAAATAGGTTAATTTTTTCGAGTGAAGAATACGTCAATATTCACTTCGTTTATGGATTGTGTAATGGAAATGAACGTGCTGCAGTTGATGAATATGGTCAGCGATTTCGCGCTCGTAAAATGTCTCATAGAACTGTTTTTAGCAATATCCATTGATATTTAAGAGAAAAAGGCATGTTTCCTGCAGCTTCTGAACGTACCGCGCAACAAGAACTTTTCAAGAAGGAGCAATACTTAATATGGTTAACGCTTAACCTTTTGCTAGTACCCGAAGGATAGCCAACACCCATACCATATCATACAAGTGTAAGTTCTAAAACCTAACGACTACCCATCAAGACAAGGATTTAGTCGATAATAAATGAGAAATCGAGGACTTTGTTGGAAAACATTGTTTAGCGATGAATTCGCCTTCATCAGAAACGGCATCAACAACATCAGGAATTCACATTGTTGAGGACTTCCTGTTGAGGAAAATCCACGGCAAACTAGAAAACCCCAGTTTGAGAATAAATTTTCGATGTAGTATTATTAACAATCGTCTCATTGATCTATTTGTGATCGAAGAAAATAAGACGCATAAGACGACGAACATGGATACAGCACGATGGCGAACCTCCGCACTTTGGTAGACAAATAACAGATTTTTGTAATAAAAGTTATACGAATCGGTGGATTGGAAGAGGCTCGGTAGTTATTTGGCCGCTAAGGTCACCAGACTAAAATCCCCTACATTACTTTTCATGGGAAAGACTCAATAACTTGGTTTATGCAGAATAACTTTAAGACACAAAAGAACTTATTAGAATTATGGATGCCGCTGAAACTATTCATGTTAATCCTGAGACTGTTAGTAAAACTACCCCTTCAATAAAAGAAGCTAAACTATGTATATAGTAAGCAGGGTAACAATTTGAATAACTAATTCAATAAATCGACTTGTTTTTAAATGATTTTCACTGAGATTTTTCTGCAGCGGAACAGTCTTCTAACTTGAAATTGTTTCAGTAACACATCCTTAAGCTGTGGCAATCACGTCATGGGACACCCGGTATATTCGCGTAGAAAAAGGATGCGGAAATTAGGGCAAACGATTAAAAAAGATTGTAGCACAATAATTGTACCACTACTCAACATGGAACTTACAGTAGCAACACAAAAGCGGGAAATTCCGCAGCAATGCAGCAATTCTCGAATAAACTACTCGGAAAGTTTTGCGTGTAACCTTTATACGTATTCTTGTGAAGGTCCGGAGTTTCCGGAAATTTATCGGGGGAAAGTTAAATATTTAATTTTTAAGAGCTCTTTCTATTTAGTTTTATCGAAATATGTCGGAAAGTAGTTTTTGCAACGTTTAGAATTACTTGAATAGCTTTTTTTAATTCCGTATTATTTACTAATTTAACTTCACTTATATGGAATGTACCATACAAATATAAAAAAAAATAAAGAAACTGCATTAATTTGGATGTTCAACACCCAACCACAAAATATGAGTTGATGTTAATTAATTCTGTATACGTATCTTTTTTGATTAATTTAATCAATTGCATAAATAGCTTCCTGAAATTGGATATATTTGCGAAAGTAAAGGGTGTTTCAAATTTCGCGTTTTTTTAAAGAATAAATAGAACACATAATTTGCATTCACTTTCAAAAACTTTTTATTGGTAATTGAAGTGTCAGTTATGACATTTATATTCGAAAAATAATGTCTGACAAATGGCCTCCTCTTGCAGCTCCACAGACGTCCACTCTTTTGCTAAAATTTTCAATCACATTTTCACATAGTTGAGGCTCTATCTCACAAATGACACGAATAATTTCACCTTTCAAAGCAGGAATTGATTGTGGATTGGTTTTATAAACCTGACTTTTCACATAGCCCCAAAGAAAATAGTCTAACAGTGTCAAATTGCATGATCTCGGTAGCCAATTAACATCACCGTTTCTTGAGATTACACGTCCAGGAAATTTTTCTCCCAATAAATCAATTGATTCGTGTGCAAAGTGAAAGTGAGGTGTAGCGCCATCCTGCTGAAACCACATATCCTTTAGATGAATATTCATTAATTTAGGCCACAAAAATTCGGTTATCATCCGACGATATCGATCACCATTGACAGTTACAGCTTCATCAGCAGCATTTTCAAAGAAGTAAGGTCCAATTACACCGCTTGACCATAATGCACACCAAACAGTAACTCGTTTAGGATACATAGGTTTCTCATGAATAATTTGTGGATTTTTCTCACCCCAGATACGGCAATTTTGTTTATTAACATAGCAACCGAGTTTAAAATGTGCCTCATCGGAAAACATTATTTTGTTTATTTTTGTGTATGTTTCAATGTATCACGTCGTGTGTGTTGAACTCGTTCAACGCTTTTACTTTGTTATCATCAATATCAGTAGGCCTTTCTGGTCTAGAAGTGTTGTTAAAATGTGAACCATAGTTAGCAAACAACAAACATAAACTTTACGCAGCATTTCTCAAGCATGACATGCGTCCTTCCTTTTACGGAAGAAAAAAAATGAAATATAACGAAAATTCATACTGTGATCTTCCATATCCACTTTTTATCAAATTTCAAACATCAAAACAAATCATCTACGTACGTAGACTTCCGCGGTCGTGGTCCATACTATCTTCTTCCGGGCTTTCGTGCTGAAACCACGTCACTGGTATAACAGCCGACGTTTCGTACCCACTCGTATGGGACATATTCAGGGCTCAACTACTGCTATTGTTTGCTGAACTGAACTAGAACTGACAGTTTCAGTGCAACAAACAGTAGCAGTAGTTGAGCTCTGAAAATGTTCCATACGAATGGGTACGAAACGTCGGGAGTTTCTTATTTAAATTGAGCAGTAAATCGAATTTTGAAAGAATTATGTTTAACCATAATACTGGCTCGTAGATTTCCGCGGTAGTTTTCTATACTTTCTTCATCTTGGCAACCGCGCCCTGAGCCCTGTGGATGTCTCGTACAAGCAGTGACGAAACGTCACTGCCAGTATTAACGAAGACGCAGTTCCAGCCCGGATATCAAAAAGAAGAAAATTAGGATGAATATTTTTTTATATTCTTGGCTGATATTTTTCCGCTAAAAATAAAAATGCAATGGTGTTATTCCGGCAAGTATCTACTTTTAATTAAATAGAAACACATACTTCTTCAGGTTTTGCTAGTTGTAATACAACCGACAAATTGAGTTACATACATGCGGTCGACAGAGCAAAGGTTATCTGACCTGTTCTCAATGAACGAAACACGTAGTATATAATGTTTTGTTGATGTTAAACTTTAATTAATTACGATGTTACGTTTAGCAATGACGTTTATGTGTATGGTCACTGTTTGCCTAGTCAATAAATATTCTAACCATTTGTGATTTAAAGTGACACAGTACTCGCTGTACTTTCAGTTCTCGGATAGCTTTCATTTATGTCCAAGAGATGGAAGTGTAGTTTTCTCCCATTTTTTCGTTTTATCGTTTTCGATTTACTAACAAAAGTTGAGTTTCCTAGTCGACAACACACAAACCCGACACTTACACCTGTAACAGAATACACAACACTACACTCCAAATATAAACGACCACGGATGGAAATCTCAAGTGAAGACAGCGAGAAGGAATAGCAACAACACATTCAAAATCAGGACTAATCAACGCCAAGATTAGGAGTAAAAGGGCAGAGCCCTAACTCCAACAGACTAAAAGAAGTAGAAAGAAGTCCTAGCCGACAAAGTGAAGACTACCTATCGAATTCTCAATGAACGAAACGCATAATAGTCAGTGCTTTGTTAACCGTAGCTTGTCATTAATTACAATAATAGTAATTACTTACAATGTGTAAATCGAAAATATTATAGTTTCAGTTTGGCAGAATCAAAATTATATTATATAATATAATTTTTCATTAAAATATTTACAACAAGATGTCATTAGAATCAGAATTTCAATGGCAATAGTACAATGTTTTGTATGGTATAAATGTGAACGCAATAATAGCTCTCTCCGGGAAAATTTTTCCAATTAGAAAGTCCGATTGTTTCGGGTTGTGGGTGATAAATGACCAGCCATTATCAAACTTTTTAACTTGCTCATGTACATGATACGTGAAAATAACGCAGTTAGTTTTATGAAATATTATGCTGTTGTAAACAAAAAGGAGAATGATGTTTTTGAAGTTATGAATTATCTAGAATGCTATAAAATGACGGGAGCTTTATGAACTTTTGAATTTAAACTAAGAATGTACATGCATGTAATAACTAATAAGCTCTCATACATATACTAAAGCGCTGTCAATGTTAAACTCCTTTCCTTTACTGAAATTTCTATTTGAACTCTCAAATATTACTTTAATAACAAAATTACACAGTAGTTTTATATTGTTCGAGAAGTAATCGAATCTATTAGGTGCGCAATTAAGTTCTCGCTGTTTTTTTGATGAAAATGCAACTTTATTGTGAAAAATGTTTACAAATAAATCATTCAAAGTATTGCCCATCGCTAGCGACAACTTTTTCCCATCTTTCTGGCAGAGCTCGAATACCGTCACGGTAGAAGTGTTCGTCTTTTGAGGCTATCCACGAATCAAGCTATTTTGAGATATCTTCATATGAGCGGAGCTGCTGATTAGCCAGACCATATGCCATCGAACGGAACAAGTAATAATCGGACGGCGCAATATCTGAAAAATATGGCGGGTGGGGTAGGACCTCCGATTTGAGCGTTTCAAAGTAGGTTTTAACGGGTTTGGCAACGTGAGGCCGAGCGTTGTCATGCTATAGAATCACTTTTTCGTTACACTGCTCGTATTGTGGCCGCTTTTCGCGCAGTGCTCGGTTCAATCGCATTAATTGAGTTCGATGATTTCGTTCGGTTTCAACAGCTCATAATAAATAACACCGCCCTGGTCCCACCAAATACATAGCAAAACCTTTGCAGCGTGAATATTCGGCCGAACTGACGACGAAGAAGCATGACCGGGCAGTCCCCATGATTTTGTTCTCTTTAAGTTGCTGTAATGTATCCATTTTTCATCACCCGTAACGATTCGATGAAGAAAACCCTTCCTTTTTTTGCCGTTGGAGCAGTTGTTCACAGGCGAAAAAACGACGCTCAACGTCTCTTGGCTTCAAATCATAAGGAACCTAAATTCCTTGTTTTTGAATCATTTCCAACGCATGCAATCGCTAGGAAATGGCTTAGTGAGTAACTCCTAATGCTGAAGCAAGCTCTTTTTGCGTTTGGCACGGATCCTCATCGAGCAATGCCTCCAATTCAGCGTCTTCGAAGGTTTCTGGTCTTCCTTCACGCGAGCAGTCGTCAACAGCGAAATCACCGTCTTTGAAGCGACGGAACCAATCACGGCACGTTGCTTCACTTAGAGCAGCATCTCCGTAAACTTTCTGGAGTTCTCGATATGCTTCAGCTGCCGTTTTCTTCGAATGAAAGAAGAAAAGCAACACTTTCCGCAAATGACGATTATTTGGCACAAAATCAGACATTTTCACACAACCAAAAGTATAAGACGCAAAAACAAAATCACCAATGTGTCAAAGCGGTTTGTTTACCATATGTCTAAGCTTGGTTCATGACGTTTTGTTTATGTCACAATCGACCAGCACTTACTACTGGAGCCATCTCTTGAAAAACAGCGAGAACTTAGTTGCGCACCTAATATTATATTTATATTTCCATATTCTATGCTTCTGGACTGGCAAAACGTCTGTGGCACTAGCAAACGTTTCGTCTACTCATATAAGGAGTATTTTTATAGCCGTTATTGATATTAACATTTCTGCAACGGAGCCTTTAAACGCAATAGAAGTTGACGAATTATGTAGCAGTGCCAAGATCGCGAATCCAGTTCGGAAGTCAAAAAAAACTCTGAAGAACGACCCCAGAATTCAACATGTCAAATTAAATTGTTTAGGATTTTTATTCATTGTGTTTCCAGTTTGTATCACAAAGCCTCGTGCTTTTAGCTTTTACACATACTAATAAGTTCTCTTAAATATACAAAAGCGCTGTCGATGTTGTTTTAGATATTTAGCCCACCGTTAAAGTGCTTTCCTTGATTGAGCTTTCTATTTGAACTCACAAATATTACTTTAAAAACAAAATTAAACAGTAATTTTATATTGTTTGAGGAGGAAAAAGTGAATGGAAGTCTGTTAACACAATTTGAAGGAATAATAGCAAGTCATGAAGACATAGGTCATGACAGGTTACAATCTGTCAGGGCAAATTACCTTTTCGGTATACTAGGGTTGTAACGTAGCAAACGCTAAGAACCAACTGTTTACGATAGTCCCAGAATTTGATGTTCTACTCATTTTTAGCAATCTGGGTTCAGCTGGCTGAGAAATAATGCCATCGGTATTAATAACCGTACCAGGAATCGAACCTGTTATGTTGAGATTAGTAGTCACCAACCCACCACAAGAACGGAATACAATAATTTAATATTTTTTTTAATTAGAACTCCGAAGTGTTAGATTTCCTAAAATTCAGTGCTTTAGATTGTAACGAGCAATTCCCGTCTTTTTAATTTCGAATCTATAACACTGGATGTATTTAGCATTTCGCTTTTGGTATGAAAAGATTTTGTATATCATACACCCTCTGTTCCGAGAACAACTGGAATAGTACAATTTTAACTAAACTAATTGCGCCATCTATTGATGAGGTATCGATTTATGAAAAATGGCAAAAGTGCAGGTACGTTCTAAATGCTTAAAATCAGTTGTTAAAATAATACTTCATCACAAAAACAACGTTTTTAAGAGACATCAGCAATTCAGAGAAGGTAAGAAGGGGTGCGGCTGATGATAAATGTTAAAGTTAGTCGATAGAGATAATGATTGAAAGAAATTTCGAAAAAATTCGCTAAGATTTATGGAAATGAAACTTGGAATATTCAAGACAATAATTTGTCGATTATCGAGCACCATGATAATGCACCTTCTCATTGATTGCCAGTTGTCACCGATCTTTCGGAAAAAAAAATCAAATCTTATAGATCTGCCGATTTGCAATCAACCATTTCGTTTATTTATTTCTTTCTGAGTAGAAACACTACGAAATAATTTTAATAAATTTAATCATTTTTATAAGAGACAAGAAATAACCAATAACTTTATAAAGCATAAAACATCAGTTTGAGTTAAAATGATTGAAAATAGGACTGATAATACACCAACGTTGATGGTCGAATTAGTAAAACTATTAAACCTATACTAAAAACATATGATAGTCTACTTCGTAAGGCCTACGTACAGAAAGTAGTTAGTCAACGTTTTCATACGTATTCTGATAAAGCAGAGCACAATGCATAGTATGACAAACACGCCTGTAGTCATTTACCTGATAAATGGAGCGTTTTCGTTGAAGATTTTTTATCTGAACTGGAGCTTTTTATTAAATTATTAGTATATTGTATGTCGATTAAATACGCGTTTAAATAATTGAGATTGGTAAAAATAATTTGAAGAGTAAATGAGAAAAACAATAGATAATCCTTGTGAGTAATCCTAAAGATAAACTGAATCCCCCTCGACACGTTTCTGTTGCAGGAAAGCACTACCCCCATTCATAACAATGCTTGCTTTGCAGCTCGTTATCTCTAGTATCTAATGAAGTGTTTTAATCTAAAATTCGTTTTAAGGAGAAGTAAATAACACGTCATCATTTTATAATAGAAAACAATCAAAAGTACACTAACCTCTATAACATTTTTTAGTACAGCAAGCATAGCATTCAAGAAATAATTCAAAGAATATTACTAAAAACACAATTAAATACAAAAACTCAGTTGTATGATTTTCACAAGATATCTTTATTGAAAACGTGTAACAATTGTTTCGTCAGCACTGTAACTTTTTCATACTCGAATAACAAAGACAAAACAAATAAATCCAACAAATCGGGAGTCTATAAGCTTTCTTGTGGTGATTGCTCTAAGATATATACACATACATATGTACATATATCGGTCAAACTGGACAATCTATTGAAACAAAGATACCAAAACACAAAAGAAGTTTTAATCTTAACAAAAATGACCTCAACTATGCAGTACATTTCAGTACTTGTAGTCATTCCTTTAATTTAAAGTTCACCATTTTACATTCGGAAAATAAAGGGCTGAAGTTATCATTACCTGAAACTATTGAAATAAACAAACATAAAAAATGTAATAATTTATTAATCGACCAAATAGATTTTAACAATCTCTCCTGTTGAACTTATTTAATTGTAATTGTATATTACCGTCACCCTGAAAATAATTTAGTTGACTGGAATATATTTCCTTTGTGTTAGATTTACCTTTGAGTCTGAAGAAGTCACAGAACTGACGAGACAATTGTTACATTTGTTCAGTAAAGATATTTTGTGAAAATGACAACTGAATTTTTGTATTTAATTTTGTTATAGATTTTCATCAAGTAAAGGCCTCATCAGTCAATCAGTTAAAAACAGAATTTCAAAAAATTAAGTTTGTCTAATTAAAAACTTTTCTTTGTAAGCACTGCATGTAGAATAGCACTCTGAAAACATATGTAAATAAAATGAATCCCGATTTATAATTTCCATTTATTATTCGAATTTCTCTGCATCGGCCATTCCACTCCAAGCTCCAGTTTTCTTAGAAACAATAAATATTGGTAATATTATTTACTACTACACGGCATTGGCTGAACGAAAAAAAAAAACAAATCACCCACGCCATGTGTGACGGCCTAGTGTCATTACTTTAAACGGAGCCCACGCAAGATCGGGAAATTTCTCGGAATTTCTTAACGCTCACTGCAGATCCAAGCGGCGCCACCTAATATGAGTGGGAAGAGATAGCGTCGCTTTGAGTACGTAAAGTCCAATTAAGAGAATATATGTATATTGAGGCTATTTTCTTAACAATTGTTCTATAAATTTAATGCATGCAATAGGGGATGGTAAATTATCCGAGAAAATACTTAAAAATTAGCTCATTTTTAGAACGTCATTGTATTTAGATATACATATGTATATGCTTAATGTTCCTTTACTTATTACTCGTGTCATAATTTAATAAAGGCCATCAGCTGTAGCAGCATTGTAATTTTTAGGAATCGATGATACTTTATACTCGTATAACTAATATTAATTTCAATGAGATTCTTCTCACCTCCTTCTCTTGGAACTCATCAACAAGCAAATGAATCCATTCATCGGTTTCAACAGCAGAACACAATGTGTAGCAAATATCATCGAAACGTCAGCAGAAAAATCGACATTTGATATTTTAAAAAAATTTTTGTTACACAATAGCACCGACATAGCAGTCGTCCGATCATTTATTTTTATTTACTTTATTTATTTACAGTAAAAAGCAAAATCACAACTCAAAAACAAATCAGTAATATTTAATAGCAAACATAGAATTATATTAATAATAATAATCAAAATGAAAAGAAATTAGAAATAACCAAACAACCAACAAACAATAAGTCTGTTACCGAACAAAGCTACCATAAGCATTTACCAGGTGTACCAGAAAATCATTACCGGTTTTTCTAATAGATGTCGCTAGGCTTAAGTATACAATGTTATGATTTGACACATATGTCATTTTATTCCACTGACATCAAGTTTCAAAGCCATACATGTTATATTTTGCGAAAGTAACACTGTCATAGATTTTCACATCTTGTAAAAAAGTCGAGTTTCGTGTCTGAAGAAGTGCATTTGCGGTTCGCATGACTTATTTAATCAAAAGAAAAACCACGCTGAACGTCATCGTTTGCTCGTGGAGACTTACGCTGAGCATGCTTCAACCATAAAAACATGTAAGACGTGGTTTCGACAATTCGAAAGCGTTTATTTCGGTGTGCAACACAAAGAACGCTCAGAAAAACCGAAAAAGTTTGAAGATACGAAACTGCAGGAGTTGTTGGATGAAGACCCAACCCAAGCTCAAAAATAATTGCCAGAAGTGTTAAATGCAGCCCAAGAAACGATTAGCAACCGATTACGAGCAATGGAAAAATGCCACATCAATTGAATGACAGGCAAATGGAAAATCGAAAAATCGTCTGTGAAATGCTGCTTCAAAGGTATGATCGGAGGTTATTTCTGTATCGAGTAGCGACAGGTAATAAAAAATGAATCTATTTCGAAAATCCTAAGCGCAAAAAATCATAGTTATCACCTGGCGTATACTACGCATGCCTTTTGGACAAATTCTAAACAGTGATCACATAAACGTGTCCTGCCCGCCAAACAAAAGCTGTTCCACTACAACGCACTTGTCCCTTTAGGTCGTGTTTCTAAGCAAAAATAGATCAAAATTCGCTTTGAATTGCTTCTGCACACTTCGCTTCCCAACTCAATACTTTCCTGGCTGGACAAAATTTTTACTACAATCAACAAAGGTCTTTGAAAAAACCCACTTCACGGACAGAATAAGAAACCTAGAGATACATTGGATTAAGGACATTCAACGAGATTAATATGTAAAAAACTGAAATGAGATAAAAAGTTCCGATTGTTGTTTTTCGTATCAAACAAAATTTATTATCGAACAACCCTCTTTATTATTAAGAACACATTTGCATCAAATATTTTAAAAGCCCTAAAGGAATTAAAAGAATCCGCGATTTGATTACCAAAAAAGAATCGCTAAAATTTTATATATATATTTTGCTATGCTTTAAGTTTCGATTATTTTTATTTTCCAAAATCATTTATTCAACACTTATAACAATATAAAGTATTTAGCTGGTGAATTACAAGGTGTTGCTAGCAGTTCTGAATATCACAGTAGCAATTGCTAATCCATGGAAATATTTTCGAATAAAAAAATATTGATTCTGTAATAGACACCAAAAAAAAAAACAGCACCAATAGGAAAAAATATGAAACAAACATTTGAAGTATTCATCAAGAATATTATTTGGAACAAATATCCTCGAATATTGGAAAAGTATTACTCACAGTCACCGATTTAGGAAATTCGATTCAAGATGCTCTTTTACGCGCTTTTACTGCACTATCTGTTATATAATATTAACTAGTAATAGGTCAAAATCATCACAAGTAACAGTAAACAATTTACTAATAGTGAAATTAAATTAATCAAAAGGCGTCTAGCTTTTAAAACAAATATTTTGGATGTATAAAAACATAACCTTAAAGTTTTTCATCATTTGTGCTTGTGTTTTAATTTTATTCAGGAGTGATTCACACGATTTTTAATTCTAGAACAATAAATATTTTGTGAAGTTTTAATACCGTTCATTCACGGAAGATTTACATTTTATACAAAAATCGAATATAAAATTCATAAATGTGGTGAAAATAAAATTCTCTTTATGAAAGTCGTTTACGAATGAATCATATTTTCCTAATTCTCCCAAATCTGCTTAAGTTGACAATTACTAATATATTTCCAGAATATATGTGTGTAAATCACTATAATTTCTAACAGACAGCTATTTAGGAAATTTGATTCAAGTTGCTCTTTCACGCGCTTTTACTGTACTATCTGTTATATTCGCTAGTAACAAATCAAAATCATCGCGAGTAACAGCAAACAATTTATTAATAGTGAAACTAAATTAATTAAAAGGTGTCTAGTATCTAAAACAAGTTTATGTGGATATACAAAAAGCATAATCTTAAAGTTTTTCTTCATTTACGCTTGTGTTTTAGTTTTATTCAGGAGTGATTCACACCATTTTTAATTCTAAAACAATGAATATTTTGTGAAGCTTTAATACCAGTCATTCTCGGGAGGTTTATATTTTATTTAAGAATCGAAAATAAAATTCGTAAGTGTGTCGGCAATAAAATTCTCTTTATGAAAGTCGTTTACAAGTGAATCATATTTTCATCATTCTCCCAACTCTGTTTCAGTTATTAAATACTAGTATATCTCCAGAATACATATGTGTGTGTAAATTACAATAATTTTTAACTTTATAGGACAGTATTTGCATTCTTTTATATTTTTCACGGCGGCATTCTTTTCTTAAAAATGAAAAAGATTACACTTAATTAAATTTCGATTATATTCTACGTGACGCTTTACTAATAATAATTCACAAGCAATTATAACTGCTGTACGATAGACATATCACAAGCGTGCGTAATCTACTCATTATTATTACAAGATATGAGTTATAAAGGCTTTATTATTATACGTTTCGGTAGCCAGATTATACTTTGCATCCAAATTAGTCATTATGTTTTTAATCAAGTGTAATGAAATATGGTTATATCAATTAATTTAATTACATAGGTTCGCTGGGCTTCCCATGTTCTTTTTTTTTCGTTTTCTAAACTTGATATTTGAAATAAACACGTTTTATAGATGTGTATTGGTATTTATTTTGTAAAAAATGAACATCGAGATACACAGCTCAAAACAATTAGGGGATATTTTGAAAAAGGATAATAGATTAAGTAAATAAAGAATGTAGCACCTCGCGAATATTTTTATATTTAACTACAACGTTTATAAATAAGAAACCGAACGCATTGACACGTTTGAACTTGTTTATGCACATTATAAAGCTACTTATAAAGCACTAGAGCGAATAAATATCATTAAATGAATATACAATTATGAGACTTTATAAGAACTCTTATTAATAAAATAACGAAAAATCTATTATTAATAATGTATATGATCTCCACGAATGACAATAGGGATTTGATATCACGTCGGCATTGATTGAATCAGGACTTCAAAAAAATTCATGTGGAATATTATTCCATTCCTCTATCAGAGCAATTTAAAGTTCCTGAATTGTACGCGATGGCATATTTCTTGCTGCAACATATCTTCCTAAGGCATTCCAAGCATGTTCGATTGGATTGTTCAATCCAGTTGTTCACAATGTTTGCTCGTTGTTATACATGCATTATTGCCAACGTTATGAAGAAGATTTCTTATACCACTCTTCTCGTATCAACAGCAAGCTCACTTCTCGCGTTGCGTTATGAGAGCGGTTTCTACGTGCAAATACTGTTAGGTGTCGATCATCTTTTGGTATTGTAGATGCTGGGCGTCCTTGGCCTCGTCTTCTCTGAACATCTAAAAAATGAACTGTTGGGTCCTTGGGAATTTAGTGTGCCTGAAACATACTTGTAAGTACTTCTGAAACAAAATTTATTATTAATAAACTATATAATTATGGAAAATATACACAGTGTTTTGTAGTAGGTTTTGTGGTGAGTAATGCCGTTATATTGATGCATCATTAGTGTTATATCAGCGCTTTATGTGGGCCTGAGGATACTTGTAGGTTTATGTCGGAAATGAGAAGATTCTCTTGGTTTGGAATTTCTGAGAAGTATTTTTTTGATTGCTCAAGAATGAAGTCAGGAGTTGTAGGTCGTAGTTTACCAGGGTGCACTTGTCATAACTCTGATCGTTTTATTTTGTGTAACCTGAATCCTCTTGATGTGTGACTACGCTGCATATCCCCAGATGGGAGCTACATACGTCGTGGTTGGTCTGATGGCGGCCTTGTATACCACCGTCTTCAAGTTCAGGCTTAGCTTGCTTGCTTGCGTGGTGCAGAAATGGATACATCTGTACTATGGCTGCCGTTCCTCTGTTGGCCATGTTAAGTTGAAGGTATTAGCAGTTTTCACAATGTAGTTCCCAAACAAGGCTACTTAGCCGTCCCACTTTTTCGCATAAATATTCCAGGGCCTGTATATAATACGCAGTAATAACCATATTTCTTACTGGTACGAACTCATGCTACACTATGCTTTCAGCATGACTTTCGCATTTGACTTTACCGTTCGCAACTTCTTAAACTGTGGAGCCGTGCGTTAGTGATACTTGGATGACTGTTTTTTAGTCTTATCCAACCCAATTCTCATCACCTTAATGACCGTACTTAAGAAGCCGAAATCAGTCAAGTCCCTTACGCACGTCCGTTTGTTCACGTGTTGACAGGTGTCACACAAATTTCACACACACTGGTCTCACTTAAAGTCTGTATAAAAGTCTGTGTAGAACCGTATGAGATTCCCACTTCGTCAGCAAGCTAATAGGGGGTAAACTTATGGTCGACATGCATAATGTCACGAACTTTAGCAATCATCTTCGATATATCCATAAATATTTATGATTTCCCAAGGCTCGTATTTTAGGTGGTTGTTCTCCGTTTTCTCACCGCTTAAACCACCCTAACATATCCAATTTCATCAGAACATTATCTCCATACACATTATGCGAAGCCTGAATCCTTTTTGCTGCTATGGTGTCTAATTGGCACATAAATTTATTCTTGTACTTCTATTCAAATTACAACATTCTGTCAAAGGTAAGGAATACAGACTCTTTCTTCATATACGTGGACACCTGTGCAATTTTGGAATTTTTTTAAAATTATTATGTTTTTATTAATAAGAGCATATATAAGTGTGTGTATTATTATTTATTATATATATTTATTATTTATTAAAAATGAAGTCCTTAGATGTAGATCATTCCTGATTTCTTCCCGTACTTTATTAAAATATATTTGTCTAAAATAAGAAGTTCTTAATTTTATGTCTTCAATTGCTTATAGCACAAAACTTGACGAAACAAATATTTCTAATTAAATGAGGAATTGTATATAAATTGTACTCAAATCTTTTTAAATAAAAATCACTGTCTAAATTTAAAAACAAATTACTGATTTTACTCTTTGACATTTAATTTGGGTCATTGCATTTGTTTTTCATTACCAGTTAATTTCGTCTCTCTAAAGCTATCATACCTTGAAAAACAATAAAATATATGAACAAATTGAAAACTGCGGTTAACTCCGAATCTAGTCTCTCGTAGCTTTGAAAGAATATAAACTTGTACTCAACGAACGATGATAGCGTACGTACTAGGTCTTTTTATCTTATTATCCTTTACATGCAGACATATTCCTTTTATCGAAATCCAATGAAAATACCCACTGAAATGTTTATTGTATCGAATTCATGGCGGCCCGTAATAGCTTTGGTGCAATAAAACACAGAAAACGACAATTAAAATCAGAAACAATGGAACTCAAATGGGAATGCTGAGTACATCTGTAGTATTATATGTATACTTTTACTACTTGCGTATACAAGTAAAATCAATAACTGTAATTCAAGTTTACTGACCTGAATCGACAAACATTTCAAAATTATTGACACGTGCTGTATTTTTGTATTCGTATTTTTCATCTTTACCAGCATTTTCATATATGTATGTATAACCATTTCGTTTAACGGTTTATATACAGAATTGTAATTGTAAAAAGAAAACCAAGAAAATGAAAAATCTATATAGCGTCTGCAAGTTAAAATTTAGAATATCTACTGCTTTAACAAAGAAAAGCTTATAAAGCCGACATTTATGATGATGTGGAAAAAGTATGATAGAAAAGTGTTAGGAAAAAATGGATAAGAATTGAGAGTAATTACAAGCAATTTTAACTTACTTGACAACTTATTTAACCTCCTGAATAAGATATATAAAGTGATTTAAAAGAAAAATACAACCATGTTCAAATGTATTAGACACCTTACGAATGTATGTACATACATACATATATAGTTTATATAGTTTAGTCAAAAGAGAGGTGAGGAAAATAAAACTGTTGTGAAAATTATGTCCAAAGTGTTATTTAGTAATATAGTACAATTTATCAATATTTTGTCGCTCCGCCCTTGGCCTTATTGACAGCTCGCACTCGTCGAGGCATACTTGCTACTAAATTGTAACACTCTGCCGGTGGTATTGCAGCCCATATTTCGCGAATTTTTGTTGATAATTCTGCTTTTGACAGGCATTTATGTTCCGTGATCTTAGTTCTTAAGATACGCCACAAATATTCAATGGGCGACAAATCGAGACTTTGTGGCGACCAATCCAATACCTCCACTGTGTTTTCCTCGAACCAACGCATAACAGCTCCCGATTTGTGGCAGGGCGCATTATCTTGCTGAAAAATGTATTGTGAAATATCCTGGTCGAATAGTTTTAGCACAGACGGTTCTAATACTTCCTCGAACATGGCTAAATAGCGTTGGCTATTCATTCGTCCATCGCACAGGTACATTTCTCCAACACCGTATGCAGACATACAACCCCAAACCATGATACTACCACCTCCAAATTTTACTGTGGGAATGATACATTGTGGTTCATAAGCTTCTTGATCTCTACCACAAACTCACAAACGCACGTTGCTCACACACTGCTAGAATGACACAAAATTTCTAAAATCCACAATTTCCCCTTTCCACCTATTCTTTTCAATAGGGGATTAACTAGGGTATTCAAAAACGCATTTCTGTAAATACCATTAACTATTTTTACGGTTAATTTCCGTCAGACTTGGATAATACCGAGAATAAGGGTTTTTACCTGGGGTGTCTAATACATCTGAGCATGGTTGTATATAAAATTTATTTAAAGAAAAGGAAAAAAAACCTATTTATTTATGTTTTAAAGCTGTAATATCCTCTATTGGAGGGCAGATCAGCAATTAGTAATTGTAATAGAAAACAATAGTAAAACTAATGGACTGAAAATCTAATTTGTTTTTCAACTTGACAATCCTTCAAAGTATAATTGTCATAATTTTCTTTAGCTATTGTTTGAGTAGAAAGTGAATTGCTTTTAGTTTGTTTTGAAACATGAAGAAAGTGAAAAACCGATGAGTCCTTATGGTTTTATTTTTAAGAAAAAAAAGAGGTGAGATCAAAGCTAAGCTGGTTTCATTAACATAAAATAATGGACATCTAAGCGTAATTATATTTAGTGACCAACATACGAGGGGCTACCCAAAAATAACAGGGGTTTCTCTATAAAAACCTGTATTTTATTTTATTTTACAAAACAACCTTAACACCTTCAATAAACTCTCCATTTAACAACAATTAACGCTAGTCTAATTGATGATTCCATTGTTGGAAACGTTGTTCGAACTCGTTTATCTGTATGATTGCGAGCTGCTGCCTCGTTTTTTCTTCACCTCTTCCACGTCGTTCAAACGATGAACTTTTATGTCCCTCTTCATTCGTGCAAATAAAAAAGTTCGCACGGAACAACAACAGGTGAGTAGAAGGCGTGGGGCAAAGGATTCATGCTGTTTTTAGTCAAGAACTGGCGAACTGATAACGCTGTGTGAGCAGGTGTATTGTAATGACGGAAAAATCATTCCCACGTCTGCCACAAATCGGGCTTCTTTCGTCGCCCACTGTTACGCAGTCTTTTCAGATCCTCCGAATAGACGTGGCCGCACCCTATTCACTTAAATCCGACATTACGAGCAAATGAAAATGCTTTTACAAAAAAGCGCGCTATAACAAGACACAATCTTATTCGGCTAAAGAACCGACTGCACCGAACCCAGGCTAGGCAAGGCCCATCCACAGCGCTGCCATGCCAATTAGTTTTGGGTACCCCCTCGTAAATATATATTTATATATAATTATATATGTAGACATAAAATAGTTTATATATATATATATATATATATATATATATATATATGAGTAATATTAGATTCTCCAGCTCTCCGCAATGTTGCACAGAAGTTCTCGAAAGAATCGGCGTCTCGACGTTTCCATGACATTTGAATCATCTTCTTCAGAAGTTGTTTCGTAGTAAAGCATCAACCCGAAACTATATATACGCATATATGTATGTGTGTGTATGTATATATATATATTCCATATACTCCTTAGGCCGAAACGTATCTTATTACGTCACTACTTATTTATGTCTACATATCTATTTTTAAAGAATTATAAAATATATAATAACCCGTGATTAACGTGAAATAAAGGAAACATTGGAAGGTTATAAGTTATTATTACGTCTACGCCTGTGATACGACTTAAAATATTTGACTGTCGGCATTCACCTTAAACGAGAATACAAATCACAAAAATACATATTAACAGTGGCCCTCGAATTCGTTTGCGAGTTTCGGGCATAGTAAACCAGTAATTTACCACTACGTTATCAGACAGTTACATTTTGACCTTCGTTATATAAACATTACACTGTTATTAGTCTATCACGACAATGAATAAAAAACGTTATCATTAAATTTCGCACATGAAAAATTATTAAAATAGACATCTCGAAATTCTTTAAGCTATTCTTCATGATCCTTATTATATTATTTAAATATTCATAAAAACTTTTTATATCCAAAATTCTAATATTTAACATTAATATTAGGCATTTGGGATCTTCACGTATTTTATAAATCATAAGCTTGTCAATACACTCAGCATATTAACCAGTCTATTACTTACGATATTTTTATTAACAAATTTATTTTAGTTAATGTAGAGCCTAGGTACACTTTAAAGAATCATTTTTATTTCCTTCCACAGTTATAAAATTTTAAAAAATGGTTTTGGTGTATTTTCGAGCATTGTTTATGTAAAAAGAGTTCAAAACGCAATTGTTACACATTATGGTTAAAACACATTTGTTTTGGTTGATTTAGTTTAACTTTGTTTCAATTTGTTTTATTTATATTTCTGTTTTCGAGACATTGAACTGAAAATTTGGTAGGTTCAAAGTCAAAGTAAAGGACTGTATTTTATTATGTTAATGGTTTTTGACAATAATTCACATAATTATGATTTAATATATTATACTGTTAGTTCATAGATTAGTACCATAGTGATTGAAGTAGAGCTAGAGGCTAGTGTTTTGCAGGTTTCTAACGATGTTCCCTGAGGATATCATAGCTGTGGACCTGCGCACCTTGCGTGCTATACGTGTGCTTAGACCTCTCAAGCTAGTCTCTGGCATTCCTAGTAAGTAGATGAGTAATTACCCACCGATGCATCCAATATGAAGTACAGCTTAAGAGTGAGAATAAATCAATTTTTACTCTTGCAGAAAAGAGAATTTCCAAATTCATAACTTAACTGTTGTATACATATTAGTTAAAGAGAAATAGAACTACATCTTACATTACACATTAACATTTACAACACATATAGGGTTAAAATTAATACAAATAAGAAATACACCGTGTTGCTCATAGATAGATTATGGATTGATTAGAAAAGCATGTGACACTGTCACTCCCCTTTTCCGAGAGCTTTATATTTCCTTCATGATAATTGCATGTTCATATTGACTATATTGAGTGATTATGATAATATATGCCTTCTTAATTATAATTATTCTCTCTGAAATAGTTTTACTTTTATGTTACTGTTATTGAATACAGAACACACTAACAGGGCTGTATAATTACATTTTGGTTTAATACCCAATTAGCCCTAGTGGTTTTACTCAAAAACCACCTTCTTAGAATTTACATTCGATATGTACTAGTAGTATTTACAAAACTGTTAGTTAGATGTAGTTATGTTGATAACTAATTTTTTATGCAAAAAGAAAAAAGGCTCTGATAAGTTGCTTTACTTTTAAAAAGAGCTATATCATTTTTACTAATACTAATTAATTGCTAATCATTTTAGCAAATATTTATAATCTTAAAAAACCAGTTGCTTTTCTTTTGTAACTAGCTGAAAATTTAGATAATAATTATAGAAAATTATCAATCGTTCACATATTCAAATTAACTTCGTTCCCATTTTTATCTTCCCTTCGTTTATTTTCGCTACTCTTACTGTAACCAAAAATATTTTCATCTTTTACTTTGCCTTACAGAGAGTGTTCTAAAGAGGTGAACCGTTATTATACTATATTGTTTAGTCATTTTATTGTTAATAATCCTTTTTATCTCTGGCTTCTATTTTATGTCCACCTCTTATTGTCTGTATTACGTTTTTTATGTAATTTCGACATTATATAATGAATCAATTAGTGAAAACGCGAAGCCTAATAACAATTATTTCAACGATGTGAACATGGAAAGTTTTCATGGAAGAATGTAGTTTCGAAAACCGGCTAAAGAATAATGACTTTAGACCTAAGTTTCGCGAACCTTAAAGATACAAATAAGAAAGCATGCCGATTAAAGAAGAAGATAGCAAGAGTTGATCCAGCAACATATGTAGTGAACACTAAAAGGTGTTATGCAATAATCGAACGATGAAATAATATTAGAAAAATACATATAGCAAAATGAAGTATATAGAAAAAAGGAAGAAGGTGAAATATGTAAGTAAAATGTTAGCCATAAAATAATGAATGTTTGAGAAGTAACCAATGCTTGGGATTAAAGATTGGTATACGACAACTGAGAAAATTGCGATGAAAATGAGGAAATGAGGAAAACCAAACCAGAGCAATAAGAAATGTAAGCAACCAAAAAATTATCGATAAAGATCATATGCCAGCCGTAAAAATCAAAAGCATTAAAAATAATTTTGAAAGATTTCATATTTGGAAATAGGAAATTGTTAATGACATCGCGTAGAGGTAACAAATAGAACTAAACGAGAAAGATTTTTTGAGAAAAATCGAACTTACTATTATCTAATATGATGACCACAAATTTCACTTCAAAATAAGCTATCAATATTCAAAATAGAATAAAAAACATTACAAGCGCTAGTTCATTCGATAAAATATGAAAATTACATAGATAGCTAAGATTATCAACCCTTCAAAGTAGAAAGAGTCATTTAAAAGGCCATAAAAGGAAACGCATAAAAAAAACGTATTGAAAATCGTTGTGAGAGATTAAATAAGAAGATTACAAATACTCCAAAATTAGAATTCCAAATATAGACAAGTCTAAAGACAAATTTGAAAGTATGCAACAGATCAATTGATAAAATTGATGATTAAAAGCTCTCTTGTCTTACAATTAGCTTCAGCAAAATAGCTATTTATGTTGTTTTTATGGTTTTATTTAATTTAGAGAGTAAAATTTCTTTTCCACATTATAATAATTCTAGATATCTACGCTTCGTTAGCTCCTGAATCAGTTAGTTAAACTTTCGTTTCCACTGTACACTCACCTTCTAAATTATTACGCCATATGTTATCTCTACAACATTTATTTTTGATCATTTTGATGAGATTTTCTCGTTGCTTCATTATTACATTTATATTATTTTCAGTGAAAGAAGTCGAGATATTGTATCGATTTTTATATTTTGTTCAATAAAAAACGTAACTCTATTATAAATAATATAAACAATTTTCTGTAAAAATTTGAGAAAAACGTAAGTTATAAGTAATAGTAATAGTAGTTAAACCTAATATACCTTTAAAAAAGAGATGACATCACTAAACTATCAATCGAACCACAAATTAAGATGTAAATTAGAGATATAAAATACTAATTTTAGTTTCTTACTGTATACACAAACAATGTAAGCTATTATTTACATGGTAAAGAATTGTAGGGCATTTTTCATCAGTAATTCACCACACTATTTGTTTAATGGAATCAATATTTACCTTTTGCCCGGAACTGTTTCATTTAGTGTTAGTTTCTAAAACGTAGTCTTTTATATAATGAACATCAACATACTTGCAAATACTTTATAAACAGTAACCACAGCTCGTTATCAATTTCATCATATGTACATGTCACCTAATAAATAATGACACCTATATATACAGGGATAGTTAATTTGCTTCTAATATTACTTTCTGTAGATTGAGAAACAAAGAATAATTATTTCTTAATATGTGATATATTGTATTTACTGTTATTTGCAATAACTACACGGTGTTTATTAGATAGCTTATTAATGATTTCTGATTGGTTAGTAAGTTTCGATGTAGGAAAATTTTTGACGAACTCTCCTTGTCGTCAATTGTTATTAGAAAATTGTTTTTCTATTAAAGCATTTTGGAGCGATTGCAAATGATGTAGGGTAATTGCGTCTATGAAGCTTGGCCGTTGGTACCGACTGAAAGGATTTATCTTCATCATTGTCTTTTGCGTTGAGCATTGCCTTTATGCCGTATATGACCCACTTTTTCATCATCTATTGTGATATATTTGGCATAGATCATTTCGGTGTGATGAAGGGAGACTTATCACAGTAAATAAATTGAAGAAATCGTTTCGCTCTTATTACTATGCAAAACCCAAACACATAGTAGACCTTGGTTTACATTCCTCCAATGACTTTAAAATTTCATCAAAGTTAGATGAGCAGATGTCAGTTATGACACTTCGCCAAAAACACTGCAAATTTTTCCCTTGATTAACCTCCCACATTACCTGTCAAATGTGCACTTTCGATCTCTCTATTAAATATCTTCATTTTGATTTTCCCTTGATTAACCTCCCACATTACCTGTCAAATGTGCACTTTCGATCTCTCTATTTCAAAGCCGACATATGTCTTATTTAATATCCATGTTACTCATTGATTACTACTACTACTCGAAAGGTACAATGCAATTATACAATAATTATGCTGTGCCAAGTACTGTCCATTTTTTGGTAGACGATATAAGCTAACATTTAATTTCTGTTTCCATACTGAGTCAATTGTCTTAAACTGCATATATTCTTTTCCTACTACAAGTGCTTACACCTCCAAATTCTACATTTGGTAAAAACATCAAACGATCTATATTTCATTGGTTCCCGAGTTAAAAAATATTCTTACTTTGATATAAATTACTTTAAAATCGATTAGATGGTAAACCGTAATACATTTCTAAATATGTATGGATATATATATTGAACAATCATCGCAGATAGTAAATTACATACTATTAGATTCATACATAAGTACGTAGCGTCTATATTGGACGATCTGGCAATTTTATAATAAATTCAGAATAAATTGTAATATACATGGAAATACAAAGAAAACATAGTACAAAAGATTTATTGAATTACGCACGTCGATAGCATTGCTAATTAAAGAAAAAGCTTGACAACTGGATTAAATTATGGAGTATCGTGTTTGCGATATACAGTAGTGGTAGTTGTTGGCAGCATTTAATTGCATCAGTGTTGGCTTAATCAGGACGGACATTATACAACCGATCGATAGTTCAACAATATTAGGTCAACATGTCACTGTGTTATTGGGAGACGGGAAAAAAGAAGCTGCTATTAAAAAGAGTCGCTTTCATAAGTACTCTAGTTAGTAATGAAAGCGTAGTGGAGTTAGTGCAAATCGTCAACGTCACTGACAGTTTTTATATCAAAAACTACATTCACCAAACGATAGGGCTCATCAAAATTTCATTAGGTTCTTGAAAATCATTATTCAAATTTTAACATCGGTATTGTAACGGAACTGCATTTCGATAGCTTTTGTTTCATCAGATACGTATAAAAGAAAAGCAACGTATGATATACAATTTTATTTTCATCTTAAACGTATTATCTGTATTTAACGATGCTTAAGGAAGATAAATTATATCAATTATTTAAATAATAATTACACATCGTGATTTTATAATTTTGCTGGATAATCCACTTCCCCATATCCCTTAATTGAAAGAAGCTCTTTTACTTTTTATTAATTCTCTTTCTGTTTACATTCCTTTATTCTTTTATTTTTGCCCTCTTCCTATGCATTGTCTTTTTTTAAAAACTCAATTTAGTATCCTTAAGTCAAATTGTTTGTTTCGCAACCACCTCGCCCAAAAATTATACTTCAGAATGTATTTACATAAGTATATAACTTGTAAATAAAGTTAACCACATCAAATTGTAATTACATATCATATTTTTTAATAACGCATTCTTCTTATATAACTCTTAATAAAAATAATAAGCGATTTTACAAATTTAGTTACAAATATTCAACTTAAGAGGGAGTATTGATAAGTATTTAGTATTTCATATCAAACGCCACTATATTTCAAAACAAAATTTTATTTAGCCAACATAATCTAGTTTTAGACTTACACATATAGCACATAATTCTAAGTCCTTTAAAAATATATATGATTTGGTCTGAAACCCTTCTTCAACTGCACACCTGGCTTCGTTATTTGCTGACAATCTTTAACCCTCCAAATGTTTTTTAGTTTTGGGAACAAATAATAATTTAGCAATGCTAAATCTGGAGAATAGAATGGGGTCAACCAATTCAAAACCAATTTTTTTAAATTTTTGCAAAAGCATTGCTTAGCAAAAGGAACGCAGTTTTGGCAAGTTTTTCGCGACGTTTCCTATGAAAAGTGCGAAACTTATCTTCATAGAAAATGTGCAATGCTTCTGTAATATGTTTGAGCCCAATTCATTAGTCTTCAAAAGTCAAATCGTGGACGAAATCAATATTTTCCCGAGTAGCCACAAAAAGTAGTCTCTAAGAGTGGTGCATTTTTGACATCAGATCCTGCTTTCTTAAATTTCTCAACCCAGTTTTTAACAGTGACATATGAAGGGCGTTGATCACCTAAGATTTTCGTCATATCTATAAAAATATTTTTACACGAATACCTTTTACGAAACAAATACTTAATAACTAACCGAAATTCGATTACTTGTAAATCTAGCTTTTCTTCAGACATGAGGCTTTCAAAAACAAACTATTTTATTGTCGTTCAACTTATGAACATCAAAGTTGGACAACTTATTTATAAAACATTAAAGTTGGAACCATAGCAGCCGTATTCAACTTTATCTACTAGAAATTTTCCAATTTAACTAGTTATTAATACCCCTCGTATGTCATCATGACATGCGAAACCGGATGTTCAAGGGCTACTTATTGTTATGACATTGAAGTAGTAGGAGGATTTATTAACTAATTTTTGAAATATAAGAATATAGGTGAACATAAAAAATCATTAAACCTGGCCACACAAATAAATGTATAATTTCAAACAATGTCAATTGTTTTGAACAAACATGTGATACGTAAATATAAATGCAAGATATTAAAGGAATACATAAATTTGAGAAAATTATAATTATGTTTCGCCCTTGCTTAACATGATTAGATTATTTAGAACTCCTCATGACACATGTCTTAACCACCATATTAAGTATAGTATCATTATTGTTACTAATGTAATTAACAATTGTCTTGCAGTTGCATAGTTAAGAATATATGCACGCTTTACATTTCTAATAAATTCTTGACAGAAAAAATCAATTTATACACTTTTGTACTTTTGCAATTGTCAGTTTTTTTCTAATAAGTAGTGGACGCGCTTCCAAACTACAAACTAATAATAAATGCCTGATTTCTATTATCGTACATCTAAGCAAAGATGTGCAAAAAAATAATTACATTAGATATCCGGTCGGACACCACCATCATAGTGATGTGGAAATTAATACTATACTTCCTTATAATAGATTCACTCAATTTTACAATTGAGTGTATGCGAAGGAGCACAAGGACACTGATTTTCTCTATTAAAAGTCCTCTGTGTTATATGATGGTATGAAACCATCCTGCGTTAACACTTCCCAAGATTCACGCATGTGAGTTTCATCCAAAGCGATTACGTAAAATCGAATGGAAGAGAACACTACAACATTTTGAGTTTCTTTCCAATATGTTTTCATACACTTCACGGCTTCGTTTGTTAAAGTTAAATTGGTTTCAACTAGAAGATGTATCTTATGAAACAGCTATTTTTTTAGATACAATGTTATTAATTATTGGGATTTCTTTTTCTTGAAATCGGTGCCGTTTAGTTATTGCATTATCAACTGAAAATAAAGGAAATTCATTTCAAAATATTTTGTTTACAATCTATTTTGCTTTGTCAATATTTAACTTTCTTATAACATTAACGTTTATTTGAAATTCACTACAGCATACAATTTAAATATTAGAGCGTCTGACCGAAAAGTAAGAGTGATAAAATTCATAAAATCCGTTCAACTATTTACTTAAAATTAATTTTAAGTTCGCTAAGAAAGCTTCAGAATAGTTTTGAGGACTAGAATTTGGATAATTAGTAACGCTTCTGTAAAATATTATCAAGAAAGTTTCTGAAAGAAAATTCATGGATTTCAGATTATTTCATGGGTTATAACTTCGGATAAATTAACGATTTAAGGCTTTACCCCCAGACAAAAGGCTCTTGCATACAGCAGGTAATAAAAGATTCCGTTCATGATTTGGAATCCTTCTTCTGTACGTAGTCGATAGTAGTAGTAGCTTTTGGAGTTCTGTTGCATATTTAGACGAAATTAAATTCAGATTATCATCTTCTAAATTTATTCAAGAAGAGTTCCATGCCACGTTGCGAAAGAGGTTACAAACTTTCTTTGAAATGAAAATATGTTTTGCGTAATTTAACTGATTTAAATCCCATAGAAAACGCATAGTATTTGTTAAAAAAATAGCAGGACCAACTAACAGATATCAAATTTTAAATGAAAATAGTGAAAAAGTGTGACAAGGGTCTCTCGAAGTAAATCAATGTATTAAAGTTTTAATGGTCACTCGAGTATTAGCAGATAGACATGTACTTTGTACAATAATTCTACCACCAATTACAACCATATTTCTAGTATCTTACCATTTTCTATAATTGTACAAACATTAAAATGGAAAATAGATTTCTATGATGTTCCTAATTACTTGACCCGGTACTATATTTTAAAAATATTGCTGCATATCCTGCAAAAAACAAAGTAGTTGCTATTATGGAACCATGGAAGAAATATTAAATACCAGTTCATATTCATACTGAACGTTTACTTCCTCATATGGTTCTAAATTGACGAAAGTATTTGCAAATCATAGAAGCAAGGACTCTGTGTCTGTGAAATATGTATATTGATTTTCCAATATTCACATATACCAGTAAATTAAGAAGTAGAATACAGTGGTAGTCACTACTGTATTGGAAAAGTAATTCCTTCACATTATTGTTATCACGTGTCACTTTCATCGCAATCATTGCATCACTTTTCTTTGAATTGAAAGAAATTTTAAGTTTGCAGACTTAGCATTTAGAGGTTTTCTTCATGTATCCGAATTATCCCAAATTATCGTTTTTGTTAATTTCGTTTTTTACATGCTTATGAGTATCAAACTACCAAATCTTCTAGTTTTAATAGTTTATTTGATTAAAAATTGAATACGATTTTGAAGCAATTAAAGGTCAAGAAGATTCTTATTTAGAATAGCTTATCGGTATTCAACTCTATCAGTCTACAACAAGCTCCTGCTTTATTGACAAGTCCTTAAACCAGTTTTGACTATGGTATTCAAATTTGGGGTTGTGTCAGTAAAATGGAAATATCATACAAAGATTCCAGAACAAAGTACTTCATGATATTGTCGATGCACCCTGGTATATATGAACTGACAATTTACATAAGGATTTGGATATATAAACTGTTAATATAAATAAAGTTATCAAAAAGTATGCTCAAAGTAATGAACAACGACTTCATCAGCACGTAAATCCCCAATCCCTTCAGCTCCTGGATAATCCAGATATAAAAAGGCGACTTAAAAGAACTAAATGAAAGTGTATGTTAACTTGTGGTGTGCTAGATTATTAAAACACTTTGAACACTGATGAGTATACCTTAGTTTAATTATCTTTTCTTATGTTAGTAAATTATGTTAGACAAAAATTACTCATTGGTCAATAAATGATGAGATTGTAATAAAAGGAAACCCCACACAGGGTTTGTTAAAAAAAAGAACAGTTTATAACTCTAATATAAAGTTGGTAACATTGAACAATATTAATATGCTTTTACGTAAAACTTTGACAAGTTTCTTTAAAATTTATATTTTCAAGTACAACATTTAGTAGAACACAAAGCTTATAGTGATAAAAGTTATTTTCAATTTGGAAAATTAAAGAACGGAAAATTAATTTATACAACTAATAATTGTATACAGGATCAGCAATTCCTTAACCTTCAATCACATATGAACAGCCGATAAGCTGTACCAGACATATACTTTTTCTGACAAATTTCATGTAGCAGGGGCAGTAGTTCATAAATCTGGGTACTGAGCATCTAAAAAAAGGACAGATTGCATTAAAGATATTCGACATCAAATTAAAGAAATCATAAAAAAATCTATTACAAAACTATCATAAGAAGTTCAGTTATCAGTTGAAACATACCATACTATTTTTTAAAAAAGACCTAAAATTATATTCATCTAAAATTCAAGATATTCTCGAAATAATTTCTGTTGATTAGAGTAGTTTGTTAGTAATCTTGGGATTACTTAAACGATGTTTTTGGTAAGTGTATTTTTTTGAGGAGTCCTAGCCTTAATATTTAAACTTAAAATATTAAAACCTGAAATGTTGAAACCAAAGAAATATGAGTATGCGATCAGTATAAAATCATTACGACTTTGTGAATACCCAAAAAACTGGTCTTCGTCTAATGTTCACGAGAAAGCGCATCATTTGACATTTTAGAGAAACATAAATGCTAGTAGATACCGAAATGAATTATTAGAACTCTTTATTAGTCAGCATGTAGTGAATTTATGGGATACTCCAACGCATATGATAACAAACACACGCTCGTTTTGGAACAATTCTCTGATAATCGATTAGTGAATTTTCTTATAAGATCTCCAAACCTCACGATTATGGATCAATCGAAGAATTCGTTTATAGTGTTGGAGATGTTTGAGTCAATATTATTCCCCAACATTTAACAACCGCTTTTGGAAATGAGAAGGGAGACCAGGGGGCAAAATTTTGAGCATCTACAGTAACATATAATATCCTGGTATTCAACATTTGTCTAAACTTAAAGTTGTGATTTATTTTACATATTTTACTCCAAATAATATACAACTTTAACACAACAGATAACTGATTTATTTCGAAAATAATATTTTTCTGTTTCGCCAAATCTATATTAGTCAGACTTTACTCCAAATAGTAATTTAATTGAAGGCATGCTATATATTTAATAAAATAAACTGAACATTGTTATATACTTCAATGCAGCAATAAATACTCAATAGAAAGAGCAAAACGTGTTTAAAAAACAAGGAAATATTTTCAAAATAAGTATCTAAAAGCTGCCAACATCGAATAATAATTTAAATCTCTCCCGTAAATGTTGTCTTATTGAATATCTACTTATTTTTATTCTCAAACAATCAACCCTAATCCATTTCCATCCCACATAATGTAATAATGTAATAGACGTAAAAATAGAAAAGTTCTTATTATTGGGTTGGCAACTAAGTACTTTCGGTTTTTACTGATAGAGAGCGTTGCTTTATTTTTTGTATAACGTATGTTAGTGCTGTACTTTACCGTTTGTCGCGTGATACTAGTCACATTGATGTAACTTCAGAAGCAAGTAGTGCGTGATTTTTATTAAAGCTATTGTTGTGGGTTAATTTTAAATGGAGTGCAGAAACGAACATTTTCGACATATTTTACTATTTTATTTCCGTAAAGGAAAGAAAGCTGCTGCGGCTCACAAAAAGATATGTGAAGTTTATGGTGCTAATTGCTTAACAGAGCGCACGTGTCAGAATTGGTATAAAAAATTCCGTTCTGGAGATTTTTCCCTCAAAGAAGAGCAACATTCTGGTCGGCCTACTGAAGTTGATGATGACCAAATCAAAGTCATAATTGAAGAGGATCGTCATATAACTGTTCGAGAGGCTGCGGAGAGGCTACATGTATCGCATACAACAATCGAAAAACATTTAAAATGTCTTGGGCTAGTTAAGAAGCTTGATATTTGGGTACCTCACGAATTGAAAGAAATTCATTTTTAACACAAAGAATCAACTTTTGCGATATGCACCTTAGACGAAATGAAACCGACCCTTTCTTAAAAAGAATCATCACTGGTGATGAAAAATGGGTCCTGTACAGTAACATAGTTCGAAAACGACCATGGAGCAAGCACGATAAACTAGCCCAAACCACATCGAAAGCTGAATTGCATCCAAAAAAGATCATGCTGTCAGTTTGGTGGGATTACAAAGGTGTTGTGTTTTTTGAGCTACTTCCAAGGAACCAAACGATCAATTTTGATGTTTACTGTCAACAATTAATAAAACTGGATGAAGCAATTAAAGAAAAATGGCCAGAATTGTCAAATCGGAAAGGTGTAGTTTTCCACCAAGATAATGCAAGGCCTCACACATCTTTGGCAACTCGTGGGAAACTATTGGAGCTTGGCTGGGAAGTGATGCCACATCCCCCATACAGCCCTGATCTAGCACCATCTGATTACCATTTATTTCGAAGTTTGCAGAATTCTTTGAATGGTAAAACTTTCACAAATGACGATGACCTTCACTCGCACCTGGTTCAGTTTTTTGCTGATAAGGACCAGAAATTTTATGAGCGCGGAATCATGCAGCTGAAAGAAAGATGGCAAAAGGTCATTGAGCAAAATGGAAAATATATAATTGATTAAAAGCTATTCTTTGTTTAAAAAAAAGTGTTTTATTTTATACTACAAAACCGAAAGTACTTAGTTGCCAACCCAATATATTTTTCACTTTTTTTCAAAATGTAAAACAGTTTCATCTTTACAAGTCTACCATTTCTTAATTGCTTTGTTATTCTTCTCTTTTGTCTTATTCTATATACATATTCTATAACTGTATGTAATTACATATTCATTGTCGTTTCTTAACATATATTTTATCAATCTGGTACGTAGGCTTCTGCGGTCGTGGTCCATACTATCTGCTTCTGGGCTTCCGGACTGGAACCACGTCACTGAAAACTGAAACTGAGTTTCAGTGCGACAGACAATAGCAGTAGTCGAGCACTGAAGATGTCCCATATGAGTGGGTACGAAACGTTGGCAGTTATACCTGTGACGCGGTTTCAGCCGGGAAACTCAGAAGCAGATAATATATCTTATCAATTCCAATTTTCGCCTGTTTCTGGTTAGGGCTACATGCATAAGTTTAGTTTAAGTTTATAGTTCAGGATTTATTGCTATAGATTTTCAATATTTTCTCTTAACACGACAAATACTTCAGTTTTTTTAATTCATCTGTCGTTTACAGCCCCTGAAATTATTCTAATTTATTTGCTGATTTCCGCCAATATTGATATGCCAAATATTTTTCACATTTATTCTTCAATATCTACTTCTGAAAAAGACCTTCCTAAATTAAAAAAATGTTCTTTCTTCATTTCCATTTTATTCATAAGAATTTTTTTTTGTGAATCAATTCCTGTTTTCATTTATTCCCATGTAAATAGAGGCACACTATCGCGGATCTTTCTCTGATTTTTTAAAACGTATCTTGATATTTTTAACAATATTTGCTATTACAAATAGATAGATATCATCATCTTTTGAGCCTGAAAGTTTCTTATTGTTCAGGTAATTCCATCCAGTCCTGCTCAATACAATTGATAAAAGTATTAATTGTATAGCGTAATATACACTAGGAAATTTAGTTAGTTCTACCTAATATTGAAAGTACTTGTGAGAGAAAATGTGGAGTGGTCAGATTCATTAGGAGGTGGGAAACGGAAAGAAATCGCAAAATACGGGTATATGCGATGTCCCTGCCAAGTTAATTCTATATTATCTACATGTATTATTTCTTATTTTTATGCAAAACTGTTTGTCTGAACCTTTTATTTTTATTGAGTATACAGTTAAGTAAATAAAAGAAAAATCTGACTACAAGTAATTAGCAAAAGGACAAATATTTAACAAAATGGACATAAAAACAGAAATTCCTTTTAAAGAAAAAACTTAGTAATATCTTCAACAGTAAAAGAAAAATTATATCTTAATGAAACCAATATTAGAATCTATTTATTTAGAATTCCAATCGATTTCAAAATCAAAGCACTGATTTCTAGCATATCGCTTCTACCTAGAACATCGTCCTATATATTTGTTGTACATATATTGAAATCGTGTAGTCAATACGAACAAAATTTTACTATATATTCTCTCAGTCAATATGGAATAAGAACAAGATAGCAAACTCCTTACACCTTTTTTTTAAATTCAATTGCTTCATTGTTTTTTGTCAAGCAATTATTATTCCTTTTTGTAAAGTAAGGTGAAATTTTCATAGTGAAAATGTTTCAGAAAATTTCGATCAAATGAAAATATTTTTTTCCATCTAGAAATATTTCTCAATAAATGAAGAGGTTGAAACAAACTTTATCTCATATTTCGCAACTTAAACGAAATTTGTTACGTAAGACGAATGTTCATGTAAGGATCAAACGGTGTGTTTTGAAAGAACACAAATTTATTTCCTGCAAATATCAAATCGTGTGTAATATACATATGCGTACATACATACATATACTTACGCTCTTTACGTTTTGACTTTAAAGGTGAATGTTACAAGTAAAATATAAAATAAATTTTCTAGATTTCGTGAATAATTTTTTTTCCTCGATTAACACAAAAATTTGTTACTTATTTGTTATTTAAGTATGTATGTGCTATATAAAATCAGCTTCTTCTTCGTCGTAATAAATGCTAATCTATTTTGTCAAACAACACGATGTATGTAACACATTCAATTGTAGTTGATAAAGGAATCTAAAGAAATTTTTGTAACAACTTCCTTTTAAAAAGGCTCATAAATAGTTGAGGATAGCACACAACTTTCTTGTTCGATAAGAGGTGTACTACCAATACGATAATTCTACAACGCTCAATTTGTCGTTCTAGCTTAGTAACTGCCACCAGTTATCAGCTTAACATAAGACGTTTTATTTGCCTATAATTAAATACAAAATTAAGCATAGACAAAAGTGTATAAATTGTGTTAAAATATTTATTGAAATGGAAAACTTTAATGGTATTAGAACAATTACAAAAGTACACAAGATGATCCCTAATTATTTAAACGTATACTTTGCTTTTGCCTGTGTTTTCTAAAGCAATAACGTACAGATTTTAATAGCATAATAAATTGACATATCGCCATTAAATTTGGTTAGTAAAGTTTAAAACTAATTAGTTTCTGGAGAAGAAATATTTACATGAAATTTCCACACACTCATTCTAGCCACCAATAAGGGTGTAATTTCTATTTTTTTGATAAAGCGAATCTGTAGACATCATAAAGATTTCTACAGCGCCTTCAATGCCTTCATCATTAAGAAATTCTTTCCACTTTGAGAGTGGTATTCAAAGAAAGTATAATTCGCCAAAGATAAACGTGTTCAACGTAGTGTACGCTGGAGAATCTCGTAGTTCAAATTCTGAACCTCAAAGCTATTGTTTTACCTCAAAGCTATTGTTTCTGACTTGTGAGATTCTCTAGGACAATGTATTAATTTATTTCCCACTTCTTGATTATAATGAAAATACCTATTTATCATTATACGCTTACTACTTACCAACTATAATCGTAATTTTCTATGTGCAAAGTTGAGGCTTCGGATCATGACTTAGAGTCTCTTATTTATCTAATTCTTTTCTTTCTAATTCTTTTCCTCTTTATCATGTAATATCCAGTTTAAACCATGTGCCATCGATTTAGCTAAGCGATTGTTTCTTATGAAATGAAAAAAACAAGCATTTAATCAAGCCAACTATCCATATCTATTTAACTTTACCAATGAACCTCATAAAACACACTTACAAATGCTTATATGAGCTGAGGCTCCAACTCACCATCATGGAGTTGTCCTGCAAATTCTTGAAAAGCGACTTTATACCGTATCATGGAAAAATGTTGGGTCTGTTATTCGACGACATGATATTGCTACCGAAATATCAACTAGTATGAAATATACATCTGTTTCGAAAATGGCGTAAGAATTTCCTGTTGATGATAACATAGCGATTTAGTATCACTAATAATTAATCTGTTTGTAAGACCTTTCCAGATTCGAGTTGGGTCTCCTCTTCACCATGAAAGTTCTTTAACCAATTATGTAATTTTGTTCATGTACGGTAACCTCACATGTTTTGCTATACGCAGGCCATTTAGGAAAATAACTTAATAATGTTCTTCCATGTCTTCTGGTCCTGAATCTTACTTTTACAGTTTTTGACTCTTTTTTCGACGAAATCTCTTTAAACCACTCTATACTATCTTTTTCTTACTTTCTTTAGCTTATCCCTAAATTTATGTCTATTAACTTCTTTGGTTCTCTGTCATTAGACGTTGTCTGTGGTTCTCTATCTAGATTATTTACTTATTAGTATTTTGCTACACACAGGCCATCTCTATCTAGATTATTTACTTATTAGTATTTTGCTACACACAGGCCATCTGTCAATTTCTTTGGAAAGTAACTTGATAATATTCTTTCTGGTTGAGGATCCACACATCTCTGCATCTTCTGTAAAAGTAACTTGGCTATTCTAGAATTCCTTTCGATTTTATAATTATATTTAGTACACCAGCACGCTTGTCTCATTTTATAAGCTTTACCTGAAAAGGCTTGTCATATATATTATATATATATATATATATATATATATATATATATACATATATTATATCTTATATATCTGATTCCGCCCATTTCCCCGTTTCTCTGTAATACATATAATTTTCGTTTTTTTTTGCAAAAGTTATGCGCTTTGTTGCTTTTAAATTACTAGATAAGTCTTTCTTTGCTTATGTCTTTCGTTGACCCGAATTCCATATATATATATATGGAATTCGGGTCATATATGTATGTATTTTCCGGATGCTTTGTGACACGATTGCCCCAGCTTAAGAGTGGATTACTAAAACAATTTCAAGATAAAAATGTCTAATGGACATTTACCAAAAATTCTAGCGTAACTGAGCTACAAGCATTTGAAGTATTAGATAACACTACCAATGCAGGTATTACGCCAAACTAGGAAATCCCATTTTCAGGATACAATTTCGGTGAATGTTTGGTGCGATATCATTAACAACCGTCTCATAGATCTGTTTATAATCGAAGAACGTGTCACGGCAGTTCGTTATTTATGATTTCTAGAAAATGACCCTCGCAATATTATTGGATGGTGATCCTCTTTCATGTAAGACGACGAGTATGGATACAACACGATAGCGACCTCTGCACTTTGGCAGATAAATAACCGATTATCTTAATTAAAATTATACGAACCGGTGAATAGGAACAGGTTCAATTGTAGCTTGGCCGCCAAGGTCACCAAACTTCCCCTAGATTATTTTTTATGGAGAAGGCTGAAAAATTTGGTTTATATAGAACAACTTGAAAATAGAGAATTTGTTAGAATTATGGATGCCATAGAAACTATTCGTGATGTTCCTGAGACTGTTAGTAAAACTACCTCTTCAATTCTAAGAGGAGCTAGACTATGTATACAGAAAGTGGGTGGACATTTTGAACAACTAATTCAACAAAGCGACTTCTTTTGAATTAATTTTTTCAGCAGTACATAATAACTGCATTAGTACGATTACCTACAACTACAAATGCTTGTAGTCAGTAACGTTGGAGTTTTGGGCATATGTTCGTTAGAAATTTTTAAATTGAAGTTGCACACATCCTTAACCTATGGCAATCATGTCATGGGACACTCGGTATATATACTTCGATTTATTTTCATTCATTCCTTCTTTGTTTTCGCTTTCATCACAAATTTCTAACACCTTCATATTAGCTCATATTTTGTTTTGGCTAGTATTACTATTTTTTGAACATGCTAGCATATTTCCAGGTACGATGTTATAACTTTATTCTGAGAACAAATACTTTAACAACAAATATGAAATTTGATGCAGTTGTCACAATGCACTTAAAAGATGGATAGAAAAGATGAGGATTCCCTTTCACATCCTCACTTTATTTATTAATTATGTTGTGGTTTAAACCGTTTTAATTTCATTTAATATCATGCGTATAATAACCAAAAATCATTATAAAATTAAATTCTATGACTGTTCACAACTACTATTTAATAATGTACGTATCCGGACCTATTAAAATTTAAAATTCAATTACTCCCGAGCTGTACTTCCGTAGAGATCTTACTATACATAATTAGCAGTTCAATGTAGACACGTACTATTAGATTATAGACGCTTTAAATCTTTCCGCTTCTGAAAATTATTAAATTATAGAATCTCGTACTACTATACTTATATCATACTGTTTGATTTGATTCATTATAAAATTATTATCAACATAACATAAATATACACTAGTAGTATACTTCTTTCTATTCAAAACTTCATAATTGGAACATTAGACGGAAAGGATAACATTTAATTGCAATTTCAACAGGCTTGCAAGTTGTGCTCAAATCCATCATAAAAGCTATGGCACCCTTGTTGCAAATCGGATTGCTAGTGTTGTTTGCCATCGTGATATTTGCCATTATCGGTCTGGAGTTCTATTCGGGTGCGTTACATAAAACATGTTACAGCCTGTTCGATATAGGTGAGTTAAATAAACATATTCGATAAATTTTACCAGTATTTTTTTCTGTAGTGAAAGCAGATACTCTCTGGCAACAGTGTATGTCAATAAAACAGAATATTTCACAAATAGTATTTCTCTTAATACATTTTTTATAATGATAGATACTCGAGCTCATAAAAAAGCGCAAAAGGATGTAAGTTTTCAATTAAAGTTAAATGATATAAATTTTTTGACATTTTTTTCCCCAATATTCGTTCTAACAAGCCGTGTACGCCTAATACGTAGGATGTCTTTTAAGAAGATATCAATTCAAAAAACTTTGCATAAAGAATAATGTGGAAAAAAAGTAGTTTCCCGTTGGATACCGCATCTGTTGACCGACGAACAGAAAGCAGCTTGTGTAAATTGGTATCAACTGCTTTCAGAGTTGGTTAAAACCCATGCGAAACTGCATTAATCTTCGTGGACAATATTTTGAAACACAATAAGTCTTTAAACGCTATCTACACTTTTATTCCAGTTTTATATGCAAACTTAAAAGACAACCCATGTAAAGGATATTGACATAAGAACTTTTTGTACCACGCCGATTAAATTTTTCACAGTAAGTGAATCAACCTCGCTCACTGACGCACACATTTTTTTGTATACCGCATATGATGAAAAACTCACCAGCCGGACAATATATTTCTGAATATTTAAAACTGGTTGCAATGAGTCACAGATTGCCTCCTAAATTTTTGGCGACCTCCAATAATGAAACTATCTCAAACTATGGGATCCACAAGCAGACGTAACTGTGCAGACATTTTTTGTTATATATGCGGTGAATGCATTTTCAAAATGAGTAGAAAAACTATCTGACTTTGTGAAAAGGAGGCCCGTTAAAATTAGAAAGAGGAGGTGTCTAAAGTTTGAAGTACCAATGGTTCGAAGGAAACCAAGAAAATAACAATAATGTTCAAGCAGATTTAACACATCAGCAACGTTTCTTTCAATAAGAACTGAACGATTTTATTCAAGATCCGAATGTCTTAAAAGAATTTTTTGAAAGACTTACCTCCAGATTAAATGAGAAGAATCTACTTTATCCAAGTACTAATATTACATTTTATCGTATGAAATTTAAGAATCTGTTTCCCTTTTCATCTCGAGAAAATAATCTGGTATTCGGTAAAGATATAAGAGGAGTCAGAAAATATAGGTTTGTTAGAAAACGTAGTTTGGTAACTTGAGTATGAAAATCTGGCGATTTGTGTCGATCTAAAAATAGTAAACTTCCTCATTGGACGGCAAAGTGGACTTTGGGACAGCAGAGTTAAGACTCAGCACTGAGCTAATAGAAATTTGTCTTTAAGAAATGTCATGCTTCAAGAGAAATGAAACGTAATCAACAAATCTTTGGTCGCGAGAGGAAAAAATCATGTTTCCAACCTTGAATATTAAGTTGGGGCTAATGAAACAATTTCTGACAATTTTAAATAGAGATGAACTTCGTCTTGGCCACTTGACACGTAAATTTCCTGGGATTAAGACGGACAATTTGAAAGCAGGAATATTTGGTGAGTCTCAGATAAGAGCTATTTTGGATCCTGCGCCCAAAATTTTCCGAGAAATGTCTGTTGAGCTGTGTAACATATAGTATGATGCATTAGCATACAAAATTATAATTATTCAAACATAATTAAAATATAAAATTAAAATCGCCAGAAACGTGTAATATACAATACAACGAAAGAGTTCATCTAATTTGCTATATTGATCTTCGTTCAAGAAAATGCCTTTTTAGAGTTCCAAAGTAAATAATTTCAGAGCTATTTAGATTATTCAACCGTCCATAACATTTGGCAATAACTACGTTCTCAAATACTTTCGTAATAAGTGCATAGCTTTTACCTTTTATATGTACAATATACTCAATTCAGTTTTGTAAAAGAAATGTACTAGTACATACATGGAATGGTCTGGGTTTATATAATATTTTAAATTTCGTAATAAAAGAATTCTAAAAAAAATTGCCATCACGAAAACTTACAAACTTTTGCAGTTGTTTAGACTTCTGTAGAAAATAAGTTGTTAATTACAATATTATGAATTACTGGATACAATTTCATTAACATAATTTTATCTAATTTAAAAATTTAAAAGAAATTATTTCCCTTAATCATGAAAAGTATCTGCTATCTCGGTTTACATGTTTGAAACGTTTTTGGTTAAAGTTACATAAGCTTTTACGTAGCTTTCTTATGTAACTTTCTACCATCAACACATGGAATTTACATATCTCAAAAGATTTACTCATACTTTCAAATTTCACACTCTAAAAAAGTGTGCTATATCTATGATATTGTATAAATTTTTAATTTTAAATGTATTTACAGATGTGATAGTGAAAGAGGGTGATCAGGAGTTACCTTGTAGTACTGATAATGAAATTGATGCAAGTGAACATGGTAGCAATTGGTGCCGTGATGGAAATTCAATATGCCTTGAACGCTGGCAGGGCCCCAACAACGGTGTCACCTCTTTTGACAATATCGGATTTGCTATGTTAACAGTATTTCAATGTATTACTATGGAAGGATGGACGTCAATACTTTATTGGGTATGTAAAAGAGTACGAAGTTAAGAATAGTAATACTAAGTTTATAACTATACACCACAGAAACTTCGGTATTTTATTAATAAATTGCTTTTGCCCCATCCACTCTTATTAGCCAGTATTTTTAACAATCTACATAACTTTCTATTTGCTATTACATAAGTTGTACATACCATAATCCTCTCATCATTTTTAAGTTATTGATTATACATTAACCATCATGAATATCAATTGAAGACGTCTCTTATTTATCATTCATCATATATTCATCATCTTTTCTTACAGATTTTAATGTTTTAATAGCTTTTATGTCCATTTCTAAGTTTTCCAACACTAAGACGTGTTATGTGTTAAGGACATATTTTAATGTATGATTTGTTTAATACTTATTCTCATCTCAAATAAGAACCTTTTAAAACAATTCGCATGAAACTCGATAATTCGATTACCATATATAAGAAGTTCATTATTCTATATCCAGAAATTCTTGTAAAGTTTCAATTATATATGACATAGTGTGCAATGAAATTGACAATAAAATACATCAGGCAATTCTAAATTCTTTTATATTAGGTACGCAATTAAGTTCTCGCTGTTTCTTTGATGAAAATGCAACTTTATTGTGAAGAAATGTTTGCAAATGAATCATTCAAAATATTGCCCATCGCAAGCGACAACTTCTTCCCATCTTTCTGTCAGAGCTCGAATACCGGCACGGTAGAAGTGTTCGTCTTTTGAGGCTATCCGCGAATCAAGCCATTTTGAGATGTCTTCATATGAGCGGAACTGCTGATTAGCCAGACCATGTGCCATCGAACGGAACAAGTAATAAACGGACGGCGCAATATCTGGGGAATATGACGGGTGGGGTAGGACCTCCAATTTGAGCTTTTCAAAGTAAGTTGTAACAGGTTCGGCGACATGAGGCCGAGCGTTGCCATGCTGTAGGATCACTTTTTTGTGCCTCTGCTCATATTGTGGCCGCTTTTCGCGCAGTGCTCGGCTCAATCGCATCAATTGAGTTCGATAGCGTTCCCCTGTGATGGTTTCGTTCGGTTTCAACAGTTCATAATAAATAACATCGCCCTGATCTCACCAAATACACAGCAAAACCTTCGCAGCGTAAATATTCGGCCGAACCGACGACGTAGAAGCATGACCGGGCAGTCCCTATGATTTTGTTCTCTTTGGGTTGCTGTAATGAATCCATTTTTCATCACCCGTAACGACGCGATGAAGAAACCACTTCCTTTTTTGCCGCTGGAGCAGTTATTCACAGGCAAAAAACGACGCTCAACGTCTCTTGGCTTCATATCATAAGGAACCCAAGTTCCTTGTTTTTGAATCATTCCCAACGCATGCAATCGCTGGGAAATGGCTTGTCGGGTAACTCCTAATGCTGAAGCAAGCTCTTTTTGCGTTTGGCAGGGATCCTCATCGAGCAATGCCTCCAGTTAAGCGTCTTCGAAGGTTTTTGGTCTTCCTTCACGCGAACAGTCGTCAACATTGAAATCACCGTCTTTGAAGCGACGGAACCAATCACGGCACGTTGTTTCAGAGATAGCAGCATCTCCGTAAACTTTTTGGAGTTCCCGATGCGCTTCAGCCGCCGTTTTTTTCGAATGAAAGAAGAAAAGCAACGCTTCCCGCAAATGACGATTATTTGGCACAAAATCAGACATTTTCACACAACCGAAAGTATATGACGCAAAAACAAAATCACTAATGTGTCAAAGCGGTTTTGGTTATGTTACAATCGACCAGCACTTACTACTGGAGCCATCTCTTGAAAAACAGCGAGAACTTAGTTGCGCACCTAATAACATTTCTGTTTTCTTTGAATTCTTTTCTTTAACATGTGAACACGATAAAGGGTTACGTCTAGTTGCAAGTATTTTTATGAAATTTTGGAACTAAATTCTGTTATTTTTATTATTATTATCGTACCATAGCAATTTTTCATTTTCGTTCTTCATCCTTACTTGGCAATACGTATTTTATGCTCTTTCTCCGTTTATGAAATAAAGATATTTCTCATATCATATTTTTATCAACTGATTCAGTTTGTCATCGATTTCGGATCTTCATATTTCCATCTTGCATCATGCATTATTTATGTGTTTTCTTTGACACTTCTTTAACTTTTACCTAATAATATCACGATGTTCTTCAAACTTTTTTTATAATTGTTCCATACTATTTCTTTATTTTGGCAAATTAGTATTTCCTCGTGCAACTGTTACAGCGAAAATTTTCTCTAAAGATTCTAAATTATATTTTAAATACAAAATAAAAGTTAAATATTTTGAAGCACTTAAATTTACACTGTACTCATTTTTACCATTACCTGTATTAAATTTAGTGCTACTACCTGCAGAATTTTCTTTGAAATATCCTTTACTTTTAACGATTTGGTGTACTACAAAGTTTCGACTCACTTAAATATTGTAAGATATCCTATTTTATTATTAATAACTTTTAATTTTATAAAATTGCATTCTCTCTTATCTTTTATATTCGTTTCAGATGAACGATGCTCTTGGGTACCGTTATAATTGGATATATTTTGTACCACTTATAGTCCTTGGTTCTTTTTTTATGCTCAACTTAGTGTTGGGTGTTTTGAGTGGGTAAGCATAATGATTATAATTTTTAAATTTTTTTATAAATAAAAATTATTGCATACTTTTATTCATTTTATAGAGAATTTTCTAATGAAAGACTGCGCGTAGAGCGCCGTGCTAATTTCTATAAAACACGCTCCAAAAAGCAATTTAATGAATCCTTCGGTCAGTACCTTAATTGGATAACACAAGCAGGTGATATGCAATGAAAAGATTTCTAGTTTTGTAATGCTAGATAAATAATACATTTCAATAATACTACCTATATTGCTTTTCAGCGTAGTTATTTGAAATATCGTATTTAGAAACGCTTATGAACTGAACAGCGTAATTTCGCAATTATTAAATACTTGTAAATTATAACTGTAAATATTCCCATAATCATTCATTCATTTTTCTAGAAATATGTTCGAAATTCGGGTAATTTCAATACATCTAAGAAACATAAAGCCAGTAATTAATGATCTTTTTTATGTGATAAATATAATTACTTTACAGGCCAACCAATAAATATCTTTTAAAAATCTTTTTCAAAGTTCAACCTATTTCTTATGTATTTTGGTGTGCTGAATCAAATTTTCAAACAGTTTTTTTCTACCACGTATCAATTTTTCGCAATCTTTATCTTTCGTTGGATATGATAGTATTAAAATGTATAGTTAAGATTTAAAGGTACGTAATTGATTATCAGAGTATAATTGAAAAATTTAACATTTTATTATTACAATGGTAGTGTAAGTTTGAATATGGACAGTTTTTTACTTATTAATCTAAAGTTTTGTATTCTTCAACCTCTTCACGGTAAAAGTTCGCGTGTAGCTTTTCCTTTTATATGATGCTTTATGATAATTGCTCGTAGAAGGATCCAACAGTAATCTCGCATCATGTTGACATTCCAACGACTCTGATACCGTTTCTCCATCTCCTATATATCTTGGTGGAAACGCTCCCCTTCTTCCTCACATACAGCTTCAAGATTGTCAGGGATAAAATTTGAATGCGAGTGTAAAAAATGCACTTGCAGATTAGAAAGTATATGCCTTGATTTTCTTTGTATTAGTCACGCAGATGCTCAAAAGTGCAGTTCGAGCATTTACTATTAATTAGGTGTAGAGACCAAAGTATTATTACACGCGTACAATGCATAAATAGCGTAAAGTAAACATGCGAGGAAGCTTTACGTCCTGTGGTATTTTAAAGTTCATTTTCGAATTCAGCACGTTGAAGAACATAAAGGCGAGCCAAATTTATAAAAAAAGTTTTTTAATGGTTGGCCTGTGTAATCGACTATTGCTACTACACACACAGCAGAATAATACAAAACCACACATTTCTATCCAAACTAGAAAAATTTGAAAATAGTATGAATTTCTCACGTATCCATATTATTCGCAAGATTTGTCATTTAATGACTCATAGATATCTACAATTTAAGAAAAAAATCTTTAATGTAAAGCAATTAGTAAATTAGTGGATAAAAGATAACCATTGAGTTGTCGGGAAAGATGGCACTAATTCATTTTTGCTTCATTCAATACGCCAAGTGACATTTGACAGTTTTAACTTCACTTTGGAAGAAAGATTGAGTGATTTGGTTATGTATTTGAAATTTTATAAAATGTTAAAACGACCAAAATTTCCATTTTCGTCATATTTTACTCCATACTACCATTCGTAAGAGAAAGAACGCGCAGTAAATTTATCAAAAGTTGTGTACAGTGCAACACAGGAACATCGTTTCCAACAGTGATTCACGAAATTCAGTGTTGGGGATTTTAATCTTGACGACACTCCAGTTAAACAGGCCCACTAAGATTGATGACGACAAAGGAAAGGCGTTGATTGAGACAAACCCACGGTACACGACACGAAAAGTTCCAAAAAAGTTAAGCGTCCAATATCCAAGCGTTTACAACCACACAAAGCTAGGGTTCATATAAATTCAAAGACGTTCACTCGACGGCCATATGCTCCCTAAATGTGAGGAAAATGATCCTTTTTTGAAGCGACTCGTAATTAGTGATGAGAAATCTTCCACTTCTGTTACAACAATATCAGATTTCCACTTGTTTCGTTTTCATCGAAACTCATCACGTAGTGTAATGTTCGACTCAGATTAGGCTGCGAATCGAATCCTTGTCAAGTTTTTCGCCGATAAATATGGATCTTTCTATGAAACATGAATCATGAAGCTCACGAAAATAGGACAAATAGTTATCGAAATCGGCAACATATAATTGATTTCATCCTTTTAAATTAATAGAGGACATATGAAAAACAGAAAAATATTCCACGACTTTTCTAACTACCCAATATGTATCGATATGTCGCAATTACATTATAACAACCAACCATATGATAAAAAGCAAATCAGTAATCGCTCTAGAGTTCATTTTTAATTAAAAAACGATATTAAAAATCATTTACAAACAATTTTCAAAATAACATGACTGCATTTATAACAAAATTTCGACATCAGAGTGTAATTAAAGTCTATGCAGATTTGATATATTAAAAGGAAATTACTGACTTCAATTTCTAGTTATAATACATTTAAAATATATGAGGTTGTCCCATAAACGATGTCCCATGTCCACTATAAAATTTTGTGCATTTTAACTCCAAAAAACAAGTACTAGACATTTATCACGTTATTCATGCTTTTGAGATATTTTTTATAAACTATAAAATACGTGAAACTCTGAAGTTGCAATATCGGATGAATGCAGAGAATGAGATAATAGCCCGAACTTAGCTCTTCAGTTTTAATAGACACGTAACATATTAGGACGCACGCTATCTTGGTGTAGAATAAAGCCTCTTCTATTGACCAGTAATACTCGTTTTGTCTTCATTGAAGCACTTAGAAAATCCGACTGTGGACAATATTTATGAGCATCCATAATTTCGTTAAGACTATAATCAGATTATAATCAGTGTGCGTTTTGTCTTTCAACGGTACGGTTCGTGTGCGGAATTTGTTTTCGTACAGGTATTTTGCCGTAGTTTTCCAGGTGCGACACTGTTTAATTATCTGCTGATGATGACGAAGAGGGAAAGGGATTATATATCAACCTTCGGTGATTAAGATTATAGTCATATAATCTCACCAAACGTTTAACAAGAATTTTTGTTTATTTTTGGGTTTTGTTTATCATTTAGCAGATTCATCTGAACTAACACAGTCTTTTCCACCCTTTTCTTCCTAATACTTTCTAAAAACCGTTCTGAGTTCCACAGGATCAGTTCATGTAGGATTTATTTCTTATGTTTATACATTTTTCCAACTTCTGTGATTGATACATAGTAGATTTCTTAGAACTGAAATTCCTGATTAGTTCTTGTACTGATACGGCAGAACTTTCATCTAGAGTGCGACAGCAGCAGGTCCTTCAACTAAATAATTCCATGCTCCATCTTCTAAGTTATAATTAGCTATTCTAAATTTTGAGAAACAAATGACTCTTGGATGTTTCGTGTTCATACAACTGCACTTTTTTTAATTTCATACATTTTATGTCGTAGCAACATTTTTTTTATTAGATTCACGTAAGATGAACAGATATTCACAAATGAAAATACACATATAGACTAGCAAGTGACTTCCTCTTTCAACGCCGTATAACTTGTTTGGATAAGTACATACATATATAGATATTTAAATTAATTGAATCTTTGCGCATAATAGAAAAAAATCAGACAATGCTTATGGAATGACCTAATAAAATTCAACCTCCTACAATCTTTTTTAGCCAAGTTATCGAATCAATCAATTACCTAAATTATCGATAAAAATCAACTGAATTAAACCAGTAGTAATAGTTAAACTTATAGGTAACGCAAAAATAACTCCGGAATTTTTCAATATGACTGCATATATATAATAATTAGTGTGATTTTCTTGCTGTGAGTCACTCTAATATGAGACTGCTCTCAACACATACGCGACCATACTTAAACCTTTACAATAACCACAAAGATATGTACAATCTATACACAACTACATTCAGAAATTGTATGTCTTATAAACTTGTCTTTTCAAACGTTTGACCAAATAGAATATTTATTATTTAACGTGTAGTTAATAATCGTAATTACATGCGATGTATTACAAAGATTATCTACGCCAAGCTTCTCATGAGTTGTGTCGCTTGTATATCAAGTTGCGCCACCACCGCAAGAAGATTTTAGTCACATCGCGCTCTTGTTACCCCCGAAACAATGTCATAATATTTATATAACAGTAGTAATCCTTGTAGTAAGCTAGCGTTTTCTTTTACCTTTAGTGAGTTTGCAAAAGAAAGAGAGAAAGTGGAAAATAGGCAAGAATTTTTAAGAATAAGGCGAGCACAGCAACTGGAAAAGGAATTAAATGGGTACGTCCAGTGGATATGTAAAGCAGGTAAATGCACGTTTTGCTCACAATTAACCACCTTTATGACGCTACAAATAGAACTTGTTCCACTATGTATTTATAATCATTAACAATTTACAGAGGAAGTTATTTTGGCTGAGGAAAGAACAACGGAGGAGGAAAAAATGCATATAATCGAAGCGAGAAAGAGACTGGCCAAAAAGAAAAAATTAAAGAAAATGGGGAAAAGCAAAAGTACTGATACCGAAGAGGAGGAGCAAGAGGAAGATGTAGGAGAAGATGGTAAGACGTAAATTTCTCATCCATTACGGTAATTTTGTTTCTTCGAATTACTTGTTTGGAAACAGAATAATCCACATTAGACAGAGAACCTATGTTATTTTTTCCAACTTTTCAATAAATAGTAACTTACAAATTAGTATGTACTTTTGATACTTGTTTTTCTTATTACATTATTAATGCATGTTGACGTCAAAACATTTGTTCGTTGTCATATTCCTTTTCTTGTTTCTTCTGGAATTTGATTAGTTAAGATAATAACCTGTTCAAAATAATTACCCCCTTTGTCATGTCATACCCGTATACGAAATATGCAAGATATTCATTAATAATTCAATCGTAAATTAACGAAACTTAATCGGAAAAAAGTTGTTCTTGCTAAATTGTAATACCCTAATTAATTCTCTATACTGATATCATATTTTAATCCACAGTATTTCTTACAGAGTCTAAGAAAAAACTAAAAGGTATGAGGAATTTCTGGACTACACCATAATGTAAATTATGATTTAGACTTATTTAGTTTGTCTACTAAGTCTCTGTAGCGCCTACTGCGGATAATTAAATGAGGAGTAAACTCTATGAACGTTACCTAAACGTGCGTTTTTAAATAATTTATGTCGTAGTTACAAAGCGTCCAATATACGCAATAAAATAGATAAATAGATAATAGAAAAATAGTAATTGTACTTAACTAAATGAATAGTTAAGAAAATATTGTTCTCCCGATGCATCAAATTGTGGACAAATAAGCACCAAGTGAATGCTTAACTTTATGACAACTTTAAAAAAGACTTAATTGTGTGCAATTAAGTGTAAAAATAACGTACCACATACTCTAAGTAATAAAATTTTAAAAAATAACTCCATGCCTCACATCCTCTATGAGGAATCAAGTGTACATTGAAATACATTCTATATCATACATTATTCAACCGCCTCTTAATTGAATACATTTATTACAATGAATTCGGAAAGACTAGCTCAGATCTCTATAGCGTCTATCATGCTTACTTCATGACAATCTCAAAAGAAAACTCTAACAATAACTCTTCCAGTAGATGCTTGAACGCGGTACTTCTTAGACTTTGTAAAATAAAACCGCCACCATTCCATCGTTTGTTGTTTTGTTTCTGAATCTTAAAAATGTACCCAAGTTTCATCCTTGGTAACAACACAGGTTAAAAAGTTTAAGAGCTTAAGAAGCATCTTTTTCAAACTGAGCGCTTGCTTCCGCCTTGGATCATTTCTAAACTGATAAGGATCCCTTTCTCAGAAATATTTTTCATGTTCAAATCGATGCGAACTATGTGATGGACAATATTATACCATATCATGAAGGGCACAGATATTTTCAGGTACGAACACATCGACTTTTCAAGTCTCTCTTCATTTTCAATGGAAAATTTATTCCTTTTCAAACATATAATCCAATTTTACATGTCATGTGCAAGAAACAGTAATTACAGAGAATATTACACTTCGTTACAAAGATATATATGAACATAATATCCTTATTCTAGTCAATCCACACTATTCTTCGGTTTCTCCCGTTCCTTCTGGTTGTATATTTTCTAGTGTTACCAATTAAATTTTTGTACCAGAATAAATGTTTTTCTTGTTCTCAATTTTTTACCCAATTCCTGGACTAAACAACGTGCCAGAATTTTCTTTTTCATTCCAGGAATGCAGCAACACAGCAGTTCCTTGTCCAAGCATAGACGAACATCAGATACTCCTCGTTTCAAGAGACTACTTGGCATTTATGTGATAGCTTCAAACCTAACCACTAATGTATATAAGTCGGAAATTTATGAGATTTTCTTTAAGTCCTTTCCTGATATCTTTATGTCATAAATTTTAAAATTTTCTCCAATGTAATTCTATGTATTTTTTATTGAAAATGATAGCGGAAATTGTGGTAAACATTGTTCGACCCTACTGAACACACTGTCAGCAGGAACTGTCCCCTCTAACGGGATAATTTGCTTTTATTCTTGATACATGGAACGAAGCTTTAAATTTAAGCTAGTAGTACAGGCGATAAATGATGTGAGAATTTTTATTTCGACTTCCGTATCGACTGAGAGATAATCATACTATGTTAATGTTTTCCTACACAAAGAGATTCCAAGTGTGATAAAAGAACTGCTCCTATTTCAACCGATCTCCTACCAGCTTGGCTGATCATGAATCATATATGGATCAAGGGTCCATAGACACATAGAAAAATACATAAATATCGCTTGATGGGCGTATAATGCATCAAGAACTGGAATTCTGTTGCACATGCTGTAAGCCATATCAAAAATCTGTAGAATTCTCTGGTTTGTCCTTCATTAAGTCATAAAAAACTCTAGCTCTTCTCTTATGAGACAATCCTATCATCATATTAGTTTTCTTTTGTTTATCCAGTTTCATCTTCATCATATTCTTCATATTAATAATGGTTATTTCAACTAAACGATTTTTTGATACTTTCAGGGCTGCAGGGCCAAAGGATATTAGTGGTTTCCAACAGAAAAATAATTCTTATGTTAAATTTTTCGCGATCAAGGGTTTACTTTGGTTAATAATCTTCTATCTGCATCATAAACTCCCATTATATGGTAGAGTTCAATATTCACATTTGTTAAATTTGGACTGTCGAATATTTTCTTTCTTTTTCATGTCAGAGTCTTATTTTAAGGTAGTCATTATTCCATTTAGATTGCAAGGCACTATGAAATTGTAGATTCTTCATCTACAATTTTATAGTCAGAGTCCTCGTACCTGTAACAATTTCCACCACCGATTATAAATTTAGCGTGACCGAAACTATTCGAAAGCAATAATTTTCCATGTCTGCATGCAACAGAAACAAAATTACATTTCTCGTCTTAAAACCTATCTGCTCCATTTTAGAAAGATATGCTTACTTTCTTTCTTCATTTTTATTATTTATTTTATTTTTCGACTGAAGTATACGAACTACTGTAAATTAAATATTGCATATCTTGTCTCTCAGTAAATCATTATCATGAAATTTTCTAATATTTTTAGAAGAGTTTACACTTACAAGTTGTAGAAAGTACCTAAATTAGTAATATTAAAACAATAATACAAAATAACGAGATGGAACTGCATTTCCGTCTATTAGCATTAGTGGTGTTAGTGAGGGGTACTTTCACTTCGCCTTGTCTGCACTCGCATAAAACATCTGCTCACTATGCAAACAGTGACGAGCTCTGGAATTAAGCGTAAAAGTCGTTGTTTTGCTAGACAGTAATTTTCATCGATTACTTTGTATTTGATAACTAACGTGTCGTTTGAATAGTCAACAGATGTTCTGTGGGAATGCTTTCGCTTATATAACAAATGGGAACATACAATTCTCTCAATACTTTACGATATCATTTCGACGATAATACCCACTATACGCATAGAAGTACCAATAAAAGCCAGACTACCTGACGAGCTCTGGAATTGAGCAAAATGAATGTAGCAATCGTTGCTCTTTTTACAAGTAGTTGTTTCTATTGATTTAATAGTAGAACGACCGACGAAAAACATTCAGTTGCAGTAATATATAAAATATACCAGGTTGTTCAATAAGTTTTGTCATTCGACAAGAAAAACACGATTTTTGGTTTGAAATACATTTTATTATTCAATACACTACACTTGTTTCAGTGATATTCTAATTTATGGTTTTCATCCCTGACGTGAGAATCGGGAAGATTGTCGAAATATGCTTTCACGGCTGCTATTACCTCTTCATTTTTTTTTGAGATGTAAGAACACTCAGAAATCAGAAGGAGCTAAATCTGGCGAATACTGTAGATGTAATAATTCGAACTTTAATTTACTGATTTTGGCGATGATTTTTGAGCTGTGTGAGAGAGTGCGTTGTCTTGACGAAAAATGATCTTTTTTATTCTGTAAACTAGGTCTTACCTCACAAATTTTTACATTCAGCTGATCCAAAAGATTAGAATAATAATCTGAGTTTATTATTTTACCAGTTTGGAGATAATCTACGAACAAAATTCCTCTTGCATCCCAAAAAAACTGATACTATCGCCTTCTTAACCGATTTCTGGACCCTAACTCGCTTCGGAACTGAAGTACCAGGTTCATACCACTTCGTAACCTCTTGTTTTTATTGAGGGTTATGGTGGTATATCCAAGTCTCATCCATAGTAATGAAACGACGCACAAAAAACGCTTCAAATATTAATGAGAAAGCCACATTCGAATGTGTTCAATTGTTAACAAATGCGGCACCCATTTCTCAAACCCAAAACTTCTAGTTTCAGGGCTTCTAATAAATCTCTCTTGGTCAATCGACGATCTTCCAAAGCCATATCCTGTATTTTCGCCATGATTTCTGGTGTTGATGCACTTTTTGGACGTCCTTCACGTGAATCATTTGAAAACTCGTACGACATCTTTCTACTGTTCTAATTGACAGTGAAGTCTTTATACACTTTTAACAATCGTTCATGAATTTTTTGTGGTCATACACCTTCCAAAAATAATAAATTTATTACTGCACGATATTCAATTTTTTCCATTATAAAAAAATACTGTGACACAGCAACTTTGAACACCTGTAAATATTCGCATGAGAAAATTAGAAAAATGAAACGATAAACCTAATAGCGCCATCTCTTATCGAACGACAAAACTTATTGAACAACCTGATAATGTTACAAAATATTGAAACATATACAAGCTAAACAAAAATGGATAATATAAATAGATCTATAATTAACAAACTGAGACGAAGTGCCTTCGTTTAAAAATAGGAATACCCCTTGCTGTTTTCCATGCTGAAGGGAAACTGGTAGATATTGTCAATTGAAGACAAGTCTCAGAAGCTATGAGAGAAAAAAATTAGAAATTAATCTCCAGCTATCCTATTATTAGCGAATAAAGATATAATTTTCCAAATTAAAGTTTTAGAAACATAGTCATTGCAAAAGTTTTTCACAAATTTATCAAGTTGCTTGCCAATCATTAATTTTATCTATAAGATATGTTTTCTAAAATATGTTATTTGTTAGATTCATCATCTGAAGAAAGTATGGCGTATTATGAATAATTAAAAAATACGACTTTTAGCGAAATATGTGTATACTAACGTGGGAAATATATAAATCTGAACATTGAAATTATTGCCATATATCAGAGTAAAGCAGATATGTATATATATTCATTTAGACTATGTGCCTATGTAAAGTAACATGATCCTTCTCCTTACACCTAGACACCCAAATAAGGATTACATGCAGTGAAGTAATGTGTAGTGTAATATGGACTAATTCCACGCACATAACTTCTATAATGTCCAGTAAAGCATTTTGCTATCTGACATAATCAGTAGAAGGAGTATAGTTCCTTTATTTAATGTATAATGAATTGAGCCACCTCCTGATTTTGGTCTTTCTCCAAATTTATCACAAATAAAATAAAAGCAGACACATATTACTAGTATATAATGCTTATACTTTACAAAAGATATTACATTAATATTTTATTAATCCTTCTCTGGCTTTAATGACTGCATTAATTCTATCTGGCATACTGGAAATATAAATTTTACCACGTCTGCAATTTTGCATTTCCTTACCAATATACGTGAGTATTATCTTTTAAAACTGCTATTGTCGGATTCGAGGATGAGTACGAAAACTTTTTCAACATAGTCAGTACATTTTAGATTGGATTTGGCTCGGGTTAGTTTCCGAGCCAGAGCAAAAGGGATATATTATGCTCTTGAAACAGATTTTCTTATCGATTTCGCTGGTTTTTTTTTCACCATTTAGTGAGTTTTGAAATGGCATAAATACAGTTTCAACACCCTTTTCATATTGCACTTAATTTGTGGTGCTCTCTACAAAATACAAAGATCCGGGGTCACTCATATTTATATATGATCAGATCATCACTGATGGTGGATCTTTCTATTTAGCAACTCTCTGGCAAAAGATTGTCTATTTTCAAGTGCTATTTTTACAATTAACCGGTCGTCTCTCTCAGTGATTTTACAGACAACTAGTATTTTCTCGAATTAGTGCAGCTATTCAGTCGACTCTATACCGAAAAACATTTTACATTATTGTAATTTGTTGGTTCAAATATACGCCTATTTTTAATAAAGTCTCTATTTTTATTTCATCCACGCTATTAATATCTTTAACTCCTCCCATTCCGAATAAATAATAAAGCTTAAAAATTCATTAAAAAAATTAAACTGATAATAAAATTCACATTGTATTATCAACACTTTAGTACACTTTTCTTAACACGAGCACATACAAATTTCGACTAAAATTAGATATTATTCATAGTGCTTTCACATATTATCTATGTTTAGACCCTAATAGCAAGTACCTGACACAAAGCCGATAATAAGTGAATTTTTCTACTAATATAGCGGTTGTTTTTTCTAGGAATACATCCTTTTTGAACAACAATTTAAAATATATTTAAATTCCAGGCTAGCCGTTTATATTTCTGGCAACGCTGCTAGTGTTGCCACGATCTTATGATTGCATCTTGAAGTTTGTCATTTTGGACAATATATTTACATTGACAGTTTTATTATCCGATCGCTATTTCTATTGTTGACAGAAACTTGAAAATTTTATTATATGTCAGCGAAAAAATGGAATTAACTCGCGAACATTTTCGTGCAATTATTTTTCATAACTTTCGGCGTGCATTATGAATTCTTTATATGGTGATGAAGCACCATCGAAAACTACAGTATGTCGTTGGTATCATGAATTCAAGCTTGCACCGCGTTGTTTGGACGATGAATTTCGAGAAGGTCGTCCTACAAATGTTGTTGTGTTGGAAAACATTAATGCAGTGCCTGAATTGATAATGCAAGACCATCATGTAACATACCGTGAGATCGAGGCATCTCTAGGTATTAGTAACACCAACGTGCATATGATCCCGCACGAACATTTAGCCGTTAAGAAGCTATGATCACTTTGTGTACCACATAATTTGACAATTTGACAACCGCTCGAAAAAGACTCGATTGTTGCAATGAAATGCACAAAAAATACAATGGGGGTGCTTCAAAGAACATTTATAAAGTCGTCACAGGTGATGAATCTTGGATATATACGTATGAGCCCGATAATAAACAGCAGTCGACTGTGTGGGTATTCCAAGATGAGCCAAAACCAACAAAAGTTGTTCGCACTCGAAGCACATCAAAATAAATGGTCGCCTGTTTTTTCGGAAAAAACGGTCACGTTGCAACCGTGTCTTAAGAGAGTTGTAGAACGGTCAATTCTGAATAGTACACAACTATTTGTTTGCCAAAAGTTTTTGAAGAAATAAGGAAAACAAACCGAAAACGACAGATCATTCTCCACCATGACAATGCGAGCTCTCACAGGTCTGTTCAAACAATTGAATATTTGACCGACAAAACATTGAATTGATGAGCCATCCGTCGTTCGGCCCTGATCTAGCACCCTGTGATTTCCTTTTGTTCCCACACGAGAAGAATAAACTTCGTAGCCAACGGTTTTCTACGCCGGAAGAGGCAGTTGAGGCACTCAAGGCTCATATTTATTCACAGTGCAATGCTTTTCAGATTGGTTTAAACGAATACAATAGTGCATTTATTTTCAAGGAGAATATTTTGAAAAACAATAAAACTTTTCGATAATAAAAAAATTTTTTTTGTTTGCTATTCCCGAAATATGAACGGCTACCCTCGTACAAAGGGCTTGTATTACAAATTTCTTGATACGCAAGGTGGCTATAAATCAATTGCCAGATACTGTACAATTAACAGTAAAAAAGAGGGAAGGGGTTCCCAATTAAAAGTAAATAATTATTTGAGAATGCCATCTATACGACTTTTATAAAAAAAGAACTTCATCTTGACCACTATTTACATTTTACATATCATGTTTTCTAAAAAAAATTTAATCGAAAAGGTTTAGTAAATAGTATTATAAAGTTGTTTATAAAAAAAATGGTACTGTTTATAGCTACAACTTTTGACAGAATTTCCAGAAAACAATTTGCTATATCCAATATTATAACTTGATGCTTTTTAATTTGATAACACCCGAATACCTTAGACTAATTATTTTTTATTAGATATTTGAATATTTTCTGACACCAAAGTTAATGCACCTTGGTTTTTATGAATAAAAATAATTCAAAACTAAAAATGTTATTTCTTACTTTGATATATAAGCACCAATTAATTTAAATTAGTAATACTTAATGAATAATATCATGTCTCCCTCTCTCAACCAATACATAAATGTATTGACCGACAAAGCGAGAAACGCTTCTATCTCACAAGATCGGTAAACTAGGTTTCCAGTGTGTAATAGACAGAAACTTGCGTGCTCGGCTTTATGCCAATTAAAGAATGTTAAAAGGAATCATTCTATTATTAATAACACCCTATCAACTACATATGTTTCACCGAATTGACGAATCTTCAGGTTGATTTGTGTATTGGTTGAGAGTGGGAGACATTATATTATTCATTATTTTCTGTATCGAAATGATATGATAAACGCTATGAAGGAATCGTTCATTAATAACGCAAATCAACCTGACGATCCGTGAATTCGGTGAAACATATGTAGTTGATAGGGTGTTATTAATAATAGAATGATTCCTTTTAACATTCTAGTAATCTTAACTGTCAAAAATACATTAAAATTAATTGTAAATTTAGGGAGTTTATTATATCTTATTTTATTTAAAATATAGGCTGCAAAAGTTGGTTTAATAATATTTTTAAATATTCCAAATAATCCAAATAACATTTTTGTAGCTTCCATATTACCATTATCAGAAGTTTAGTCTATGAATTTTAGTTTTGCTTTTAATAATATCTCCCAGCATAGTAGAAAGAATATAGTTACATTAAATTATATTAGTTGTATTCAAGAAATATATACTAAAATAAGGTTTTTGAATAATGATTTGGCTAAAAAGGGGAAAAAAAGCAGCTGGCAATCTATCAGTTATAAAGATTTTACAAACGTTAATTTAAAATATAGAAGTAAAGACTTACTTATATTCTTAGGAATTATTGCTAAATAAATAGTAGGACTAGAACTGACTGATTCGTGAAATGAAATCTAAATAGATTCACACAAGAAAAAATCAAGTCAGTATTGAAAAATCAAAGAACTATTATAAAATTATAATTTAATATATGTAAGTTCTTCAAAAAAAAGAAAATGGATATAGTAAATTGAAAATAACCCTTGTGATTACATAAAGGTTTTTTTTTTATTTTTATGTTCAGTATAAAGGTTTACTCCTCATAATATCAAGTCTGTGATTTCGTATTTTTAAAAAATCTCACAGATTAGCTTTTGGCTGAAAATGATAGTTTCCTATATCTTCGAACCATTAGTGTAGGTGAAGAATTCTTATAGTTAATTGTAGATGAGCTTCACAATTCTTATAGACACCTAAATACCCTGATGTAGTGATTTGGTAGTTCTTTCTGGTATTTTTCTTCTAGTGTAATGTAGTAATATATTTTATTATACATATAGTTTACTAACGAAATCATTTATATTTTGAACGAAATATTAAAATAATTTACACAATAAAACCTCATATTAAAACAACACTATTTTGTATCATTTATTTTAATATTTTAGTATTTGTAAAAGAAGCGATATCAAGTTTGCCGCATGGTGAAGATAGCTTTGTTAACAGGTTTTGGACGGTCGACTTACATGAAGTCGAGGCTGAAGAATGAAGGTAGCTGTGCACGATTTTGGAGGGGTGAAAAAAGATTACGCTTTGCGATCAGACACGCTGTTAAAACTCAATGGTTTTACTGGTCGGTTATCGTATTAGTTTTTTTTAACACTGTTTGTGTAGCAGTAGAATATCATGGGCAGCCACAATTTTTAACGGATTTTCTTTGTAAGTAGTAGATATGATAATTTATATACAATAATATTTATTTTTGTAAAATACTAAGGCACAACAAAATACGAAGTTAATTTAAACCAAATTAAAATTACTAGGGCTTTCCAATAAAGACTAGAAACAGTAATACCAAAACTGTATTCAAAACGATTCAAAAATTCAAAAAAAACGATGGTTTTATTATGCTCTAGACGGTCTTCTCATAATGTAATACTCTTATCCCAGCGATATTGTCATTCCTCAAGAACATAACGGATACCATTCTTTGAGAGCTTCTTTAAAACTGCCTCTAAAGACTATTTTATTTGAAACCCCAGGTCTTTAAGGTTTTTTACTAATGAAAGCTTTTGTTACAACAATAACAACGTACAGTCGAGCGCTATTGAGTGAAGCTACAACTTTTCTTATATCATTTCCTCAAAAAAATTTATTTATAATATAATTGTGGGATTTCATGTGTCGACACCATAACTTTGTAATCAAAAAATTTTAGAAAAATAGCTTTAGCGGCAGATTTTTTGCGACTTTTTTCTGCGATAGCCTTCCTTTTTCTACCTATTGCTTGCTTCATCTCCAGATCATGACATAATGTCCAAATTTCTTCCGTAGTAATAATCGTTTTCGACCACTTCCCTTTAATACAGTGTTTTCAGTTTTCTAACTTTCAAAGTAAGCAGACGATTCGCCAGTCTGTCTTGGAAAAACTTTTCGAATACAAAATTTAGTCGCGTATATTTGCTGTTTCATTTCTTCCACCGCAATTTTTAAAGATGCAACAATAATATCACATCTTTCAAGCTCTCAAATGCAAGCAAATAACGTGTGAAAATCGAATGCGAAAAGCTCACTTAAATATCTTGTGTTTTTAGGACAGTAATGAATTCGATCCCAGTGTTTGCTGCAAGATATCTTCATCAATTTCCAAATCATATAATTTAATATAGAAAAATCAGAATCGTTACATTTTATTTTATTTTAAAGCCAATAATTAAATACACCAGGTGACTTTAAATGTATGTATATTTGATATTTAATGTCTAATTTTATATATAGTGAAAAGAATCTACCATTGTTACTACGCTTTTAAACAGCCCACATCTAATTTTTTTTTATTTATTTACGCCCTTAAAAGTTTAATGTTTTCAAGATTTTGGTTCCGCACAGAGAAAACCGAACTTTTTTAAAATAAAAACAAAAGCTGACTGTTTTGGGCATATTCATTTATTTTATTCAATGTAGCCGAATTTTTAAGTTCATCTTTAGATATATTCTTTAAGATCGCTATCCCTTAATCGGCCAATGTAGTTTGGAGAATGGATGAAAATCACAGGGGACCAAATCCGGTGAATACAGTTAATGGTTGATGGTTAAAATTCCATTTGTACCATCAGTGATAATCGTCGAGCAATGAGATAGTGTATTATCATGTAACAAACACCAGCTACCATTTTCCCGATATTGAGGGCGCACACGATGAATACACGCCGAAAGACGCTTTACAACAGCAAGATAATATACAGCATTGACTGACTAGTTGATATAAACTCTTTGTGCACTATGCATTTCGAACCATAAAAACAAATCAACATTGTCTTCACTTTTGACTTCTCCAAACGGCTTTTTTTCGGTCTCGCTTCGCTTAGATGCTTCCATTCAGAGCTTTGGCGCTTGGTTTCTGGATCATATTGAAAACACCACGTCTCATCATCACTTACAATAGAATACCTGAAGTTTTCGTCCTTTTTTGAGTCTTTAATTAAGTCTGTACAATGTTCAACTCAGTTAGCTTGTGTGGTACAAAACTTGAACAAATCTCTCTCAGTCTCAAATGCTGTGTAAAAATGCGATAAATTGAATCTTTGGAAATATTTAATTCCATTCCCACGTATCGCAATGAGGATTTTGGCCCATTTCTGATAAATTCACGCACAAATTCCATGTTACTTTCCGTAACCACAGATTTTTTTGCACCAGGATGCTCGTCGTGATTTACGTCCATATGACTGTCTTTAAATCGATTATACCACTCATACACACTCGTACGTGATAAACACGAATCACCATATACTTGTTTCATTAAATTAAATGTTTCAGTAAACGATTTACCGAGTTTAAAACAGAACTTGATATTTGCTCTTTGTTCAACATTCATTTTTCGACGAATACCAAATACACACTGTTACTTTATTCGCAATTTCTCTGCTTCTAATGATGCGAATGTCATGATATTTTGACGTAACATTGGCGAAAGATCTACCTTACCGGTGGCGTTGTTTTTAACAGATGGCGCTGCTATGAATTACTATTTTAAAGAACTTCGGTTTTCTCTGCGACAGACTGAACTTAACAGAACTTAATATTTGCTCTTTGTTCGAAATTCATTTTTCGACCAATGCCAAATACACGCGACAGCTGGGCAATGAGAGCAGTGAAGATTCCTATATTTCTAAATAATATTTCGTAAATTATACACCAAAACAAAATATTATCCCACCAAAACCTTCAAAATTTCTCTTTTCAAGAATTTCTGTCATATCAATATAAATGTTGCTTTGAACTAAAAGTTTACTTAAATATTTTCAATATTCTTCACGTGATTTGAAATCTATAGATATTATACAGAAGTAGACCAATAGAATTGCAGTTTAATTATTCAGAAAATTCCAACTAATAATGGAGTAATAATAATAATGGAGCTAATTCTAAAATTAGCTTTTCACTTAGGTTCAAAATAAAGAGAATAATTTTTGTTATATTTAAGGGCTGCTATATATAAAATAAAGCAAACAATACAATATTATTCTAAGGCATCTTAATTAATATATTCAAAACAATATAGTATAACATTAAACACCAACAGACATGAATTAATTAAGAAACCATTGAAGAGTCACCTTTGTATAATGAATGTAAACTAGATCAAGTCAAAATACATATTCGTCAATTATATAACGTTTTTCGGAAAGTTACGCCTATAGTATCGATTTCATACGTTAGCCTCCTACTCTGAGGTGATATTTTCTGAAGCAGTTTATTGGACTGTAACTAGCAGACTCGTGTTTAAAGTATTTTATATTTATTTTTAATCAATTACAGCATTTTAAAGTCTCCGCCGATTTTTAACACAGATTAAAAGTAAAAGTTTCTATAATAAAAATTCAGTTTATTAAATAATATATCATCAATTTTGTTTAATAATGGTGTGATCTCTTTCCGGAGTTTCATTATCTCACTCTTATAGAAAGCTCTTGACTTAGAACTGAACAAATCCCAGTCAAACTCTAGTAACTTTTGTCGGGTGGCCAAAGATACGTGTGGTCTACCGTTATTCTAATGGAAGACCATTCCTTTTCGATTGGCTAATTCTGAGCATTTCTGTTCAATTTCTTCGTTCAAATTGTCCACTTGATTACAATACCTTTCCGAGTTGATTGTTCGGTTACGCGGCAACAACTCATAACAAACAAGTCCCTCCAATGCCACCAGCAACAGAGCTTAACTTTCCATACATGAATACTGGTTTTTGAGGTGGCATAGAAATGCGGCCCGACAAATTGCATTCCCTTAATTTGTGGAGTACCCGAACATCAAGGCGATTAATAAAGCCAATCCGCATAAAACGGTTGGGAATAGTTGAATTCGATATATTTAGCCTTTCTGCTATTTCATGAGAAATAATACTCTAATTTGTTGTGATTAACACCTTCATTTAGTCATCATCAGCCTTGGATGACCTACCTTCTTCAAGGGTAAATTCGTCCCGTCTAAATTTTTGAACCGTTCGCGCACTGTTCGTTCACTTACACATCGTCTCCATATCACACATCTTTTTCGCAGCTTAAACTGCATTCTTGCCCTGACGGTGATAAAAAAGTATTAAATGCCGAAAATGCATTTGGTCGCTCCCCATTTTTGTATCAACTCCAAATAAATGTGATTTAAGAAATGTTGTCATTTTCAGAAAATATATAATTTAAAGAGGTTATGTCATTCACTTAACATAGAAACGCAGATATACGCAATATATTAAAAATCGGCGGAGCCTTTCCGAACGAGCTCAATACTTTTGTATATGAAGTCACTACGAGCAACTAATCAGTATTTTTAATTTGCAGATTACGCTGAATATTCCTTTCTGGGTCTGTTCATGACAGAAATGTTCATCAAAATGTACGCATTGGGTCCACGAATATATTTCGAGTCAGCATTTAACCGATTCGATTGCGTCGTCATCTCAGGTTCAATATTCGAAGTGATATGGTCAGAAGTGAAGGGAGGTTCCTTCGGTCTCTCAGTGTTGAGAGCTCTTCGACTTCTAAGGATATTTAAAGTGACGAAATATTGGTCGTCGTTACGAAACCTGGTCATATCACTGCTCAATTCTATGCGTTCCATCATTTCCCTGCTATTCCTTCTGTTCTTGTTTATCCTCATTTTTGCCCTATTAGGCATGCAACTCTTTGGCGGTCAATTTAATTTCGATGAAGGTACTCCCGAGACTAATTTCAACACTTTTCCGATAGCACTCCTAACGGTGTTTCAAGTAAGTATTAACATAAAATTGTATTACTAATTCAGAATCGTTATGTACAAGAATTGTTCAATAGAAATACGTTTGAACCATATAGAGAAAGGTTTATTTAATGAATGTATAAGAACCCACATTATATATATATATATATATATATATATATATATATATCAGCTCTCTGGACCTTTAGGGCCATGACTTATCTCCTATCACATTTCAAAACCTATACATCTATTACATTTTTTTAACCCTTTCGACAATTTTATTTGATTCGTCTCTATCTCCAATCCTGTTTCTCCAATCTTTCATTCCCACTCAACCCACATCACTCACTACTGCCTCCAGCCGTCTCTTCTTTGGGCGTCCCCTCCTCTTCTTCCCACAAGTCCTCTTCTCCAGCATCCCGTGCCCCGGCCTTCGTACTCTCAGTGCTCCTACGAAGGTCGTTATGGATGGGTCACCATAAATTTTCTGAACTTCATTGTTCGTTATTCGCCTCTTCTTCACTCCTCCCACTATCTTCCGAAGCACTCTCCTCTCCCATACCTCCAGCTTTACTTCCATCTATTTTGTCAATGTCCATAGTTCGCTTGAGTATGTTACGGTTGGTGGAACAATTATTTTATATATTTTCAATTTCGCAGCCCTCTAGATCTCTTCTGCCTTGAATATATTGTTGTCTTTATTGCTAACATTAATATATGAGTTCCACTGGCGCGCTAATTTACATGTCCCTTACTGATCAAAGATGCGGAACCATATTTTAAGAACAAACTCGAGTTTAAATTGCGATTGTATTAATAGATGGTATTAGTCTAAATTGTAAGATAACTGTTCTAAGAGTTCTCAGCTAGCATCGAGTTCTTTAAAATCTAAGAGCCACCTTGGTAATCGAAAAATACGGTCAGAATTGCGTACACTGTCGAAGATTGGGATTGATATTATATCGTCTTTCAATGCAAACTATAGTGTTTGAATTCTGGTTCGTAGTGATTACAACAAAATTTGTCGCTAGCAACAACTTGATATGAAAAGACGTTACTTTGTTGCTAGTGTTATAATAAATAAAACTGATAAGCAACAACTTTCTTATATCCAAAGCTATGCGTAAAAAATGAAGAATTTCAACACTAGTGCTCCATATCTGAGAAAGTTCTGTGGCTTGAATGTGCCTATTTGTCTCTCACGTTTTTATTCGAATCGAAATTTATTGTACCATTTAATTGCTGCCGTATAAATTTCCTTTCTTTGATGTTCCGCATCGATAAAACATTGAATAATGGCACAAAAATTACTTCTTGAGTATCTTTTACCATTTTCCAACTTAATCACATCATTTATAAAGAAGAAAACAGTAAATATTTTTGCACGCACGTCACTAGTATGTAGACGATCAACGTCAACAGCAGAATTTCGTTGCCATGGTACTAAAGTTGCAACTGCACAGTTTGAACGTTTTTCCATTGAAGAATTCTAACAGCTAGCAGAATATTACCGGGTAAATCTCTGTCAGTAATCATAATACGTATACGCTTCTCCCGATAACTTACGTTACGTATTATGCTGTTCCCCTTAACTCAGTCACATCCCAAGTCGAGTAAAGTGTATCGTCGTTTTAGATAATATCGGGTTACCAAGCTATTTTTACACAATTATAATCTTTTTGGTGTAATGAATATGAATAAATTGTAATTCATTCATGCCGATTTAAAAATCTGGTAAAGACATCACGCTTTACTTTACCAGATTTGCAATGTGAATGGGTTGGTAGGAACAACGTAACATGTACTTATTATAACAGTTAACTTGGGAGAGATTGACCCGGTATATCTATTTAAAGATCCTTCTTTTTTTATTATTACAAATTGAAATACTATTAAACATCCAACCATTTCAAATATATTTCGTTTTCAATGTTTTTTTAAGACTTTTTGTAGTTTTATTGTAGTTTCTACATTTATCCGAATTCATTTTTTAGATACTAACTGGTGAAGACTGGAATGAAGTCATGTATTATGGTATAGAGGCATCCGGTGGACATAAATCGGGAATGATTTATTCTCTTTATTTTATCGTACTTATGCTATTTGGCAACTACACATTGCTCAACGTATTCTTGGCCATCGCTGTTGACAACTTGGCAAACGCCCAAGAGCTTACGGCTGCTGAAGAAGAACAAGCGGAGGAGAATAAAGAGAGACAGACTCTAGAATTAGAAAAAGAAATGGAAGCCATTCAAAAGGAAGGTTAGTAGATTTTTATTTCCTTTTAACGATTTAATTATTTTAATGCAGATAACGTATTTTAATAAAAGCAATTAATTGACAATTTTTTCCCACAAAATTCTTAGATATTCTTGCGCTAAAATTTTTTTACAATGGTCAATTTACGTAAAAAAATAATGTATTAGGTGCGCAACTAAGTTCTCGCTGTTGTTTTGATGAAAATGCAACTTTATTGTGAAAAAATGTTTACAAATGAATCATTCAAAGTATTGCCCATCGCTAGCGACAACTTTTTCCCATCTTTCTGGCAGAGCTCGAATACCGTCACGGTAGAAGTGTTGGCGGGAGGGGTAGGACATCCCATTTGAGCGTTTCTAAGTAGGTTTTAACGGGTTTGGCAACGTGAGGCCGAGCGTTGTCATGCTGTAGAATCAATTTTTCGTGCCTCTGCTCGTATTGTGGCCGCTTTTCGTGCAGTGCTCGGCTCAATCGCATCAATAGAGTTCGATGTCGTTCCTCGGTGATGGTTTCATTCGATTTCAACAGCTCATAACACCGCCCTAGTCCCACCAAATACACAGCAAAACCTTCGCAGCGTGAATATTCGGCCGAACCGACGACGTAGAAGCATGACCGGGCAGTCCCCATGATTTTGTTCTCTTTGGGTAGCTGTAATGAATCCATTTTTCATCACCCGTAATGATGCGATGAATAAAATCCTTCCTTTTTTGTCGCTGCAGCAGTTGTTCTCAAATCTGCTTCAAATCATAAGGAACCCAAGTTCTTTGTTTTTGAATCATTCCCAACGCATGCAATCGTTGGGAAATGGCTTGGCGGGTAACTCCTAATGCTGAAGCAAACTCTTTTTGCATTTGGCACGGTTCCTCATCGAGCAATGCCTCCAAATCAGCGTCTTCGAAGGTTTTTGGTCTTCCTTCACGCGAACGGTCGTCAACATCCAAATTACCGTCTTTGAAGCGACGGAACCAATCACGGCACTATGTTTCGCTTAGAGCAGCATCTCCGTAAACTTTTTGGAGTTCTCGATGCGCTTCAGCCGCCGTTTTCTTCGAATGAAAGAAGAAAAGCAACGCTTCCCGCAAAAGACGATTATTTGGCACAAAATCAGACATTTTCACACAACCAAAAGTATATGACGCAAAAACAAAATCACTAATGTGTCAAAGCGGTTTGTTTACCATATGTCTAAGCTTGGTTCATGACGTTTTGGTTATGTCACAATCGACCAGCACTTACTACTGAAGCCATCTCTTGAAAAACAGCGAGAACTTAGTTGCGCACCTAATAATTTATAATTACAGGTATGCCGAGAATGGATTCAACTCTACCATCGAGTCCTATTAGAATGGGTAAAAAGAAAAAAGAAGAAAAACCGCCGGAGGAAGAAGAAGAAATTGCAGGACCCAAACCTATGCTGCCATATTCAAGCATGTTCATTTTATCACCCACTAATATGTAAGGAAATTCCTTTTTTATTAGTATTTTACAGAATTTCTAAATAGACAGTAAACCTTTCCAACGTACACGTAGACTTCTAAACTTTGTTTAAAAAGGCAGGCTGATTACGTGTAAAATACGAAGGCGCAATTACATTAGTTTAGTAATAAAGAAAATTTGTGGTAAAATTTAATTTTATTTATATATTTTTCAGAGTTAGAAGAGGAGCGCATTGGGTAGTGAATCTTCGATATTTTGATTTTTTTATAATGGTAGTGATATGTCTTAGTTCAATAGCATTAGCGTGTGAAAATCCTGTGGACGAAAAAGCACCCCGAAACGAAATTTTAAATAATTTCGATTATGCATTCACTGGTGTTTTTGCCGTCGAAATGTTACTAAAAATAATAGACTTGGGTATCATCCTTCATCCCGGTTCCTATCTGCGGGAGTTCTGGAACATCATGGACGCAATCGTTGTTATATGCGCCCTAGTATCAATAGGCTTCGATGTAGCGTAAGTAATGATGTAAATTACTTGAAAAAAAAATTAGAATAGAACGACTTCCCTCATGTGCATTATATTCACTATCATGGCGCACAACGATAACTTCATCTTCATAATCTATATCTTAACTTTACTGGTGGTAAATCAGAAAGAAAGAAAAATATTTTAAATGATAATTACATATTTATAAGTAACCAGTTAATATACGAAAAAATAATGAATAATATCATATCTCCCTCTCTCAACCAATACATAAATGTATTGACCGACAAAGCGAGAAACGCTTCTATATCACAAGATCGGTAAACTAGGTTTCCAGTGTGTAATAGACAGAAACTTGCGTACTCGGCTTTATGCCAATTAAAGAATGTTAAAAGGAATCATTCTATTATTAATAACACCCTATCTACTACACATGTTTCATGGATAGACCAATCATCAGGCAGATTCTGTGTTATTAATGAACGATTCCTTCATAGCGTTTATCATATCATATAATATGATAAACGCTATGAAGGAATCGTTCATTAATAACACAGAATCTGCCTGATGATTGGTCTATCCATGAAACATATGTAGTAGATAGGGTATTATTAATAATAGAATGATTCCTTTTAACAGTTAATATACGATTTACCTTAATTTAGTAATTTATGTGAATGTTGTTAACCACTTTTTATTGCAGGCAAAGTCCAGCGGGCCATCTGTCAACCATCAAATCGCTGAGAGTGTTACGTGTATTGAGACCTTTAAAAACAATTAAACGAGTTCCAAAACTAAAAGCAGTGTTTGACTGTTTAGTAAACTCTTTAAAAAATGTGATAAACATTCTTATAGTGTACATATTATTCCAGTTTATATTTGCTGTGATCGCCGTACAGTTGTTCAACGGGAAGTTTTTTTACTGCACTGATGCTAGTAAATTCACAAGCTCTACATGTCAGTAAGTATTAAAAACGATTATTTTCATACACAATGAATTTTCATAGTTTTTTCTGGGCGTAACAAACAAAAATTCAGGTTGACTTGAATAGTTTTTTACTGGGATGAAATGCACATTTATCCAAAGTAATGAATTGCATTATTGGGTATGCAGAGCCTGCCTCGATTTGAACTTTAGGACTTGGTTTTTGAGAAAAACGTAAAATTTGTAAAAGATTTTAATCTTTTTAAATTTCAAAATAAAATTTAAATATTATACTTACAAATGGAAAATTATATCGAGCGTGTAGTAGCCTCGACTCGCCTGGCACATCATTCGTTTAGCGACATTTTCCAAAATTATACTGGTATATGTTCTGTTGGCTCAATAATAGATTGAGTGCTTGCTTTTAGGTCACTAATTGTTGTGGGTTCATAGGTGTCTCCTTTTCCTTTTAAAAAAACCCCAAACGAAAAAATCAGATAGTGTTAAATCACATCAATAGGCCAATTGGTATAACCATTTCGTTAGATAAGACGAGCAGGAAAATTAGTACACAAGAGAGTTGTTATTTTACGTGCTATGTCACATATTATACCGTCCTGCTGAAGCCAAATATTGTTCAAGTCCAAATCATTAATTTTGTTAAAAAAAAAATTGTTCAACATCTTACGATAGCGTTCCTATTTACTGTAACAGCATGGTCAATTTTATTCTCAAAAAATTGTATGGTCTAATCATTCCACTACTTTAAATGCACACAAGACAGTTTACGTCTGTGGATGCATTTAGGTTTTTCATGACTTTTCTTCAACCTTAATATGACAATTTTGCTTGTTGACGAGTACATCAATTTTGAAGTCACAACAATTGTTCGAATACATAATGAATTGTATAGATAGCTATATTTATTATCACTTTCCCGGTACTTTCATTCAACATTAACATATACACGGCAAAATACAACTTTTCAAACATACCAAAAACACACCAAGAGAAAGAATCTAATAAAGGTTCAATCCATTTATCAATCCATAAAAAAATCGTTTCGCATTTAGGTTGCCATTACAGATTGGCTTAAAGTGACTTACAAATAAAAATGATCAACCGGTAGTTACTTTGTCCGTTCGATTAACATTAAGGCTTACCATTGTAGACTAATACACCAATTTGATGATATCAAAACCTGCGTATTATTATTTAACCTACTTTATAAGTAAAATGCTTAATTACGAGCTTTTATTTTTTGATGCAATTCGAGATTTTTAAAGAGATTCAGAATGCAGAATTTGCAAAAGCAAATAAGCTAGTTTAGTCGTTGCCAAAGAGGGTGAATAAAAATTCATCTATTAACTAACCAGAGATTAATAATAGTTTAACATTGATTAATCATTATTAATTGAAATTGCAAATACCTCCCAAAACGTATTAAATTTCGCAATTAATTTGTATTTACTATTTTATTATCAAGAGAATAAATAATAAAAAGGATGTGTTGTGTTCATCCTTTTAGAGGCTGTGAGGATTCCTTATTCCTCTCTAGTTTCGAAACGTCTTCAATCTCCTTTAAGCCCTTCTTTATTAGTTTCAAACTACTTTAAAATGAGGTGGATTGTCCTGAATTCTTATTCTTATTTAATTTTTTAGTACAGCTGTTTCTTACCCATTCTACTTTTTGCCTTTCCTTTCACTGAACTAATACAATAATTATTCTCTATCTACGTAATATTCTCAAATCTCCATGTACATTTACTATGCAATGTACATTTTAACTCCCATTTATCCTTCGGAAATATGATTATAGACTGCTGCAACATTCGTTTTATAACCTATTTTATCCTTACATGTATTAAAACTTACTTCGGTGTTCACTTTTATGATTCTTGTTTAGGTTCGTTTAATTTTTTGAATGGCTAGTTTGTAGAAAATTAATTTTTATAAAGTTGTTAATATTCTAGAGTGATTTACTGTTTAATGCTGCATATTATCTTGGTGTTATTAAGCCGATTTTGGCGCGTATTCGTCGTATACGCCCTCGAATTCCTGAAAATGGTAGCTGGCCTTTATTACATGATAATGCAACATCTCATCTCTCGACGCTTGTCACTAATTTTCTAACTACAAATAGCATTATAACCATCAATCATTAACCGTATTCACCGAATTTGGTCCCCTGTGATTTTTATCTATTCTCCAAACTACATATTCCGGTGAAAGGACAGCGTTATGCCGACGTCAAAGCCATTAAAAAAGCATCGACAGCGATCTTGAAGGACATCTTTATAGACGCACTTAAAAAGTTCATTCGACATGTTAATTGACCGCGCAAAACGTTATATTGAAGCCGAAGCCGACTACTTTGCATAAAATAATGAATTTTACCAAAATACTAAACTTTTGTTTTTATTTTAAAATAGTTACGTTTTTTCTGAGACAAACTGTGTAGATTCTTTAGTGTAACAATATCTTTAAAGTATAGTATAAGACTTAAAAACAAAGCAGAAATCAAACGAAACAAACAAATCCTTAAATTCCGTTTTACTAATTATCCTAATACCATGGATATAATCCAACAATGCAAAAGGTCAACATTGACTTAGTGTTTGAATAGACATTGAGTAGAGTGTTTCGTGGTTTTTCTGTGTAGCTTTATACTTATAAAAATTAATTACATTATCTTTTCTACTAAACATGATAGCTTTACTGCCGAAATGCGTATCTAGGATACCAATATTTATGTTATAAAGTTTTGTTACAATTTTGATATAAATAAATCTCGCTAAATGATTATGAGTATTTAAGCTTTTCTTACCTTAAATTTAAATCTATCTACCTTTAGTATATGTGTGAAACTTGAAAGTTTAATAATTAAGTAATAAAGATTTAAATGTTTAGGAGAATTTAACTATTAAGTGAATAGAGACAAAAAGGCTTAAATATTATTAATTTAACATAATTTATTATGTCGCATTTTCTGAGTATTGTAATTCTAGTCTAAGCTAGTAGAAGCTATAAATCGTATCCTTCAACTTTTGCATTCTTCAATCTCTTACTAATGAAATACTCTAACTCCTAACTACCACTAATTTCGAAAAAAACTATCAAATTTATTAGTTTTGTGAAAATTAAAATTCTTATCATTTTCACACACTATTTTAATTCTTCTTTTTCATAGGGGTCAGTATTTCGTATATGAAGATGAAAGCGATGTGCCACGAATAGAAGAAAGACAATGGAAGTTACAAAATTTCCATTACGATGACGTTGCAATGGCTATGCTCACGCTCTTCGCGGTTCAGACGGGCGAAGGCTGGCCTGCGTAAGCACTACAGTTATATTATAAATAAAAATTCGAAAAATTGTGAAATAATTTTTGTTCATATAATTGTGTCTTATTTTTACAGGGTCCTTCAAAATTCAATGTCCGCCACGTATGAGGATCAAGGCCCTATACAAAATTTTCGTATAGAAATGTCCATTTTCTACATTGTATATTTTGTAGTGTTCCCGTTCTTCTTTGTAAATATATTCGTTGCCTTGATTATTATTACATTTCAAGAACAGGGTGAAGCCGAACTCCAAAGTGGTGAGATTGATAAAAACCAGGTAAATAAAATCGATGCCACACGCTAATTCTAATTTCACCGAAAAATTTTAATAGTAAAAAGTAAAAATATACTTTAAAATATAATATAATAAACCCAAAATTTTACAAAAATTTCAGAATGTTATTGAGAGAAAGTGAACTGCAAGAACGCAAGCATGCTCTGTGTTTATAAAATAAAAATACAAAATCATATTTAAAAAAATAAAATATATCTTCTGTTGACAAGCAATTTTTAAACATATCAGTACAGTTCTTATGATTAAAATACAAGTTGAAATATTTATAGATATAAAAATTATTATTTTTGAAGCATTTAAACTTAGGTTTGGTTGTTAGTTACTGACATCTTTCCTGATGTTCTTAAACCACTACGAGGATGGTTCGATAAGTGGCCTAACAAAGAGAACGCAAGTTTTCTTTGACAAAAACACATTTTATTTTTCAATACAGCCTCCTGTTCATTCAACACACTTATTCCAACGATACTGCAAATTAGGAGTGCCTTCATTGTAAGTCGATGAATTCAAGTACTTGAAATAGCTATTTACATTTTCAAGTGATTAAAATTAGATTTGAAATTCTTTGCATTTTGCTTTATATCTACACAGAGGAGGCACTCTCACATACATATATATGTATGTAGAATTTCAAACATAATTTTATGCACTTGAAAATGTAGAAGAAACTACGAAATATGGTGATAATTTAGGGGATTAGTATGACTGAAAAGCCTAAAAGTACGAACCCCTAAACCAAAATAGAATTAAATCCATAAAGCTACTAACTAAGCTTCCGAAACTAATTATTACACGACGAACATGTAGTTATTTACTTTATTTTTGGTACGCTACGCGTCTTCTATCTTCTTATATAATTTTTAGCGGAAAACACAGTAACTCTTTGATACTTAAGAACAAACTTCTTCAGGAGTAATCGTTCATATAACTTGGTTAATTTCGAATTTTTTCAATTAGATCTTGGGAAGCCACTTAATACCGTTTGTTAATTGAAATGAATACATTCTTCAAGTCACAAATTCTGATATAATTGGATGAGTGAATATAAGGGAATCATAAATATATCTATTGACTCGATATCCATCCTCTGACAGCTGAGATATTTTGCAGAAGGTCCAGTTGCCAGTTACTAATTATAGACCGTTTACAAAAGATTCGGCTCTCGTTGTTCAAGGTGCACATTCTGCTATTTCACGCTAGTAAATTCAAGGGATTTTAATCTATATTTTCACTCATAATCTTGCATTCTGTTTTCACGCTGCGTTAATCTGTCCATGATTAAAACACGAGATAAAAATAATTGATAAAAATATCAAGGACATTAATAAAATATAATTGGACTTTTCTCTTTAGAAAATAAGGAAATATAAATAAAGAAATATGACTTTTCTTTTAGCTCCTTCTTATTTTCTACTTAAGCACAGTAAATTTGAAATGATTTCAATTAGGTACTGAAGGTTTTCATAGCAATCCTTAAATTTAAAAAAAAATATATTACACGTTTATTTTATACATCTCCAAAAAATAATTCAAAATTTTAAGTTCTATAATAGAACAGATACGAACACATTTCGTGAAGTTTATATATGTAAAACAGATACATAAAATCCAAAAGCATATCTTTACGCTATCTGCTTCTGGGTTTCCGGGCTGCACTGAAACTGTCAGTTTCAGTGCAGTAGTTCAGCCCTGAAGATGTCCCATACATGTGACGCGGTTTCAGTTCGGAAACCCAGAAGCAGATAGCATGAACCACGACCGCGGAAGTCTACGTACCAAATCATATCTTTACGTTTTATCTATATCATTTTGTAACTAAAATACAATATTTTAACTTATTCGTTGTGTTTATTTCTTTTTAGAAATCTTGCATAGATTTTACTATACAAGCTCGTCCACTGGAAAGGTATATGCCGAACAAGAGGAACAGCTTTAAGTACAAGATTTGGCGATTAGTAGTGTCCACACCATTTGAATATTTCATCATGATGCTGATTGTTTTCAATACGTTATTACTTATGATGAAGGTACGTTTAAACTGTCCGTTTTCAAAATACCATTCGTACATTACTGAAAAACCTGAATAATAAAAATTGTTGTAAAGTTTCAGTTAAGATAGTTTGTTAACAAAAAAAGTCGGCAGCCAGTGTACATTTACCGATATTTTTTCGAAGGGCAAGCACCTTTTTTTAACTAACTATTCTTTACACTAATTACATTATAAACACCAGTGAATGATTACTAAATGCAATGCACATATTACACACACTTGTAAGCATCTTGGTCATTTCTTATCTCAACACATACATGTTGCTTCATGTTGTTTTTATTTTTCAAAAATAATACACAGTGAATGACTTTTTTGAAATATTAATTAATACACAGATGAATATAGGGAGAATTTGAAATAAACGTAAATATTTTTATCAAGTACCGTTTTCCTATAAAAGTATCTTATTAAATTCCATTTGTTTTTGTTATTAACACCACTTAATTTGCACTTTCAATCAACTGCAGTGAGGGTTTTCCATTTACGAGACATGGGTATAAAACACAATGAGTTAACAGCGATGGATAACATGAATATAAAAGAAATATGCTACATGACTTACAACGTTTTGAGAAAAATAGATCAGATAGGATGACGTGAAATTTCTAAGGCTAAAATTCAAACATTTTAATTGAATGAAATTGAATTGAAGTCCAAGACAACATATAGGCTGAACGTCGTAATCAAGCCTAACTTCAACTGGCACATGTAAAGGAACCAATAAATTTCAGAGACATAAGAACTAGAATAGACCTGAAAACGTTATAATGTATTAGGCTTTAAAGTCACCATAAATAATCGTTTACCTTTGCTTTGCATCCATTATTGAGGTCATATTTATGTGTACAGTATGTGACAAAAAGATCATCCAATAAAAGTATATATTTTTAAACTAAATTGTGAACAAATGTTTTACTGTATTGAGAATAATAAATGATAAAAAGTGGCAAGGAAACAATAAACCTTTATGTCGCTTTTTGCAGAACTCAAACGAAAAAAATTCGTTTCCTTTTCTTTATTTTGGATTGGTTTAGTATGGTTATTCGATTGTAACAGCCTATAATTGTAAGTTGAAGATTTTCTTCACATGGTATATGTGTATTAGTAAATGATTTATTACCATACAAAGTAAAATCATGTAATAATAAATTTATAACTTTCAATTATTGCTGATTTCAAAAACAAAATTAATAGTAATTATCTGTTTCAAAAACAAAGACACTATATGTCTGAATAGTAATAACAAGTCTTCTTCGGTACATTCTGTGAACGCTAAAACCACATTTCCATGTATCAATTGGTTCGTCCTTTCCCTCATTTAGATTGAAACATTTTCAAACTGACAATTTTTCCACATGACAACAATTTATTTAATAGTGGAGGTCATTTTAGCGACTCTTGTTTATTGAATATACATTTCACTATTGGAGTCTATGGTTGTTAAAATTAATGAATCATTCTTGCATTCTTTTACAACAGGATAATTACGTTTAATTCTCTTATAACAGCACCTCCGTCATTCTTAGACATTTCAAAAATTATTGATAAGAATAGTTTCAGATTGCTCTGTAGCTTATGCTCAAGAGGACTCAATTTAAGGCGTAGCTCAAGATATGTTAATACTAAGTAAATTAGCACTTTGAAATAAATTCTTTATGCCAAAAGTCACAGAAACATATGAGCAACGCAGCAAATATTAGCGAAGATAAAGCATTAACTCATTCTAAATGAAAAGCACTCATTTTCCTAGAGCATAGAGCACTGACAATAATTGATTGCCAGCTTACAAAATATCAAAATTTCTTTCACAGATTTTGCAATCGTACATTCTTGGCACTCAGGTTTTTTAAAGGTGCGCTATATCGAATTCTAGGAAGTGCATTTTGCGAAGTCGCGAATAATTTGAATCGAAGTGTTAAATAAAATAAATAAAAGAGCACAATGACAGGCCTTTAAAACCGGCCCTATACTACATAATTTTACAATTCGGTACCACTAAAGCAGAAGACAAAACTCATCAGACATAAAAAACTGTCTACCTTTCATATCAAAAGTTCTTAAATAACAAAAATGTATTAATTTTGATTTTTTCATACAATACATTACTACTACTTCGTACTTTGCTTTTCATCCACATGATGAAGTAATAATATGGCGAAATAATTTCAATATGTATATTACAATCAATTCTTTGAAATTAACTTATTATTTAAAATACATTATCACATGAAGAACGGTGTTAATATTTACGTGTATTTCACTTTCACCACTGTATACCCTACCTACGTACTTACTGAAGTGTTCAAATCTGTTCACTATGGTTATCCTTATTAGAATTACACTGTTGATTAACAATCTTCAATAATTAAATAAGCATTTAACAACTAAAAAGATTAAGAGATAATAAAACAGTCATCAATCAAAATAAATATTTAAATATATTTTAAAGTTACATCCAGTCCATAGGCTGTTATTTTCCAAAATTATTTCTTCACCAGTAATACTCACGATAGTAAAAGTTTTGCCACAGATCTCATTTTTTATACTTTTTTCAGATAAATGTTTGATATGTCAAAAGAAAAGATCGATGTTTTATGTCTCTACAAAACAACATATCTACATACATATCTATGTATGTAGATTCCTCACTAACACAAACTATAGTTGAGTGCCCGACTGTATAAAAAATTTAAATGAAACTTGGACTAAAACATATTGCATTATTATACTTTGTTATTAGATTCAATTGGCAGAACAGATCTTACTCTGACAAGATGTTTTAGCCATTGTATTCTTCAAGCTCTCGCAGTCTCTGTCACATTTCGTAATATATGTTTGTTATCTTATGAAAGTTGGAGACTTCATTCACTATCCAGAACCCACTCTGTATAACATTGTTTGAGAGTGATCTTAAATAACCGGGTTTTGTGCTGTTCTTACTATATTTTCTAGTTTTAGCAATCAATCCATCATTCCAAAACACTTATTGGCCCAAATATCACCGTTTCTACCCTCTTCACACCTAATTGTAAGGCTATTTTTTTTGACTTTTTGTCACTGCCTGTATTTCTTACTAGAGTTGGTGCTGCTAGCGTTCGGTCAGCAGCGCGCGCTTCAAAGAAGTACAAGGAGTTTAGTAGGCAATAAATGTACATTACCCTTTTAAGCACCATTTTGAGTATGCAGATGCTCAAATTGCATAAAGTCGGTTAAATATTTGTAATAAAAAAATAAAAAAAAATTTAATTAAATTTATTTCACTTATTATTTTCTCTTGCAAACAATCAAAAATATTATTTTTTAAATATTTTTATTTAAGTATTAAGTATTTTAAGTTTGCTATTTTTATATTATCAGTATTATCAGTTTAGAATAGTAATATGCATTCAAAATTTCATTGCAATCAGTACTAATGAAAAACTACTTAAAAAAAATGTTAAAGTTTTACAGGGGGCAATAATAATAATAAATTTAATGATTAATTTCTATTTTCTATATTTATGTGTGATCGACATTAATCTATGATTTACACATTACAGTCTTCTAGATTTCCTAAAATGTACTGTATATGATTAACAGGATACTAATACAGAGCTAATAGTAATATATCACAAATATTTAGCCGATCTTATACACTTTGCGCATCGGCATATTAATAACATTTCTTAAAATGGTAATGTGTTTATTTAGATTTATTACTTATTAGACACCTTGCACTTCTTGAAAATGCGCGCTGCTGACCAAACACTCGCAGTGTCAAGTTAACCTTTTGCCCTTACAGATATAAATATTTTTAAATTAATTTATTTATAATGTATAAATAAACAACAGCTTGCTTGCACCGGTTTCTTCGATTCCATTCTATAGCACATACTTTGCCATACTTTCAAATGATTTGTTTTCCAATTTCTTCTAATGTTCTTATATAGTTGTGGTTACAAATCTATTTGAGTACCAAAACCTCTTCGAATCGTTTCATATTTTAGTCAACTTTTTTTCTTAATAATTCAGCTTTTGTGGAATAAAGTTCAATGTATGAATATAGAATATGCTACAACTTGGGTTTACTAGCATTTTTGAGATTTTTTAAAATATTTTTGTTAAAAATTCAATTTATTATCAAACTGCGAAATAATATATAGAAATGATCTATTTAAAAAAATAACGGTGGCCAAAATAACAAATGCTTATTTCTTGTGCTAATTTAAACAACTTTGTAACTTGGATAATGAAAAAAAATAGCAATAGTGAGCAAATAACTTTGAACAACTAATATATGTACATATGTACATGACTCAGACTCTTCTTTATATACATATAAGGATATATTAATACTGAATAAAATTAAGTATACATATATGATATTACAGACTCGAACGATATTTTCTTAAGGAGTAATTATTTATTAAAGGCAGATAACATTTTTTGAGATGAATTATAACATGTATATAACATCTCAAGCAAACTTGAAGTCATTTTAAAGCAGATATTACATAATAATGTAATTAGTTAATATTCTAAACAGAAAAAATTAAATTTTAAAATTTATGAACAAAAAATGTACTTCTTAATGAGTATGAAACTATTATATTGATTAAACTTCTAATCAGAGAAGTAAAAGTAACAGAATACCACGCAATTTTAGGTTGACTGATCACCTCCTATTTTTACTCTGATACTAATCTAGACAAATGACAGAAAAAGAATTAACATATAAACCTAAATATATGAGATCTATTCAGAAAATAATCGATCATTTATGTACGTCTAAACATATGTCTGTTCTGAGGTCTGTTTAGAAAATAATTTATCATTTTGAATTACGCAGTAACGAGGAGAATGACGTAGGGCAACATTATGTCCAGAGTAAGTCCCCACATAGCCACATGTTTTCGGATTGTTAACGTCCGTTAACTTTTACAAAAATATTTCAACTGTTGAATCAAGCGTACATAGGTGATACTCTGAGTCGTATGTAATGTTACGAATGGCTTACAAAATTCAAAAGTGGTCGTTAATCAATTGAAGAAGACCCTCGACCAGCAAGGCCCTAGACTTCAACTGCATTCAGAAAATCAATCTAGTTCATTCAAACCGTCATGTGACTATAGGGGAACTTATGAAAAAGATTAACATCTCAATAATACCGTGCCATGATACTTTAATCGAAAAAAATGAACATGCTCAACTTGCAGCAAAGTTCCTGTCTCGTTTGACGACACAGCAAAAAGAAAATCGAGTGAATCATTCATGCAAAAGATTATAATGGGAGACGAAAGTTGGGTATATGGCTATAACATTGATACAAAAGTTAAATCATTGGCAAAGGTTTTGCACACCAAGAAAACACATCAGTTTTGATCCCATGTCAAAGGTACTTCTTCATTCAATTTTAATGGAATCGCCTTTTGAATTATTCCCTCAAGGTCAAATGATCAACTGAGAGTACTATCAAAGTATTCGACAACGGTTACGTGAAAAAATTCAACCAGAGACCAGAATTCTTGTTATTATTTACCGTGACAATACGCCCACAATTTCTGCTTTGTCAATTCGTTAGTTTTGTGCCAAATATCGAATGACGATCCACCTTACCTATCTGATTTTGCTCCCTGCAATTTCTTTTTCTTCGTCAAATTGAAATCAATGCTTAAAAGGTGCCTTTTTGAGTCAATTTATGACATTAAAAGAAATTCCTTACCGGCATTGAAGGACATTTCACAAGAAGCAGTCCAAGATTTCGCGAAGTTGAAACACCGCTGAGAAAAGAGTGTGAATAACAGGAATTATAATTTTTGGCATAAAAATTCAAGCGTAAATTTGGAAACATTGCAATAAACAAATTAAAATTTACAAGTTTCATGTAAATTTAAGCGTTAATCGTTTAATTTGTAATTAAATTACGACGAAAACAAAATTTTGAAGAAAGGTTTGCTCTAAAAGTTCGTTTTACATTCATATTATTGCTTAAACGATAGAATTGTATAAACTTTTGTCGATTTCGATCTGCATTAATTAATTAAAAAAACAATTTTGAGCAAAAGAAAAACAATCATTCGCAGCACCCGATTTAAAAATTGTACGATTGTAATTACATTGCATACAATCATGGTTAAGAAAACAATTGAAGAACAAATCAATACGAAAAAAATTTGGCTTTAATTATATCAAAGGCGAAAGCTAATACTTCATGGTATTAATACTTATATTTTAAAATGTAAAGTTTTGGAAGCTACATTCGCTAAAAAATCTAAAATATTGGTTCAGCTTCGAACTCAAGTTGAAATTGTAGACAACATTTATATTCAATACTAAGAGGAAAATAAGATTCATATTATCTAATCAATTTTATTCGTACTTGTCTACTTTTAATTTAATCATGCCCAAATGAATCTACCTAATGGTTTCAAGAAATATTAACGACAATGAAAACAGATTACAGCTCAGATAATGTAACTAGTTCACATAGTAATATAGTATCGCCTTAACAATGAAGAAATCGCAATCGCCGTTTAACTATACTTTTTCCAGACACTTGTTAATGTTATATATTCACAAAAATGTTTTATTATTAGCATATCCTTATAGTAATACTGGTTAGTTCATATATAAAAACAGTGTACACTATTTTAGCAGCACAATAAAATAAAAGACAGTTATATAGGCAAGTGCATTTCAACACTGTAAATTTCAAACTAATACAACACACCAAATCGTAGACACTGCTGAGACTACTTGTGCAACACTGTAAATTTCAAACTAAAACAACACACCAAATAGTAGACACTGCTGAGACAACTTGTGCAATATAATAGATTTTATTAGATTTAGAAGAATATGTTGAAGGTGTATTAGAAATAACATTGAATATAACATAGACATACTACTGATTGGTTGTACAACTTACAAGACACTTACTCCTTGTAAATCACGGCATGTGACTGTATGTTCGCGAACTGATGATTCTTTTGAGAATTTTCTTTTCTTAACAATACTAACATAACATGTATTATTTACATATATACTCTCTTGTCGTAAAAATTAAGCATTATGCAATACAAAACCTGCGTAAATGTTTAGCATGTTAACTATATATGTATAATACTGAAAATAAGTCGAACAGCTGCACTTTGACTGTGTGTGTATCTGCCATAGATTTAAGCAACTTAAGGAAAAATGTAAAGCTGATATGGCTGCAGTGCACTACCGACCAATCCTGTAGGTTTTCCACATATAAAATTAACTCTCATTTCCCAATATATCCAACCCTAAAAATGAAAATTAAAGACGATAGATTTGTGCAAATTTATTTACAATTAAAAAAATAAGAAGGTAGTTATCCATAGAAGATTGGCCAAAATATATATGTTAACAGCATGATGGTCAAAGCGCTGACTTCACCAAAGTACTTAAGTACCTGAACTGGGGGTTTACTGCTATGTTCACTGTGGAGTGCATCTTCAAGATACTTGCTTTTGGCGTTCGGGTAAGACATAATAGCAACATGCCTGCAGTAGATTCCAGTTGCAAATTCTTGATATAACTAGAAATAATTACACACAAGCGCCTACCTTACTTTATTGAAATAAGTATAATACATTATTAATAACTAAATAAGTTGTAATTATTTCAACATATCAAGATCATTTACGAAATATTTTTTCGAATTGATCAACTATATATTTTTTAAATTGTAATTTATGTATATATTTTACATACGTATAATGAAAAAATAAAACCTTAGATAATCCCATGGCTTCTCCAATTTCTTCCCTGTGCCCCCTAATAATTACGTATATAAGAAAGCCTCTCACAAAATTTGCTGCATGTAGCATGGCCGTATGGTAGATGCATTTGCATGCTTAATACAATGAATGCACAATTATTACTACCACCACACTATTACACAAAACTGTCAACATTTAGCACCAAAATTTTGAAAGAAAATAAAATTCGAAAATCGTTGTCATTTTATCAATGTTTCTTAAGACAACAAATGATGTACCATGGCAATGTCGACTTTTCCATATGTGTAAGCAGAGTGAATAATAAGTAAAGAAAGGTAGGCAAAGAGCTTTTAGTGCTGTAGCTACATTTGTAAGTTGTTGTAGTACCATGAATCTCCGCCCATACTCTCCGACACCTTGGCAGCCATGAATATTGTGTTCACTTTTCTCTTCCTTTGTGAAACCGTACTCAAACTCATCGCCTTTGGTATTAAGGTAAACCCCACTTTTTATTTTTTTTTATTTGCATTTAGTTCGCGACATTAACTTGACACGCTGTTCGCAGAGAAAAAACAATCATTAACTACACAAAAATATATATTTTTGTATTTCTTAGGACAGTCGTAATTTACTTTTATTTAAAGATATCTTTATGAAAACCTATTCTTAACAATGGCCGAACTAAATAACAACTGCATACATGCATATTATCAAAGCAAAACTCACATTTGTAGATTATATAAAATACCATTTCAACAACCGGGTAGTAGTTATTGGCAATTTTATTTTTTTTTAATGACTGAAGGTTGATATATAACCCCTTTCCACGTTAATTTTCGTATTCTGTATACGTACTTCGGGGTTATATATCAACCTTCAGTGATTAAGTTAATCAACCACGGGCTCCATCAAAGTTACCTACAATTTTATTGCAAAAGCTACGAAAATAAATGGATATCAACTTCAACTATACTAACAAAGGCTTTTAAATATGTCGGCAATTAAATTATAAATAAATAAACACAAACTATTTTGGAAATTTTCAATATAGTACAAGATTCCTTTTGAGTCTATAATTATAGTGGGTGATTTTATAGGTGAAGGCATGAACGTTATATGAAAGCTGATAGGCGAGCGTTCGGACAAACACCAATGTCAACAATTAGCTTGGCAAACAATTTAGTTTCGAACGTTGTTGAGTGAAGTCGTATACCGCACTGGAGAATAAATGGAAGTATATGACTCTATACAATATATCAATAATGAATTATGTCAAATGTAATATATTCTATTATAAAATACTTCCTTAGAATACGTCTACAAAGAATATTTTTGCTGGTTTCTTCAACTCTTAAATAATTTGAATGTAAATTGAAATCACAATTACAGTTGAGTGTGTATATCACTTGTCAAATATGAACTAGGCAAAGTAGTTTTCCATTAAAATATCTGTGACATATCTGATAGGAAGGATATACACAATCTGTCGCAGAGAAAATCGAACTTTTTAAAAATAAAAACAAAAGCTTACTATTTTGGTAAAATTTATTTATTTTATTCAAAGTAGTCGCCTTCGGCTCCAATACAACGTTTTGTACGGTCACTTAACATGTCGAATAAATTTTTAAAGTTCATCAATAGAGATGTCCTTCAAGATCGCTGTCGACACCTTTTTAATGGCTACGACGTTTACATAACCTTCCATCGACAAATGTAGTTTGGAGAAAGGATAAAACTCGCAGGGGCCAAATCCGATGAATATGAGAATGGTCGATGGTTGAAATGCCATTTGTAATTAGAAAATCAGTGGTAAGCGTTGAGTGAAGAGATAGTGTATTATCATGCAACGAACACCGATGACACGCACGACGTATACGCGCCAAAAGCCGCTGCATAACACCAGCATAATATTTGAATGTTTGAATGTTTGACTAGTTAGTCCTCTTTGTGTACTATGCCTTTCATATCATAAAAAAAAAACATTGTCTTCACTTTTGACTTCTCCAAACGGCTTTTTTTCGGTCTTTCTTCGCTTGGATGCTTTCATTCAGAGCTTTGACAATTGGTCGCTGGATCATATTGAAAACACCACGTCTTGTCGTCAGTTACAATAGAATACCTGAAGTTTTCATCCTTTTTTAATTCTTTAATCAAGTCTATACAATGTTGAATTCAGCTAGCTTGTGCGATACAAACCTTGCACAAATCTTCCTCAGTCCAAAATTCTGTGTCAAAATGCGATAAATTGAATGTTTGGAAATATATAATTTCATTTCCATGTACCACAATAAGGATTTCGGCTTATTTCTAATAAATTCACACACAAGTTTGATGTTACTTTCCGTAATCACAAATTTTTTCGCAACAGGATATTCGTCCTTATTTGTGTTCGTACGGCCATCTTTGCATCGTTTATAACACTCATACACACTCGTACGTGATAAACACGCAATTAAATTGAATGTTTGGAAATATATAATTTCATTCCCGCGTATCGCAAGGAGGATTTCGGCAATATTTTGACATAACATTGGTGATAGATCTGCCTTACCGATGTATATTTTTTTAATAGATGGCGCCACTGCGAATTACTATTTTAAAAAAGTTTTCTCTGTGACAGACTGTGTATGATGTTCTACACAGTTTCATTAGCTCACTATTGTCAGTTCTATTATGTAAAATTAATAATCTATATGCAAACGTAAGAAACGCTTGTATAATAATTAATTATTCACCTTATTGTTTATTTAAAATTCAGTACATTTTTATATTCTTGTAACAAGTATTCAAACCACTAATTCTTTACATAATTCGAAATTTGTTGCATTTTGTATTATTATTACAATAACAAAAATATATAAACACAAGTCTAACAAGAATAACATTAATGAACTTGTCTCTTTTTCGTAAAATGAACATAACCAAATCAACAACAGAAAAAACAAAAAACACTATCCGTAAAATAGTGCCTCACTTGTGTTATACGTAAACTTAATAATATTGTTTCAAACAGCTGAAGACTAACATCAAAACAGTTGACGTTGTAAACATATTTTCTGAACCTACGCTCTCTATATAAAATCTATAACTTAGTTTTGATGATAATTTGATTATATTAATTTATAGCTTTTGTTAGTATAGTTGGATCTAAATAACAGGATAATTTATGATTAAAAACATAAACTATTGGTTATAAAAGATTTCAAGTTCAAATAGCTAACGCATATTGTTAAATATTCGTTAAATTTAATTAAGATTATTATTCTTTATAAATGTAAATTACATTACAACATTCGATAAAAACAATATCTTAGAGTTATATTAATTTCATTATGAATAAAAAAATCTCTTTTTTGCATGTTGCAACTTCCTAAATACCATTTCCATTTTTATTTTTAAATTTTCATACATAATGTATTTCAAAAAGAGAGAAATAAATTTCTGAAGAGACCCAATTGACAGTTAATTCTCATTTATTGAAAGCAATAATAGATAAAATTATATGTACGATATTGTTCACATAAAAATAAAACTGATTTTTTTAATTTGGTACGTAGACTTCAGCGATCGTGGTCCATGCTATCTGCTTCTAGGTTTCCGGGCTGGAACCGCGTCACTAGTATATCAGCCGACGTTTCGTACCCATTTGTATCGAACATCTTCAGGGCTGAACTACTGCACTGAAACTGTATTTTCAGTTTCAGTGCAATAGTTCAGCCCTGAAGATGTCCCATACAAATGGGTACGAAATGTCGGCAGATATACTAGTGACGCGGTTCCAGCCCGGAAACCCAGAAGCAGATAGCTGATTTTTTTACTTTTTCATTCAAATTTTCACGAATTTTAGATATAGGTTGTAATTTAGGCTCAGGATCTGTTTAAAAATTTGTATCTCTCTTTTTGAAACACAATATAAAGAGTAATTAATTCCTTTCTTAGACAGAATTTATAAAAATACTTTGTAGAAATAGCATGCTACAGGACTCCAAAAACGTATCCCGATTTTTTAAATATTGGCTATTTTTTCTACTAACAGTAGCTTTTAAGTAACTGTAATCGAAGCACATGAGAATATTATACAAATTATAAGACCATACTTATACATTTTATTTACAGAATTTCTTCAAGGATCCGTGGAATACATTTGATTTTGTAACAGTTATCGGGAGCATTGTGGACGCCATGGTCGTGGAATTTGGTGTAAGTAGATATAAAGAATTTACAATTACTCGATTAACTGAAGCACGATAGTCACAACAAAAAGCACACACACATTTACACATTACACGAGCTTTCGTTCATTTTTAATTTAATCATGTTTTTGTCATTTATATGATTTGAAGGAAAGAGCAGCGAAGAGCGATTCCAAAGAAAGAGTAAGTACCTTCGCATTATACTTTATTTACGAAATATTTTTGATACAAAAGAAAAGAGTAATGTCTGATTAGTAGCTGCAGTTAATATAAATTTAATGCCACCATTTGGGATATATTATTTAAGTCATATCCGAGAGAATTAGATACAATAAAATTTAAGATGTAGAAAATTTGACATTCTTTTATTTATATTTACATTCTAATATGAATATCTATTATAATAAAACAAGAAAAGAGCAAACACCAAAGACCAAGAAAGTTCTAAGACATAATTAGTTTTTAATTTTAAGTAACAAGTATCAATTACTCATCATAATCAAAAACAAATCGAAGAAGTTCTTCAACATTTACTTACATATAATATAACCTACATAATTGATTAAATAATTTATGAAATTATGTATATTAAACACGATTTCAAATTTCCAAGGGACTACTTTATCTTCATTTTCCAACACTCAATACAAGAATACGCCATCTATTAAATTTAAATTTTAAAGAAAACCGAATAAAACCCCTTATCACATCTGTGTTCGAATTCTATATAAGTATTTCGACTACTAAGTTGTCATCATAGCAGAAAATTAATCAGTGTCGCACCGGGATCCACGGTAAAACTCGCACAGTATAATTCCGCACAAACTTTTCCCGCTAACCAACAAATACACACTGAATTTATTTCACACACGATTTAATATGTTTCCTAATCTTAAAAATAACACATATATTAAAGTACGTCTCAGCTTCCACTTATGGACTTTTTTTAATGATCTTATCATTCAGGAACTCAAAGAGACAAGAATATGTTATCGGATCTTTATCTATGTTAAACACATGGTTTTTATTTTTCACAATAAATATGTTCTCGTAACTCTCCTGTTCACGGTAATTATTTATATTTTTGTTTAAATGTAGACAATTCTCTATTACACGATGATTATCTTCTGGCATGTATTTCGATATGTTCTCTATGCCGGATTCCTATCGAGTGTTTAGTTTGATTCGACATATTGTTTATTGCAATCTCAACATTTTATTTCGTAAATCCCCGTTCTCTGATTTAACTTGTCTTTATTTTTCACATTTCGTAAAGGAAATTTAATAGAGTTCCCAGACCAAAACATAACTTGAAATCCGCGTTCTTAAAAAATTCTATTTCTAATTTTGTTAAACAATTAAATTCAAAATTTCTGACGATTAAATTCACGGTAGAAAAAGAAAACGGTGACACTTTACCTTTTTTAAATACCTCAGTAATTTCAACTAAATATCTTTTTAGCGACTTTTTTCTCAACATTAAACTACATTTTAATCGTCCAGATGAAATAGATGACCAAATTAAATATTCGGTGCAGACCATCTCAACACAGAGATTCTGGAGATATTGTACCAAATAGATGCATTAAATAAACTTGATCATAAAAAAAATCGATTTATGGATTCATTTCGAACTTAAAAAATTCACTTAACATAACGACATCTGCAATTTTCTTGCGAAATGTAAAGAAATGGTCCATTTTTTAAAACGATTGCAAAATATGTTGTTTGCGATAATACCAATTAAAAGAAATCTTGAAGCAAACAACAGGAACCGGCGCAAATAACATCTATTACTAATACCTAAGGTACTATCAATTTGGTTAGATTACAAAGGAAGTGTCTACTTTGAAACTTAACTACAAAACCAAGCACTTCAATTCGGATATATACGTTCAACGACTACTTAAACTAAACAATACAATTTAAGGAACACGACCAAAAATTGCTACCGTAAAGATATTTTGTTTCATCACAGCAATGCACAGCCACGTACATTTCTGGTAACTCGGCAAATATTATTGGAACTTAGTTGGATTATTTTACCGCATTTTGTACATAGTTCTAACTTTCCGTCATCAGATTACCTTTTTTTTAATCTCCGAAGGTTGATATATAACCCCTGTCCACATTAATTTTCATGTTTTGTATACGTATTTCGACAACTAAGTTGTCATCATTAGCAGATTGGCTTTTCTTGCCAGGGCTTCGCCTGCGTCTCACTTTCGATGGTTTTTCTTCGTCTTTGAAGCCCCATTCAGCCGATTGTCGCTCGCTTTCAGGATTGTAACAATAAATCCAACTTTCGTCATTTGTAACGATGTCGTACACAGATTTTGCCCGACTTCGGTTAAATTTCTTAAGCACTTTTTTGCACTAATCCATACGCGCTTTTTGTGAACTATTTTGCGCGGTATCCATCGAGCGCAAAGCTATCTGACGGCAAGATGATTATATAGGATAGTTCTAATTTGGGTCATACCTATGCACAATAATGTCAGAATGTCTCTGTATGTACAGTGATTGCCTGTCTTTATAATGTTGTACACAGCGCCGATGTTTTCTGAAGTGACTGCAGTGGCAGCCCGTCCCTCACGATGCTCGTCTTCGAGCGAAATATCCACACTGGAACTCGTTGTATCACCATTTAACAGTCGCCAATGATGGTGTTTCATCGCCACTCAATCGTTTGAATTCTTGCAAACACTTTTGTCGAGTGAGACTGTCTTTAAAATCGTAATTCAATTTTTCGCAAACTTACTTTATTTAAAAAATTACTGAAAAGAGACAACAGCATATACTAGCAATCTGTGAATTCTGTTCGGACTAAAAAATCTCAGAGAATACGACAAAACTATTTTCGGCAGCGCCACCTTACGAGAAGAAGTTGAACCGCAAAACTTTTATAGCAACCTACGTACATTCTCTTAAAACTTTAAATGCTGTACTTGACCCAATATTAGAAAATGATAGATTAATTGGTTAATGAAAGAAAGTGTACGTGTGTTCATATAATTTCATAAAATTTACCTCTCATTGGTTTTGTTTATATAGCTCTAATTCCAATTTCAGAATGCTCGACTCATATACAAATAATATATGTTGTTTTTCTCTGCTAGCAGTAAACTACATGTACGTTTTTTTTTTGTCAGAGAAATGAGTGCGATGCTAGTTTTATTTGATTCAGATCAAGCATCCGTTTTATGGTTCTTTAGCAGAGACTAAACTGAGTTCTGTAAAGCTCTATTATTTCCAGAAAACTACGACGAAAACTGAATAAACGATAGACAACCAGCAATCAGCTGTTTAAACTATAATGGCGTTTCCATAGCAATAATAATCTAACAATGCAACTATATGAACATGTCGTTCTACTTGCTTTGACGTATAATTTTAAAAGTGGTCCGCATAATTAAAAAACAAAGTATAGTTACAAAAAGAATATCGTGTTACTGAATTGTAATCATAGACTTACATTTTTTTTTTAGTGTTATGTTATAAAAATGAGTAAATTGCATTACATTATATTACGATGATCATTAGTGAATTAGTGAAATGAAATTATTAATAAACAGTTAATAAAATTTATTCATGAACATATCAAAAAATAAACTTGCTTAATTTCCCCCAAATAAATGAACATCCGAAATTAATCTTTAAACTAAGTTCTATTAATAAAAAACACGAAAAATTTATTTTGATGAACTATATAAACATCAAACGAAAATTCGTCTAAATTCTAGTAAGGAGTACGAAAAAATTTGGTTTTAGAAATTATAAATTTTTGTCCTTTATTAACAGAATTTAGTTTATTATCACTACTATATCTTTGGAAAATCCAATGATCTTCTGTCAAGGTCAGTTTTTCATGATTTGCCTTATCGTTTAAGTGAATGCTAAAGCAAAGATATTAAGCCGCATCGTGAGCACGAGTGTAGTGATAATTCCTGACTTGTCAATATCCTCAATAATTGATGTTAAACCATTGAAGGGTGTAAAGGCAGAGATTATTATTATTTTAGAGTAGATTTTTCTGACACTTCCACGACGGTACACCGGGAAGCTTTTCACTCAACCCATGTATATATAGGTTGATATTACGGTATTATTATACACCATAAAATGATGAATTAATACAAACTTTATGATTCTGTGTCTCTCCATAGAAAGGAATATTATTATTATCATTATTATTAATTCATATCTTCATATTTAGATGCAGATGAAATTCTTTTTTATTGTGTATTTAGTAGATGTTAATAATAACAGTTTCTTGCATTATTATTATTATTATTACTATTATTATTATTATAATTATTTTATACTATTAAATTTACTTCATTTACCTTCTTCTGAGCTTCCGTGCTGGAACCGCTGTTTGTTGCACTGTTCAGTGCAACAAACAGTAGCAGTAGTTGAGCCCTGGCAGCACAGAAGAAGATAGTATAGACCACCTCGGAAGTCTACGTACCAGATTTACTTCACATACTTTAAAGGATACTGTACTGCTTCGAATAAGTGGAATTGCCATGCCAAAAATTACTTCCAATAATCCCCAATGATGAATAAATGAAATTCTTATAATGTAATAGCATCAGAAAAAAGCTTATGTATAATATTAAGATGACAGATTACGTATATCATGAAAAATGGTCTTCTTAAGTATACGAGGCAAACATCGACATTACTCTTCGTATTTATTTTATTTTTTTAGCAGTAATCATAGTATATTTACACACCATAATTTCTAAACTGCAGCATGATCTAGTGTACATAGATATTGGAGCTTACTCCATTAAAACATAGTTCCTATAGCTCGAATATTATCAGGTGAAAATAATATGATTGTAGTACTTTTAACGTTTGGTTTTCCTTTTGTTTTTATTAGTTCAATTATTAATTTATAAAATAATATTCTTCACGATGCTTCATTAAATAAAAAAAATATATAAGAGATGAAGCATTGTTAGAAACTAGTACGCACGTTTAACAAATACATATGCATGACACAAATATTTCTAAATACATACATGCACGATCACTGTGCAAGACTTATTGTACAACAATGCCGTGAGAGGTAAGTAATTATAAGATTTTCTTTCAGAAATCTGACACGTTTAAAATTTTTCTTTCAGGTTACAACTTATATGTTTCTATTTACATGTATGGGTGATCAATATAAGATGTAAAATAGGTATTCAAAGATATTCATGATTATGGTTTTAAAATTATAAATAAATCAATGTCAGTAAGCTTAATTCATATATGTACCTAATGCATTGACTATGCATCAGTTACCAGGTATACCGGGAAGTCATTACCAGTTTTTTCGTGAAAGAACTACATAATTTTCAAGAAAATGTAAAATTTATTTATTCAAAGTATTGGCCATTTGATTCTACACATCTTGTCCGACTTTCAAGCAATTTATGGACACCATCCCAAAAAATCTGTTTGTCCTTTGGGCAAAACCATTCATCGAACCATTTTCTAACTTCTTCGAAATTGGCGAAGTGCTGTTCTGCAAATGCGTATCCCATTGATGCGTAAAGGCGGTAGTCGGACGGGGTAAGGTCTGGAAAATATGACGGATGCGATATTATATCTCATGCAAGTGCTTTCAACGCTTCTTGGGCTGGTTTTGCTGTATGAGACGACGCGTTATCGTGCTGCAAAACCACTTTATTGTGTCTTCGGGCCCATTGAGGACGTTTTTATATAAATGCGTGGTTCAAATTGATAATTTATTGTCGGTGGCGATCAGTATGAACTGTTTTACCAGGTTTCAATAGTTCATAATACCCCGCAGCAGTCTGGTACCACCAAACACAGAGAATTGTCTTGTGACGAAAACGATTTGGCCTTGGAGTCGATGGGCCGGCTTCGCCAGGGGTAACCATGATTTCTTACACTTAGGGTTTTCGAAATAAATCCGTTTTTCATCACCCGTCACTATTCGATGCAGAAATGGCTCCCGATTATACTCTTGAACCAACATTTCACAGACAATTTTTCGATTTTTCATTTGCCTGTCATTTAATTGATGTGGCATCCATCTCCATCTTCTGGATTTTTCCAATTGTTCGTAATCGGTTGCTAATCGTTTCTTGGGCGACATTTAATGCTTCTGCTAATTGTTTTTGAGTTTTTTGTTGTGTCTTCATCCAATAACTCCTGCAGTTTCGCATCTTCAAACTTTTTCGGTCTACCAGAACGTTCTTTGCCTTGCACATCGAAATCACCACTTTTTCTTTTGATTAAATAAGGAAAGTAATGCGTGCCACAAATGCACTTTTTTAGACACGAAACTCACCATTTTCAAAGAAGAATAAATCTATGATAGTGTTACTTTCTCAAAATATAACATATATGGCTTTGAAGCTTGATGTCAGTAGAATGAAATAACATATGTGTCAAATCATAACATTGCGACATGTGTTAAAAAATCTGGTAATGGCTTTCCGCTGAGTGAACGTATTGTTTAAAACTGTCTATATAAAATTTTCGTCCCGCAATATTACCTGATGCGATGATTATCATTGACAAACTAGGAATTTTCAATAAAGACACGGATTAATACTACTGAAATGTTATTTATATAACGATATTTTTAGCACGTCCTATGTACTTATGTAGTTTCCTTGTTGCGCAATAATATTATCGGAAGCCATTGTTTGAGAGCTTTCTTAAAATTAGCGCCAAAGCTTTGGCAGTACTAGTTCTCTTTCACAGCACGGTCCTGAAAGGCCTCCTTTCAGTTAAGGATAGAAGTTGGGTGAAACTACATCAAGACTATACGAAAGTTACCCTATATACTTTACCATTTTACTATTAAAAAATTTTATAACTGTAATAGCCACACGCAGAATCCAACGACTACAAACTCTAAACATGTTTAATTGCTTGTGTGATTGTGTTGTGTAAGAGGCTAAAACTTTTCCAAAAGAAATTTCGAGAATATTAGTAGTCGCGAGTCGCACGCTAGTGTAAACACCTGCACCATTTTGCAACTTGCAACTTTTCCGACTGTCCTTAAATTCTTTACGCTATCAAAAGGAAGTAGATCTTGCTATAGACGATTCTCCAAAAGTCGTCTCAATCATGGCGAATTTCTCCAGACGCATATTATCGCACGTCTGCCCTTTCATTTCATTCATCATTTGATGTCCATATTATATATACCAACAGCTTGGCGTGGAGGGGGTACAGAAGAGATTCTTAAAGTACTTATCTTATAAAACCAGTTATATTTATCCATCTCGTTGGACGCTATTAAACTTCCACAATTTCTAGAGTTTAACATCTCGGAGAGAGATCAGTACCGAGTTTCTACGTAAGCGTGTCCAAGATCGAATTGATTCTTTATGTCTCCTGTCAGTGGTGGATTTTTTTTGATGCCGACGTATACAACGCGCTCCAAAGGTTCCTTCTTGGTCAATAGAGTTAGAACGAATATCTGAAGTTACAACGCCGCTGACTCATATATCGAAAAACGCTAATGCTTTCTTTTCTGATGCTTTCCATAAGTTGTTGGCCCTCATACATTCCTGTGCCCTTTTTCTATTATTTTGATTGAACTTTGATTAATGAACAATTTACGATTAGAATAAAATCTATGCGTACGTTCCTATACATACTAGTTTGAATATGTGTACGTGTATTTATTCATTAGTTATTGATTTTTTGGAATTTATAGATTTAAGTGTGATGCGATTTGCTATCGCTCTGTACCGTTTATGTATATGTATTGTCCTGTAAAGAGCTTCACCTGTTAATAATTATCATTATTATTATCATTAGAATATTATTAGGTGCGGACTCAAACAAATAATTTGAGACAGAACGGAAGAAACCTATTTGAATAGTATCTTCTTTTTTAAGTGTTTCGTATCATATATAATGAAATACAAAATTTATTTATACATCTCATATTGTCCCACCTATTACCGTACTCAAATAGAATTATATAGAATTTTAGATAATTTAATATTTAGTTTATCCAAATAAATACATTTTATTATAGATTAGTTCGTTGAATTCTAGTGTATTCATAGGCTTTTGTAATAGATAAATAAAAATCTCCAGCTTTTCTTAAAGACACGCATTGACATTGTACTAATGATGGAATTTATTTTTCAGGAGAACTTCATCAACGTAGGTTTTCTGCGTCTGTTCAGAGCAGCCAGACTAATAAAACTTCTCAGACAAGGATACACCATTCGCATTTTACTCTGGACATTTGTACAAAGTTTCAAAGCTCTTCCGTACGTTTGTCTATTAATAGCAATGTTATTTTTCATATATGCAATTATTGGAATGCAGGTAGATTCGCTGCGAGACCTAAAATTACCGAAATTTTTATGTCCAACTCTTTTTAGGTGTTTGGTAATATAAGAGAAGATCCTTTCGAATCAATAACACGTCATAATAATTTCCGAAATTTTATCCAAGGCCTTATGTTACTATTTCGGTAACTGCATTTATATTTTATTTAAGGAATTGATAATAGATTCTGAAAGATCTTTATATAATTATATATCTATTGATATCGCTGTATTTTAGCTGCGCAACTGGTGAAAATTGGCCAAACATTATGTTATCCTGCGTCAAAGGCCAAGCATGTGATGAAGAGGCCCAAAAGGACGAATGTAGTTGTGGGAGCAATATAGCATACGCGTATTTTGTTTCTTTTATATTTTTTTGTTCGTTCTTGGTAGGTATTTGTGCTTGATTAAGAGTGCAAAATTATGAATTTATGAAATTCATTTGTTACAGATGTTGAATCTCTTTGTTGCTGTCATTATGGATAATTTTGATTACTTAACTAGAGATTCTTCAATATTGGGTGCTCACCATTTGGACGAATTTGTCCGTATTTGGGCTGAATACGATCCAAATGCAACGTAAGCAATTACTGCAATTAATAATGTATTATAAATAAATTAATTTACATTTGACAAAAAGACGCTTTATAACACCAAGATAATATACACCATTAACTGTTTGACTAGTTGATACAAACTCTTTGTGCATTGTCTTTCGAATCATAAAAACAAATCAACATTGTCTTCACTTTCGGCTTCTCTAAACGATTTTTCTTCGGTCTTTCTTCGCTTGGATGCTTCCATTCAGAGCTTTGACGCTTGGTCTGTAGATCATATTGAAAAGACTAAGTCTCACCGCCAGATATAATAGAATACCTGAAGTTTTCGTCCTTTTTTGATTCTTTAATCAAGTTTGATTTGAATTCAACTAGCTTGTGTGATACAAACCTTGCACAAATCTTTCTCAGTCCCAAATGCTGTGTCAAAATGCAATGAATTGAATCTTTGGAAATATTTAATTCCATTCCCATGTACCACAATAAGGATTTCGGCTTATTTCTAATAAATTCACGCACAAGTTCGATGTTACTTTCCGTAATCACAAATTTTTTCGCAACAGGATATTCGTCCTTATTTGTGTTCGTACGGCCATCTTTGCATCGTTTATAACACTCATACATACTCGTACGTGATAAACACGCATCACCATACACTTATTTTATCAAATTAAATGGTTAAATAAGGGATTTACCGAGTTTAAAACAGAACTTGATATTCGTTGTTCAAAATTCATTTTTTGATCAATACCAAATACACACTGTTATTTAATGCGCAATTTCTCTGCTTCTAATGATGCAAATATCATGATATCTTGACATTACATTGGTGAAAGATCTACTTTACCAACGCATATTTTTTTTAATAGATGGCGCCAACAAGAATTACTGTTTTAAGAAAGTTCGGTTTCCTCTGCGACAGACTGTGTAGAAGTAATCATGTCACTCTTCAGATAATCTCCTTAATTCATAAGATATATTATACAAAAATCGTTTGATTCTCAAATTCAATAAGCAGAAAAGATGGGAATCCTTTCTTCTTATCGATTATGTCAATTTCGCTCTTATATCCCCATGCTTTTTTACTACTTGCTCTAATGTATGTATCGATAAGAACGTTCTCACTGTATATTATATGACATACTATATTGCACTTTAGAAACATCTTTTATCTAATAATAAACATGAAAATTTTCTTATTCCGATTATTTTGTCCAGGCTGATTATTTGAACACATTACGCTCACTAGCGTAATTGTACTACTTTCTAAAGTGAATGAAAAATGAACTAAATTGCTATTGCTGTATTCATTAATATATGTTGTTTCAGGGGGAAAATTTTGTATCAAGAAATGTATGATATGTTAAAAAACATGGATCCTCCTTTGGGATTTGGGAACAAATGTCCGAATAGATTAGCTTATAAGAAATTAATACGTATGAATATGCCCGTCGACGACGACGGAAAAGTTAATTTTACAACCACATTGTTTGCACTTATACGTGAAAATTTAGCCATTAAAATGAGACCAGGTGAGTTTTTGAATCGTTAAAAAAGCTATTAAAATCATACAATGTGTTGACTTAGAAGTTTAAATAAACAAAGTAAAACAAGTTTTATCGAAAATAGGCATTTTGAAATATTTTTGTATAAAACGGTTTAGGTTATTTATTTATCTAACATTAAATGGTGGAATTGGAACTACTGGTTTGTCGCATTTGCAACAGTTAATTTTTGAAAGCATCACTCGCGTTTATATTTATTATATAATGACAGTCAGCAGTTCTAGTATGATTTTGGAAAAAAAATGCGCGAAATGGGCCATTTTCAAGATATTTTACTATTACAATATTTCCATAAAGGGAATAATGCGCGTTCAGCTTATAAAAAACTGTATAAAGTTTATGTTGACGGAAGAACGTTAATGTCTGCAATGGTTCAATTTATGTGCTGTAATTTTTGAAATTACCGACGTTCCTTGTTAAAAAGATCCACAAGGTTGAACATCGTACAAACACAAGCGATATGTTCCTTAGACATTATCTTTTTAATAATGTGACGGGCATCTAATGATGAGGATTATTTACAACACTGGCGTGTGAAATCGGTCTTGAAGTCATTACGTTACATAACGCAAGGAGCTCTAAAGAAAAAGAAACAAGCGTAAGTGTGAAGGCACAAGATGTGAAAATTACGATAAGTATGGCGGCACATCGCAAACAAGATCCAATCATTTTTTAACGGACGATCAAACTTATGTCTAGTTTCGGTTTGCGGTTATAAAATACCACTTCTTTACCATTCCTTTACGATTAACAAGCTTTATACGTCTCTGGATAATGGATTCGTTCGAATTGTCCAGTTTTCGACAACACGCATTTAAATTAATTTTGTCGTACCTCAGTTTAATCTCGAAAAATACGGCACCTTTAAAATCCTAACACACTAAGATCATAACTTTCGTGTGATGTATGTCTGCTTTCATCGCCATCCTATAAAGTTTTTCGTTGATAAAGATAAGTGCTTCTATGACAAAAAGTTATCGAAGAAAATGAACAATACATAATTAATCTTTTTCTCTATTAATAAGCAGCAATATGGCTTTTCCGGCAATGAAATATTTTTAAAACTTCACTAATTACATCTTTAAATACAACTAAAATTATTTGTATCGCAGTCCTTATAAAATAGCTAATCATCCGTGCTACTGCTACCGTAATTTAAAAGAAAAAAAATAAATAAAATGAAAAGAATTGTTTTGTATATGTATACAAAATCTATTGTATAATAATAAGAGATATGTTTATAATAGAAGTTTTTGTAATATAGTATTGAAGAAACCTAATGTAATCAATTATTCATTTTTATTTTAAAAGAAATTACTTAAAAATTTGATTTACAGCCGAAGAAATGGACCAAGCCGATGCAGAGCTCAGAGAAACAATAAAAAATATATGGCCATTACAAGCAAAAAATATGGTAGATCTATTAGTTCCACCTAATGATCAACTAAACTCCGGAAAATTAACTATAGGAAAAATATATGCAGGTCTTCTGATATTAGAGAGCTGGCGGACTACGAAGTTCGGCCAGGTGGAGCCAACTGGTGTACCGGTATGCTATATTACATTATTTTACGCTTTATAATTTTTAAATTTACTATTTTTTAATATTATATCGCTTAAATCTATAAATGTAAATTATAAACAGTATCCTGATTTAGAAATTTACTTTTCAAAATATAGATTTCATAATATACATATAGTGAGGAAAGTCTATCTTATATTCCTACTTATACAAATAAGAAGGATGCAGGGTATTCAGTGTACATGAAGAAGATATTTTATTTAGAAAAAAACATCGCTTCTTCTTTTCTCATCTCAGCCTTTTCTGGAGTCAACCTTAATCTGCGAATATTTTCGCGGAATAACTTTTCATAATTTTCGAAAACAATTATCTCAACAAGAATGCCTCGTCGAGTTGATTTCTGTTTTTGGCAATGAATCACCACATCAGTCAACAATTTCTCGTAGGTATGGAGAATTCAAATGTGGACGGATTAGTCTTAGCGACAATCGAAGAGCAGGTTCACCAAAAATGGCAGTCACTCAGGAAAATGCCGACGCCGTGGGCGAAATCTTCAACGAAGATCGACATGTGACATATCGTCAGGTTGAAGGATTGTTGGGGATTTGAAAGACCTCAATTTAAAAAATTTTGCATAAAGAATTTGTGTGTAAAAACCACATCTGCTGACCGAAGAACAGAAAGCAGCTAGGGCGAATTGGTGTCAAAAAACTCTAGATCGCTTCAACGCCGGGAACTTTAAAAACGTGTAAAACATTGTTAATGGTGATAAATCTTGGATTTACTTATATGAGCCAGAAAATAGACTCCAGTCGTCTATTTGGGTGTTCCAAGATGAAGAAAAGCCGACAAAAGTTATCCATTCTCGAAATGTCTCGAAAGCAGGCTATGTAGAAACAATTCCTCTACAAGATCAAAGAAGTATTACTGCCGATTAGTATTCAACCATTCATTTGCCGCAAGTCATCGTTGAGCTTCGAAAAATCAACACCGAATGACGAATCATCCTCCACCAAGGTAATACAAGTTCGCACACACCACGTAAGACAATTGAATTTTTAACGCAACTAAACGTCGAATTGTTGGACCGACCTCTGCACAGTTCGGACTTAAATCCCAACGATTTCTTTACCTTTCTTTACCCTACCAGAAACAGACTCGGTGATCAAAAACGCAATTTTGAAAACACAATTTTGACAGTACTGACAAACGAGTGGAACAACTACTTCAAGAGTTGGTTCGAGCATATGCAAAAGTGCATTAAAAGTGCATCTTCATTGAAAATACTTCGAAAAGCAACTAAGTCTTTAAAAGTTATCTACTGTTTTATTCCAGTTTTATATGGAAAACTAATACGCACGTATTATTTCATTTGCAATTATTTAACGTTTTTGGTTTTTTCCTGGCCATGAAAATGAACCTACTATTTTATACATTCTTATACAGATCCGACTTTTTCTTATAATAAAATCTATTTCGATCTCAATATATAAATACCAGTGGAAATCACGACAGTAGCAATTTCGATAAATTCAGTTTCAGCTTACTTAACTACTAAAAGTGGTACTATGTACGTTGAAAATAAAACAAAAATGTTCAATAATCATATTGTACATTTTTATTTTTATTTTCAATAACTAGCATGATTAAAATGCATTAATTGATTAAAACTTAGAGATAAAATATTAATTTACTTTCTCGTTCATAAGATTTCTCTGTTTTTAGTTTAAATAATTACCATATTATAATGGTATTCGGATAGCTTTTCGTTAATTTTAGTTTTAGTTGGATGTACTTAATTACTAAGTTTTATTAGAGTAAGATTTCATGCCACTTATATCTGATTTATTGACTTGCGTAAACATCGCAAACGGAAAGACAAGATGACAGAAAAAGGGTTAACCAGTGCGCAAAGATAAACGTATAATCACCAAGAAAGTAACTAGAAAAAAAATCTCAAAAGACCAATCTTCCAGTATCAAATCAACGATTCACAAAATAGCAATTTTAGCCATTGCTATCACATAAATGACGAGTGCTCCGAAAATTATGCTAACAACAGTTCTAACTGTGGCGGCAAAGTAAACTTTTTATGCAAGTGGAAGAAGAATTCATGATGGCAGAAAGGAACATTTGTAAAGAAATGCAGGAGACAGTAAAGCTTACAAACAGCGAATATTGAACAAGTATTAATTTTGAATTTTTATTGGAAGTAACTGAAGAGGGACGAGGGATCGTTAGAAGAACAAAACCATAAAGAGAGCAGGACAAGGATCGGTTATATATTGCGTACTTCAATAGACAGGAAATTATGGAAGAGTACAAGCTTGGATATATGAAGCAAAAAAATTTGGACCAATCCCAACAATTTAAGGTCCTGAAAGCCGCTGCACTAACCCAACCTTAGATGGAGTATTTAACCATTATATGTTCGTTTGTAGATTTTCGCGGGTACAATATGTAGCAGCGATTTTTCGGATGTCTTTCCAGGTTGTCACGCGGCCTCGGAGAGGGAGTTTTCAGCGGAATCTCATTTGCCATCAACACAAAGAAGCACCATTAGATGATGACAATCTGAGAAGATACCCGCCACTACATGTATACGTATATAATATTAAAATACCTTCAGCGTTCTTTGTCAATCTCTAGACTGGAAACGCGTTACCGCTACTGCTACTACTTTCTTGCCAATGTTTCACCCACTCTTGCAGAGACATCCTCAAAACTGAAGCCCTTAGTGCAATAGAGTATAAGGCTGATTAATCTTTAGTGTTACCCTACATGCACAGCTCTAGATCGTTTTCTTCGCAGAATATGCAAACAATAACAGTAGCCTAAGCATGACATATATATGTCGCCATCAACGTTTACCTAGAATCACTTAATAGCAGTTACAATCCTATATTTCCTTCAAGAATTCACATCATTCTATACAAATGTTATATTGTATCGTTTAATGAACTTCAAAAATATATATTTTTAATATTACAAACTGATAAATAATAGATAGAAAATATATTCATTCCAAAATCGTTTTAGAATTTCTAAATCAAGATACTTTTATTAATTATTTATTTAACCATTTTCGTATAAGTAAATTGAACTTTTACATACCTATTGTACATTTATTTGTATATTCGAATGACACGTAAATAGCACTAGATCTCAACATATTTTTTAAATTATATTTAGTGAAAGTTAAACATAAACATTGAAATTTCATCATTGTCGATGTAATGTAATTATTATAACAATTAACCATAAAACTTAACACATTATTTAATACAGATACAATAAACTAAATTAAATCGAAGTTATCTCGTCTTTCTAATTTAATACAGACGATAATGGTTAAACTTTAATATTGTATTTTATAATCAATTGAGCATACTGAACATGATATTACATTTTAGCAAGGACTCTAAAAAAATATTACACTCATTATTACACTAATACCAAATGGCCCTAAACAAGAATAAGAATAACACACAAAATGTAAACAAGTATTTAAAGAAAGTTTAGTTTAGTTAAAGCCCTCAATGCATAGTGGGTGTTGTGTACAATTCATGCAGTAGACTTAAACATTTGTTTGTTAGTTTTAATAACCACACTTACATATGTACATGTGTAGAACCTGACAGGTTGTTTAACCCCTTCTCAATAAAGATAATCTTATACATATTTTATGTTCATGTATTATCAATGAGAAAGTGTTTATTGTTAGATAAGACTCCTTCCATGCAAGGTTTAGCACGTATGTCACCAAAAGAGAACTTAGCTATAATTAGTGCCCTATAACTGTTGTATATTTATTTCAGGGTTTTGGAAATAGTCCCTCAGCAAATCACGCGGTAGTATATAAATTAATCCCTTTAAGATAATTTTTATTAGCATTTTATTACTAGCTGCATCTAGCTGATGCAATTTTTTTTGAATTCTCATTCATAGTACAGTCCTGTCATAGACACGTAGCATTTTGTTAGTACGTTCTATATAACCTGTTGTCTCTGTATTTTTAACCTTGTATTGTTCCTGCACTATTCTTGTTGGGAGTGTTTTGACATTTACTATTTCATATACATATTTTGTAATACATACATCTTAACTATTTTCTGTCGATTCTGTAGCCATTTGTGCATGTATTTTTGATAATATATATTTACTCCATCCTTAAATAAAATTGTGTAATTTTATCATAAAGAAATAACAATCATATGTAATGGAAAATTGTTTATAAAATAGCTACATATCCTATCTATTTTTTTAAGCAATTTTTTCTAATTCATTCGGAGTTTTTAATTTGTGTTAATATTTGTTTCATTAAAAAATATATAAAAATGATATTTTTCTGCACTATACATTTGAAATATTATAAATTTTATAAACTTCTTTTACAAAAAAAAATTAATTTATGTTGAAACGTTACTAACAATTTTTTTTAAAGAAGATATTTTTCATATATCCAAACATATCCATTAAAATACTATATATTTTAGTTTTTATAGAACGAAAAGTACAATGAAATAATTTATTTTATTTCGAAAATAAAGAACGATTGAAAAAAGTGAACAAATTTTATATTATTATGATTCTAGAAATTACGACGAATGGCAATTAAATAACGAGACTGTATTCCTTCCACCACGCAGCCGCATCGGACGAGGTTGTAATTGGAATATCATTGACCTTGATACTTCTCAAGCAACAACCCGTAGTTTCGTCTCTCTGTCTACTTTAGTTTACTTTCGAGCTTTAATTGTAGAGGACGCTGCTACTTAATAATGCAGTGATAATGGTTGACATAAAAATCGAGCGGCGAATTAATCTAAAATTCCTTATCAAATTAAAAAAATCGCCAACAGAATGTTTACAAATGTTAAAGGAGATGTTTGGCAAAAAATGTTATATATCGCCAGATCACCAAGACACGAATGAAATTATCGAAATCGAAGATAAAGCTGATCGTTTTTTTCGATATAAGATATAAGAAGTCCTACTCAAGCTAAGGGAAAGAGGAAGGAAGAAAAGACCGGATTCGTGGAAGAACGACTCTTGGATTCTGCAGCAGGGCAACGCACCAGCTCACAACGTCTTATCTGTGAAGTAGTTTTTAGCGAACAAGCGCATTGCTGTGCTTGATCATCCTCCGTATTCGCCAGACCTTGCACCATGTGACTTCTACCTGATCTCAAAAATGAAAGTGTATTAAAGAAAACACATTTTCAGTCTATTGAACATGCAAAAGCAAAAACTGTAGAGTTGTTGAAGAGACAACTGATGAATACAGCATTGTTTTGAACAATGGAATACACATATACAGCGGTATATAGATAGGGGAGAAGAGTATGTTAAAGGGGATAGAAGTTAAATATAAATTTATTTGCAACAAATAACATTTCTCACATCGGTGTCGTTATTTAGTTGCCACACCTCGTATGTAATAAAATTTCTTCGAAATAGATTGCCAAATGAGAAAGCACGAATTTCAGCATGTACCTGCCTTAAAAATATTAACTTGTTGAACCATCTCTTTGCTATTGATGATAATATTACCTCTAAAGTCTTAGAATTTATGTGTTAAAATGTTGAATAACCCTTTGGTAGTTTGAAATAGTAGTTTGAAATAGTCACAGAAATTAATATATTTATTCACATCTCTGAATACAATAGATTTTTTCCAAGACTCCTATTTACCAGATCTATCTTCTTCTTTTACATACACCAAAAACTGTAACAGGCTGCACATTAGTAATTATCTATTGAGCAGAAATAAATATAAATATCGAGATTATCAAATGGTGTTGCCTTACGAAATATTTTATTCCCAATAACTTCTTTATATTACAATATACATATATGTATTTACGTTTTTTAATATCTTTATCATTAATCGTTTAAAAATGCAGTGTAGAAGTAAATGAATTATGAAAAGCTGACCAAACTTGTTATTTTATAATAATGGGATGTACAGATCATATGAAAAATATCCAATCGTGTAAGTACTATAATTACCCAGAATAAAGCATTTGTTAAAATTTATAAACAAATTAGTTATAAAAAGTAACAATATATACATTGTATTTTGAAAATACGAATCTACCTTTTCTTTTGGGTGATAAGCTAATTGTGTGTCCATATGATCGTTGATTTCTGGTAGTTGTAGTAATGGGTTTCATCCATAGTATTTACTAGTTACATCTAACTCACTGCTGCGTACTTAAATTATACATATGTATTTAAAAAGGTAGCCTTAAAAAAATTTGTGCATGCATTTTTCTGCATTGGAATGTTTTTTAAGAGAAAACTTCTTATTGCATTTTACTCAATTCTTTCTTGTACTATATACTATACTAACTACATTGGGCACATTTCTTTAAAAACTTGATAGATTTTTTTGGGGGCGTTCATTCGTACGTAGAAGTAATAGATTAAATAGGTAAATTAATTGTCGTATTGATTATGATAATGTTAATATTGATAAAATGGTCAAGTAGGGGAACAAATGTATAGGTCGAGTTTTATTTAGAACAAATCTAGATTAGTGTTGGTTTAAGCTAAAGTTGTATTGGATGACAGAAAGCATCGTTTTTTGACTGCCTTATGGATATGGCTGAACATTTGGGAGGTAGTCGCGCTGGATCGCTCAGTCTCGAAGGTGCTCCACTGATGGGAGGGCAGGAGCATTCTGATGGACCTCACCATGAAGAAAAATCACTGATCGCACTGGCTCGACGGAATACCAAAAGGAACCGGTCAATGAGGTAGGCTGATAATGTATTTATAATATATTAACATGATAATAACACAGATTTTTATTTTCATTTTAGGACAAAAAAGGTGAAAATCAGAAGCTTTGGTGGTAATTTGTAAATATTATAATAGGGCAGATATTTAGGTTTAGAATCAGTTCAATAAGAAAAGCCATTTGAATATAATTGTTGAATGTCGTTTTTACAGATCCAGAAAAGATAGTAATAAAGTATAAAATAAAATATATAGTCACGTCTAGAAGGTACAAATAGAAATTAGGAAGAAATTAAGTACAAATAGTTGATATTTGTAGGATATTTTTACACAACTTTCACGTCAATAATTAAATTGTTATAACAATTTCAGTAGCTAATAAACTAACTTGCATGATAGGGTTTTTTTACATATAGAAAGAGGAAGCACTTGTTTATATTAATTCGAAATTTTTGTTAGCAATAAATACCTTTGTAATATTGATTATTTAAATTACAAAAAAAAAATTATTATTTTCATATTTATCAATGCATCCATCTCTGCATAATGATCAATCTAAGCTCTAAAAGACTTACTTTCACTTGATGTTTTCGCGAACGTACAATGAAGATGTATTTCCTCAGGTTCTAAGCCGGGTGTGAGTTGTGTTTTTAGAAGGACCGTTGTCTCGACGTTTCAACGAGATCTCACTCGTCTTCTGCTGGAATTGGTCTGTCGCTTATTTACGATGAAAATCGTCAGATGTCTGTGGTAGTAATCCTTGTTGTACGTTGGTGCCTCAACAGGATGTAACTTTTCCCAATATCTGTATTTTTTGCAGTCGGTCCATGTGATTTTGTGAGGATTGTGCTCTATCATGGTTCGTTTCATTCTTATTCTGCGGTTTCCACGTGTGCGGCAGGCGTCAGCCGTCATCATGTTTCTTTGAGCTATTAGGTCTCTTCTCTATCCCAATCGTTTCTCTTATAATTGTTGTAACTAGGTTTTCATTCTTCACTAAAACTCTTGGTGCTGTCAAAATCGATAGAATGTCCTGTTAAGAGCCTACGTTGGGCTAGTAATGATGTTGGTTCTTCCTTGACAACTTCGTTTCTGTACCCTTCTCTTCTAACGTAAATTCATCTATTCGTCTGCCTCACATCAGTTACACTCTAAGCACAAAATCTCGTACACACCCTAATCTTCTAGTGAAATTATGTCTTTCGCGTAGAGTGTAATCAATCTTACGTTTTTATGTACTACATATAGAAAGATAGCCGACGAAACAGGTAACGCGAAAGACAATTCCACTAGAAGATCGGGGTGTGTATAAGATTCTACGCTTAGAGTGTTATCGATCCTACGTGTGTGCATAGTTAGCGCAACATAGCCTCTTAACAGGACATTCTATCCATTTTATCGATTTTGACAATACTAGATATAAGAATTATAAGAGAAGTGATCGAGATAAAGAAACTAACTAACTAAGAGAAACTAACGGCCTGAATATACGTAACGACGGCCGATGTCCGCCACTCACATGGAAACCCCTTCTGACTGACATACAGATTGAGAATTGAAACGAACCGCAACAGGACGCAATTCCCACATAATCACACGTATCGACTGCAGGATAGACAGATATTAGGTCCAATTACACGTAGTCGAGCGCACGGGACGTCAGGACCGCAAGGAAGGCGTTGCCTTACCACCATAACAGCAACATATAAGTAGGCGCACCACTAGACAGATGTCAGACGATCTTCAGCGTCAGTAAGCGACAGACCAACTCCAGAAGATGACGAGTGAGATTTCGTTGAAACGTTGAGAAAATGCTTCTTCTTGGGACACAACCCACACGCGAAATCTAATTTCCCTTCAAATAGCAATTACACAAGTTTACAATATATTTTGTTATTTTGCAGTTTGTGTTCTATTTTTCAATATTTTATTTACTATCCAAGTTTCAATTCAATTGTATCTCTTTATTTTATCTAAATAATAGTCCAAAATAGGACAAGACGTCACAAGATTTTATAATACTTGATTTACGCAAAAATGGATACTAATTGATTTTACGAAATTACCAAAATATTTTTCCAGTTTCAATAAGAACATTAATTATCACTGAAAATACACTGCTAAAGCAATTAATAGATATTCCATATAATTGATAATAAATAAAAAATAGTTCATGTAACATCCTCAAAAGCTATATCAGTTTCAATTATTTTAAGTAAGAGCAAACACATAGAAGTGTTTTCACGTGTTTACGTATGTTTTAAAGAGATCAAGGCTGGAGTGTATAAAAATACACTTCCACACGTTCCTCGGTCAGAATCTAAACTTTCACCTTTGCGATTTGTAGCGAAGAATTGCAATTTTGAGTTTGAAATGGAAACATCACGATCTTGTGAGAAATAGAGTCAGACAAACCGTAATTTCTGCATTTAGAACCGCTTTTTGGAAACTCGTGGTATTCGACGAAAGTAAGGGCAACGTCGGTCAATATCAACAATATGAAGAGGCGTTCGATACCTGGCACAATTTTCACGTATAAATCGCGCTGTTAATGCAATCAACCCAGATTCAAAGTGAGTTTGCTGCTGTTACTGGCAGACTACTGTCAACGCAGACAATAACAATGCGTTTGCATATGTCTGGCGTATATACCTGAAGATCGTTGGTCTACGTTCTTTTCACTACAAACAGCCTTTAGAATGTCGACAAATAAGCATATCAATTCATTATCATAATACATGATGATAAATCCAGATCTATGGTGCAGCCAGATTATAATTTGGCATGAACGCAAAAATCCATAATTTCTCCAATCATTGCCTCAATATGTGATATAAAGGTACGGTTCAGAATATGTACTTGAAGACATTTAGATCTCTATTTTATAGAAAACAAATCTCACTGTACAGAGATATCTGGATAAGATTCTGCGACCCACTATTCTTCCGTATCCAGCAGTCGTGCTAGAAGTATTAATTTTTATAGACAATATTGCTCATCCCCATCGAGCAGGCATCGTAACTAACTGAATCGATAAATTTGGTATAGAGTGAATGCAGTGATCAGCTAATTCCCCAGATGGTAATCCAATAGAGAATGCTTGGGTTGTTGTGTGCTTCACGAAATGTGTCACAAAGAACGCTTTACATATTATGAATTTCTGTCAGAAAGGAATGCTAATGCTAATCGGTATGCTAATGCAGTCAATGCAATTAAGATGCCAAATATTTTTAGATGTTCGAGGAGATCACATTATTAGTCTCTATTTTAGTTTTTAAGAATTATTCAAATATTTTTCTATTTTTCCTATATTAAAGATGCAACAACATGTCTCTACAAGGTCACATTGTCCAAACAAACACAATACGTCCAGATGTTCACAAATGTACTGAAACCAAAAGCTGATGACAAAGAACTTTTGTTATTTATTATCATTTTTGTGCTGTTAATTGGTTTGAGCAGTGCAGCACTAAATATTTCTTTAATTTTTATTTTTAATCCATTCGTATTTGAGTAGCAATAAGCATCAAGAAACGATATATACAGTGTTAGTACTACCAAGGCAGTATTTATTATTCTTTTTAAACAACAGTACAATAATTTTATTCAAATATTGTTCAAAAACACGACAAAATCTATTTTCTAAGAACTTTTTTAAAATCACCTCTTAAACCCAAGCAACAAGACTTTAAGGTATTTTCTCTTAATGGTATTGATAAAAATCGCTGCTCTGTTAGAAATATGCTGAGGGTGCGATACAGACTTGACATTTCTACTGTTCACAACAGCCACAACTCAGATATTTTCTTTGGAGATGCAATTCTTTATTAACTGTCCCAAAATTGTTTTATAATACTTAACGGTTATTGTAATACCATGTGAGATCCTATTCATATTCATTATCCCCTTGTATTATGACCATGATGGGTTCTTAGAGAATTAGAAAAACGCAAACATCGGATATAATAATACCACGAATATTAACAACACACTTTATGCAAGAACATTAGTTTGAATACGTAGCAGTAAAGAAAGATCTCAACATAAATAAAACTATTTCAATATTAAGACAAATAAATATGCATATAACTAAATATTACCAGAGCGATATCAATTTAGTATGTTTAAACATACCTTGCATTAGTCTCACATTCTTGGTATAAAACTACTAAACATTTAATCTGTAATTTAACGTAATTTCATTAATATATGCAAATAAGTAAAAAAAATGAAACTACACTAATAACTAAAATTGTCTCTTTGACCTTAGTTGACCTTCCATGCGTAATTAGCTGGGAATATGTTTTCTTGTATATTTTTCAAACGCGCGTCGGGGATAATTCCAATGGTGACAAAGAGGCTATACAATATTATCCATAGAAGAAAGATGAAAAGACAGAAAAAGACCCTAGAAGAACAAATAACAATATAACAACATTCTAAAATACATGAATATACCATATATGACGTCAATACAATAAACATAGCTCAGGTCTTCAAAGTTTTGCGATATGTATCTTCCAATTGACGGATGAATTAATTAACTCCCGCATGAATACCTAACTTCCTTTTCTAAAATCCTGTACGGAGAAAGTTTCAATGTTTTTAAAGAAGGAATCGCACTGCAATCACCTCGATTACTTGCTAAGAATTGAATTTACTTCCTGGGTAGGTGAATGGGGTGAAAACGAGTCAGCTCGACACACGGATAAAACAAGGACAACTCAGTCGAACACGTGTACCATAGCGATCGTAGATGTGAGCGAGATAGCTATATCATATCGACATAGCAAAAAAACGAGCCCGATAAAAAGTTTACTTTCCCATGGTTTTAGACATATATATACAACAATTAAATTTGAAGACTAAGCTATTAACTAAATAAAATTGTTTACAACGAAATATGCAAATGTAAACGAAAATACATCAATACAAAAAATACGATTAATTGAAAATCGGAGTAAAGCATTACAATAGAGATATGCAAATATACATCGACAGAACAAATACATATGCTATACAGGGCTTTCGAATTTAAAAGGAACAGCGAAATGAAATATATGCAAGGTGAAAATTGAACTGTAGCAACAGGTTTAGCCGCAGATTTTTTTCTCATCGCGTAACCTACTCCTTAATCTCTAAATCATAAAAATACATACATGTTTCACTTGAAGTAACGATTGTTTGCTACCATTCCTCATCTTTTTAACCATATCTTTTCGAATACTCACAAATCAGCCCTATTCGCTTTTTTATTCACTGGTAGCAGCGAAAAATATAGGGAGAAAAACTTTAGACGTATTCAAATGTTCGTGCAGGAAGGTAGAAACACGTCCAACAGATATTTCAAGAAAGTTAGAGAGTTACGAGATAGTTGAATGTTGGTCGGACCTGGAACGCCGTGCAACTCGCAGCTTTTCCAATCATCTTTAAATTTTTTATGTGATTAAGCTCAAGCAAATCTGGGCACAAACGATTCCTTGAAAGCCATCTAAATCATGAAACAAGAGTGTTGTGGATTTTCTCAAACGAATACAAAAGTCGAATGCACATTTTAGCGCTCACTTCATCCATTGCTACTTTTATAAGAACGATGACAATGTTATAACTTTCAAGATCTATCAAACGTAAATAAATAAATCGTGGCAATTGTGGTTTTACAAAACTCTCCTTGGATATTTTTACATTTAGCGTTTTCTTGTTCATTGGATGGGACCATAATAAATTTAATCTAGGTCTAAGATCCTTGAATTTTGTTGTTTTTATTTAGAAAATGTACTTTCATGACAATAATAATAGTCCTTATTTTGACCACTCAATTGTGTATACATTATCGTACAAGAAAGTATGTTAAATCATAAGTACAACAAAATATGATTCTATAATGTACGTATATAACATAACAAATAAATATAATAAAAGAAGTCACATAAAAGATATGAATTACCGTACTGACCAAACATTGCCTCTTGAGTTACATTAGGTGAATGGAATAAAGTAATTAAAACCATTTTTCAAACTTTTCTTAATATAAACAAGTGCAATAGTAGATTATATTAACATACATTAATTGCGTAAAGAATCAAATAGTAAAAAGGGAAAAACAGTAGTAATAAATTGTGCGACCGTCTTAAAATTCGAGACGGTAGGTACATGTAGAACACTCTGTGTTTGTCTTTTCAGTGAGCACATATTCAGCATGACTTTTAACTTGCATGCTTCTGTTTCAACGGGACATGGTATGAATGGGACTGGCCCTTACTCTTGTATATACATATTTATATTTTTACGCTAATTTACTCTTACATTTTTACATCACTTTTACATTTTGCTATACTTTTCTCTATTACTTCTTTCCTGTCCCACTTTTAAAATAACGTTGGTGTAGTAAACTTCAACTTAATTTACACAGACAATGGAACTTCAAGACATTGGATCAAGAAGACCTTCTACCGACAGCTTGCCGGAACACCACCTTCCTCTGCCAACTTATACAAATACACATCGGAGGTCTCCTAGTTTGAGGTAAATTATATTGAACATACATAGGACTATCTCAACTAAATTATAAACATTTTTAAAAAATAGTAAAATGTTTTTAAAATACAGCAGAGAACATATCCTTCAATACAAATATGATAAATTGAGATATTGCATTCGTATTCTACCAAGACTAAAATAAACTATAAAGTAGAAACGTCAGATTAACCTTAACATAATACATGTATGTAAATAATTTGATGGCAAATGAGGCTCGAAACAAATGAGCTAAGATATTGAGTTTCTTATTATTTGCCAAGATATTCTCTTCGATTTCAACACACTTGGAAGATGCTGAAGTACCATTATGTCATTTTTGTAATGGTCTTTCTCAATACCCTCAAAATACCACTCTGTTACTACAAGTTCTTTATCCGACTGAAACTCCTCTGCTAAAAGGAAAAGTTTAGAAATTCAGTGAAAGTCACTTGGAGTTAGGTCTAGTGAATGGTGGGGGTGAGGCATAAACTGAAGTTTTAATTGGTCCAGGGTTTACCAGAAACATAACTAGCGTGAGAAGGTGTCTTGTCATGATGGAAAAGAACTTTTCGTGAGTAATTCTAAGGTGTTCTTCAGAAATTATTTTCTTCATTCATTTATCTATTAGAAGGTTTATTAACAGTTTGGCACTTACGGTAGTCTAGAGAAAAATATCCTAAAATTCGTATCCATTACCTTATACACCAATAAACTTCTTAGTTTTCTTTGGGGGAAGACTACCATGATGTATCTATTGTTGAGATTGTAGCTTGGATTCAGTAGTTAAGCTGAATTTCATCAACCGCAACAAACCTTCGCCAAAAATTAACTTGGTTCTTGTCAATCAACCTCAAATTATATTATCACTTCATATTCGCATTCTTTGATACTTTTGATCACAAGTCAAGATTCGCGACACTATCTTGCTCTCGGTTTGGACATGCCTAACTCCGCATACATGTGATATATAAATTATATATATATAAATTATGCTCAAGCTGATAGGCATGCCCGAATCTGTGTATAAAATGTTATGTATCCATTCAGTCTATATGCTTACAATACTATCTTTTTAATGTCAATTCTTCGGCCATTCAAATTAATATTACTAAGCAGTTTTTAAATGGTTTTGCTCGCACATCATTTTTGACGTTATATCACATCGGCTAAATTGCTCTTGTGGTTTTCAAAGTAACACTGCCACCCAAAGTTTGTTGCGTGTCAGCAAAAATTTCGTTTAATCCTTCAAGAATTATAATAATATTAGATTACATAACGAATTGCAGGTTTATGGATTTTAAGGTTTTAAATTTCGACACTTCATCCCACACTGCCTTAATTTTCAAATCGAATGTTGGAAATTAACCAAATTTCACTAGATATTATAAGAAAAGGTGGCAGTCAATTAGAATACAATGCTAAGCTTTCTCGAAAGATAGTGCTAGTAATTAAACCTCAGGTCTTATCAAATCGTCCTCGTATATATAATACATTATCGTTTATGTCTCGGATAATATTTGTTGACAATAAATTCTTCACTATTATATCTAAACGAAGACGATAATTTGATATGCCAGACATTTTGAATGCTATTTTTTTTGTAAATCAAAAAACTGACGACCTTTATTTCCGGAATTATAACCAAACAAATACAGTACAACATCGATTACTTCTACATTACTGGAGGTACCCATGGACGCTGCGGCTTTTCTAGATCTATCGCGATCCTCATATCCCATTGTAATACATTCTGTAGCTCTTGTGATTAGTCTTAACAATTCTATGCGCAGTTTTCCTACATGAGTACCGCTTCAAAATATTCCTCTCCCATTTGTAGAAACCACGTTCTTGCCAAATTTTCATACTCTCATGATATGTAAATGGCGGCGTCCTCTTTTGTTTGGCAGAATCTATTTATAGTCTCTTCTATCAAGCTCATATTATTCATGTAATTGTTCAATTTACAATGCCTGCCAACCCATTATCATTTTGCAGACTGTGTCTCTATTCAGTAGTTACGTTGATAAATCCGACCAGAGTAGTTCCTCCATCTTTCCGGAGACCTATTTTCAGATGATTATTTTGATATTTGTTTCTGCTATATCATAAAAAGGCTCCCGTCCTATATAATCCATAGACGACACGGCGAAAACATTTTCAAAACGATGAAGAGCTCATAGAAGAGGTGTACAACTTTTCTTAATGGAATAACGGCGGAATTCTATGATACTGGTATTCAAAAGCTCGTTACAAGATAGAATTCTATGATACTGGTATTCAAAAGCTCGTTAAAAGATACGACAAATGTTTGAAATTAAATGGAAACTAGAAAAATACCATACGGTATGAAAATATAAAATAAAAAGTTTTGAAAAAAATTTTTTATTAGTATTTAAAGTTTAAACGGGTATCAGTTTCCGCACGACCCTCGTTTATATAAAAAAAACATTTTAAATAAAGAAACAAGCATTTGTAATCAAAGTGAGAACACCAGGCGATAATACATTTACTATCTTATATATGTAAGTACAGAACTGTTCATAACAATTAGCAATTCTTCATTAATTGGTACATTTAACCTATCCATCATCATTTCCTAAAAATATTGCTCAAAACTTGAACATGAACATGTGCATGCTGTACTTATTCAACAACACGTATATGGTTCGATATCTCCTTGCAGGCGTGGTGGAAATTCATCGACTTTACTAAGAAGTCCCTCGCCGAGAAAACGATATCCCACACACCACGATATTGGCTTCTCAGATACTGTGTCAAATGTTGTAGAAATAGTTAAAGACCAGCGGATGTCACAGAAACGATATCCAAGAGGTAAGATATGATATCAAGATTCATTTGCAATTATGTAATTTACAGTATATCTGATCTTTAAGTACTATAGTTACAGTTCTATCTTTTGAAACAGGGTCGTGGTCAGCCTCGACGAGTCCTGCACGATCACCGTCACCTACTGATGGTCGACAGCCCATCGGTTGGCGCTGCGGACCAATGAGATCTTCGCGTAGAGGCGGCTACGGTACGACTAGTTTATGCCAGAGATCTCGATCTCCTAGTCCAACTCACCCTGTGCCTCATCAGCATGGTCCACCTACGATAGGTAGCTTATTACACAAATGCAATTCACTCATGACATATTTGAAAATGGAGTCCTGTATTCAAGTAGCTTACGAGAAAGGAAAACGAAATAGACGTGCAGCATGGTTATCAAGTGTATTCCTAGGCCTTTCAGAGATTTTTGATATGTTTTAAATATTGAAAATTTTCTCTTCAAAACCGCATAAAATGTATGTAGTAAAATGAAATTAATATCTCGAAAATGTACAATGAAGTTCAAGCAATTCCAAATGTTTCTGTCAAATCAGAGAACTTCCCAAGTCTCACAGATCGAAGAACAAAGAGTGTCACCGGGGAAGCTCCTAACTTGAAAACTACCTTTGTTTATAAGTATTTCATTGTCACTACGAATATAAAAGTAGTTTCATAAAAAATTAATTGAAAAGAAATTATTCAAAATAATGTTTAAGTGAATTTATACAAGCTTTGAAAACAAAGACAAAAAATTTTTACTGAGTAATATAAGAGATAAAAAAAATTTGATCGGGTCGTTATTCAATTGGTAGGCAAAATGTTTAATTCATGATGCTTAATATGAAGCCTACGTTTTTATAAACGTAGGCTTCAGATTAAGATCTTATGATCTTACTTACATCTGAAGCTTTCACCGCTCTATAACAAAGAAATATACAATATATTGTATTTATTAGCATTATATGAGGACGGATCTGTAATTAGTGAGCTTAGACAAGAAAACAAACTTATTCACATAAAGTTATTTTGTTTTCTAACATATTCTTCTTGTAACTCGTTAAAGTATGCTTTATTACCTCTTCATTCGACCCATATCTTTTGCTACCGAACCAAGTTTTCACATAGTGAAAAGGGAAAAAGCTCGCGGCGGCAAATAAGTTGCATGTGGAAACTTGTTACATAGTTTTTTTTAGAATTTTTTCATTGAAACGGTCAAAATGTGAGCACCTGGATTATTCTGAAGAAAAATGACTCGTTTCATCTGCCTTTTGTATTTTATTGCATCGTACAAGTGATCTAAGCGATAAATGGTATTTGCCTGTTATCGTTTTGCCTTTTTGTAGATAATCGATAAGATTTCACCACCACCAATTCCAAAAGACAGCAACCATAACCTTTCTGGTCGAGTGCATGGTCTTTATATTCTTCGAAGCCCTTACACCAGCCTCAGTTCATTTTTCGATTGTTGCTTTATTTCAGGTGTATAATAGGGCATCCAACTTTCGTCGACAATCATTATTAAATGCCAGAATCCTTTCGGATCATATTTTAACTTCACTGAGATGCGGCCTTATTCGCGTTTGTGGTCTACAGTCAATAATCGAGTAATTTTATTCGACGATCATCTATCATGTACTTTTTTATTCATTTCTGAAGTACATTTGCTTTTTAGGCGTCTAATGCATTGCCTATCAAATATACTTGTCCGGCTACCTCTAGACTTAGATGTCATTATTCAACGGTGGTAATGCATGGAGATTTGTCCCTGTAAACAGACTCCAGCTCAGCTTCGACTACATCATTTGTTCTGCTTTTTTTACATAAGAATTTAATCACTGATTGGTACTCTACTTTTTCCATGTTTCAAAACAAACTAAAAGCAGTTCACGTTCTATTCAAATAACAAGGATCTTTACGATCGAAATGAACGCAAATTTTGATAATTATGCTTTTAAGGATCGCCAAGTTGAAAAACAAATCAAGTTTTTTTTATTAGTGCTGCCATCTTTTGTCGGGCTCACTAATTACTGATCCGCCTCCTAAACCTAAACACAACCAACTTTTATAAGTAATTGTGATCATAATCACGCATATACATATGATTGTATACCGGATGTCCCATAACATGATTTCCACAGCTTAACGATCTGTTACTAAAGTAATTTCAAATTAAGAATGTCTAATGAACATATACCCAAAACTCTATCGTACCAAGTATTTGTAGTTTTACTAATACGACTAATGCCAGTTATTAATGCCTCTACAAGGAAAATCTCAATGGAAATCATTGAATAATAAGTCGCTTTATTAAATTAGTTATTCAAAATGTCTACCCCACTTGCTGTATACATAGTCTAGCTCTTCTTAGAAATGAAGAGGCAGCTCTGCTAACAGTCTCAGGAACATCACGAATAGTTTCTGCAACATCCATATTTCTAGCAATCTAGCAATGACTCTTCGTACTTTAAAAACTTTTAATTGTGTCTGCTATGGAGTCAGAAAAAAGCTTAGAAATTGATAAATATCTTAATACAAAAAAGGGACTTGTGTCGGGTGGCCTTGGCAGCCAAGAAACTGCTGGACCCCATCCAACGCACCGATTAGTTTAATTTTGATTAAAAAAACCTGTTACTTATATACCAAAGTGCGGAGGTGCGCCATCATGCATCCACATTCGTCTTACATTAGGAGGAACGTCATCTAAGAACATTGTAAGATAATTTTCCAAGAATTGTAAATAACGAACTGCCGTGAGACGTTTTTCGCTTATAAACGTACCAATGAGAGGGTTGTCAATAATACCACACCAAACATTCACAGAAAGTCTATCTTAAAAATGTGAATCCCTGCTTTGCCATGCAAAGTGCCCAACAAAGTAAATTCCTGATGTTATTGACCAACCATATTAAGTATTTCTTCTTCTTGAGCAAATTCTTGTTGCATGGACCGTTTAGAAATAGCTACAGGAAACTTACCTATTTCTCCTAAACATCGATTGGCATTGCAAAAAACAATTCTACAACGCACTTTGTGAGTGGAAAATTGCCAACGATATTCATCAACTTCTGCTCGTCCATTTTCATTACGCAATCCCCGAACAAAGTGAATTTCAGCGTATTCATTCGAAAAAATTAACAGTTTTAAGAGTATTTTAATGTATAACGAAAAAAATAAGCACTCTAACTTAATTGACGTTTACTGTAGCAATGAATAATAACTGATGAATCATGGCCACCCCGACTTTTTAATAACAACAAAATCAATATCAGTACGTAATACCTGCACCAGTAGGGTTATCTAAAACTTCAAATGCTTGTAACTCAGTTACGATAGAGTTTTGGGCATATGTTCATTAGACATTGTTAACTTGAACTTACTTCACTAACACATCCTTAACTTGTTGCAATCATGTCATGGGATGTATGTAGATAAATTTAAATGTGCTTTGAACTCCTTTATTCGCCAACTTTGGCCCTCTCAGACTTTTTCTCAACCTGAAAAATTGGTTCTGTGACAAGAGATTTAGATCCAATGAGGAGTTAATCACTAAAACTGACGCATATTTCGAACAGTTTAACAAAGCTTACTTTTCTAAAGGAATGAAAAGTCTTGGATATCACACACAGTAATGTGTGTTACAAGGAGAGTACGTTGAAAAATAAAATAATTTTTTGCCAAAAACTTTATATTTTCTTATTTAGAAACATTAAACCTTACGCATTAAACTAACAAACTTATCTGCTACCTATCTAACATACGATAAACTTACAGTCTGTATAGTAAGAAATACAGGCTAATATTTTTACCAGAAAGAAAAGGTTAATAGAAAATAACCTAATACGCTAATATTTAAAACGACCTTCAGTCTCTGTTATTTCTAAAAATTGCATCAGAGTTTTTACCATTCATAAGCGGCTAAACATTTTCAATTAGTTTGGCATCTGGGGACTGCGACAGCGAACCCATTTTTGCAATACCATGTTCAACCTTCCTCTTCCTATGTATACTTTAGATTATTATTATCTTATAGGACCGACCGTTATCTTTAAATCACACTTTTACCGATCATAAAAGTTTACCATTCGTTTCACGTTTAAAATACCGAAGACACGCGAAGACACGCACAAAGTTCCGAAATGTCAAGTGTTAAAGTAACCACAGACATGAACCTTCACTGATATTTTACAATACGCTGTATAATACATTCTTTGCCCGTTGACCATGCCTTTCTTCCTGATAACTAGGCCCTGAAAAATGATTTATCTGGAAACACAATTTCTGCTGGAATTTTCTTGCGCCCAAATCCGATGTTCATCAGACAGTAACGGTTTAATGATTGTGTTTCGATAAAGGATATTGTGTGCGCGTAATCCAATACTAATTCCCATTAAACTAATGTTTATATTCATATCGGCTAGCTCAAATTGTTCTATCTTAAATAAACTAATAATAGTTTTTTCTTACGACCTTATTGTAGTGCGGCTCTCCCCGCGTCCTGAAAGATCACCTACACTTTGGATCTGTTGATAACACCTTACTTATCGTCAGACGATGAACTACACTTTGAGTTTGTTGATAATACCTGACGCATTGTCAGACGAAATCTTTTGACTTGTGGAAATACCTAGCTTCCCCTCAATTGTCATTTTAAGATTTTTACGATGTTTACATAAACACACTGCTTCGAAATTTTGCATACTCTGCATTTATTTTAGGAAAACTGTTACCTACGCCACATATAACGGATAACTGAACTATTATTATTAGTATTAGAGTAAATATATTTCTACCTACCCTCACAGTCCCACCTTCCACTTTCCTTTCTTGGAATATAGGCTTGCATTTCTTATTATACAGGCTGTATATTTATAACTTTTGTTCTATATTTTATACCACCATAAGAAGTATACATACAATTTCTATATTAAGATAAAACCATTACATATTATATATTCTTGCATTTTTACTTACAAGGCTTTAAGTATTTAGTTTTTTCTAGTAGTGTACCTGCAGAAAGGATTTTCTTTTATGGGAAAAGAACATATGTACAATCATTACTATTAAATATTCAAAAATAACGAATTCATGAGATATCAATAATTGTAAATTCTTGGTCAGTATCATAATCAACGTTAATTATATATTTTTAGCTTTTCTCTTTCGTTATGCAGTGCCTTCAATAAAATTTTTGTTTAGAGTGGACTATGATTTTAATATAAAGTTGACGACATTAAAAAATTGTGTATTTTTTAACCGTCAAAATTTTACTTCTAAAGTACAGTTAATATTTTCCAATGACCCAGTGTTTATAATAAAATAATAACCTACTCTAAATAAGAATTTTATTAAGGTATATTTTTTCGTAAATCATTATTACTGGTGCGAATTGAATTAAATAAATTGCATTATGTAGTCTTAATTTTAAAGGAAAAAAATATTGTCACTAAAAAATACGTATATTAATTATTTTTCTTCATATTAAGTTATACTATAATAACGACAGTAATATGTACGAACACCCAATATCAATTGATGAACCATACTGTACTTCAACCGTTGCATAAGTTCTAATATTTTGGAAATATATATTATGGTTGCATATCATAAATACACAGAATATCTCACAAAATATACATACCCACATATATATACGAATCATGATTATGTTTTTTTCCGATATCTCATTCATATTATTTTTGGTTTAATTATTAATTCGTTTTATTAGCTTTCTTTTGTTTGTTCTCATCGTAATTAGAATATAGATTCGCGCAACCATGATGATTTATTTGCAGCATGTGCTGTTGTTGGCTTACCTGTGCATCATTCTGCAGCTCATCAAAGTAGTGTTCAACATAGTCATCCTGTGTTAGGATCAAGGCGTGGTCAGGGCAGAAGATTACCGCCTACACCCTGTAAACCGTCGACGCTACAATTACGACCAGGGCCTATAAACTTTCCAAAACTTAATGCCTCTCCAACGCATGTTGGTGTAAGTACTTGTTTTTTAACATTGCTTATTTTTAAAATCTATTAAAAACTCTTAAGTATTAGAAATAATTATAGTATTATGTCGCAATTAAAAAAACATTAATTAATTAAATGTGTTATAAAATTTTGTTTTATTATAAAAGACTATAAGATTTCATCGATAAACATCCAAATTGAAGGTTTAAATTAAATTATTTTCAATAAATATCATACCTTCGATATAATCTCTAAAAGAAAGTACACTTGGTAATAGAAAAAAAAATTTCTGTTACCAAACTCTGTGTATATGGGTATGTTTGTGGTCAAACTTCTCACTTCTTCGATCTTGAAAAAATTCTTTTACTTTCAGCAGATAAGCAAACCGTTTATGTATGCAAAATGATTTCATATTTACTTACTTTTACTAAAAGTTGACTAATGGACTTTTTAACGGCTGCTGCTCAATCCTGATAGCTTCAATACCTGATGACATAGATTGAATTGGAATTGAGTTTATTAATGCACCCTAAAACTCCTTTTACAGTCTTCCTTTTTGCATGAGATTGCGTATATGATTCCTCTCGTCTCCTAATTTCTCTGCAATTTCATAATAAATCCATATTCCTCTTGACATTTCTTTCCTCTTTTCTATTGTTTCCCATCTTCTTCAGTAGTTTATTAATTTTAATTCTTCTGTTGTTGTCTCTTTCTTCGTTGATATTTTTAAAGTTTCAGTAAAGAAATCATTTCTTATCTTCTCTTGTTATCTTCTCAACCATTCTTAGAAACATTTCAACAATATGTACTTTCCTTTTTTTATTATATTAAGCACTCATCAGTACAAATATCTTCAAAAATTGGTTGTTTGATACGTTTTTCTTTCACAAAAAATCAGTTTTTAAGGCTTACGATTTTTAGGTCTTCCAAATAATGTCACTAAACTTCCCTTTTAAACTACTATCACTGTATACACCTAGTTATATAAACTTATGTTATTTCACTTTGGTCTTCTAAATTTTTATATTTTAGTTATTTTATGTTCTCCATTTTAATTTCTGGTATTTTGCCTTTCTCTATATTTATTTTGTTTTTCCTCTCTTATAATGTAATCACCAAGGTTTTACAGATTTCTTTGTAAGTGGTTTTTTGTACCTCACTACTCAATTTGCCGAATCTAACCGCAAGTGAATTCTTATTCCCTAAACCCAAATGTTTCATTGCTGGAAAGACGTTTCAGATGAATGAAGTACTTATTGTAGCAACTGTGCAGTGTTTTGAGTAATGAAGGGGAATATGTTTGAAAAATAAAAAACTGATTGACCTAACTTATTTTTCGTTTGTTATTTCGAATCATACGTCTCGTCAAATCATCCTTGAATCTCTAGTATTTATTTTTCCATCTTTTTGTGCACAATATTAGATTTCTCTATAGATGATTTACGTTTTTAATAACATTGTTGAGAATTGGATTGGCAATAAAAGACGTATTTAGTTCGATCTCATTTTACTAGTGTGGATTTTGCTAATAAAAATAACGGGTGGGATAAAATGCATCATCTGATTTTCTTTCGCTATAACTTTTGTTTAAAATGAAAACTCATTTAGTTTTTAACTGATTATGTTTATTCGCACTTATAAATTTTGTTTCAATTAATTGTGCAAAATTATGCCCGACAAATAGCCGTCGTAGGCGTCCATGCAAATTTGGGCTCTTTTGATTACAATTTACATAACTGTGCGCAGCATTTGTTGTGTCACGTTTTCGATTTCGGCTCGAATGTTATTCTTGAACTCCTTCAAAGTGTCGGGCTTATTCGTGTACACCAACGACTTCAAATATTTCCACAGAAAGAAGTCCGGGGCAGTCAAATCGGTAGTTCTGGCTGGCCAAGCCAAATCACTGAAACGCGAGATTACACGCGTTGGGAAGGCATACTCCAAAATGCGCATTGTGTCGCGTGCAGTATAAGACTGCGTCCTGTTGGAACCACATGTCTTTCAAATGCAGCTCGTCAACTTCCGCTAAGAAAAATTCAATCAGCATGGCTCTATAGCGGTCGGCGTTTACCGTAATAACTTTATCGTCGACTCTTTCGAGAAAATAAGGTCCTCACCTTTTCCAACGTAAGTGCAGACCACCCGGTAACTTGAGAGGGTGTAATCGTGCTTCATGAATTATGTGTTTTCTATCCCACAGAACTGAGAATTTTGCTTATTGATGTGGTCGCTCGTAATCAATTTTAATGGAAAATCATCCACTTCGTCGTTGAGATCCAAAATCTTTCGGCTGTATTTTAAACGGGCACCACAGTCGTTTGGTAACAACCATATGACCACCTGACTTTTGTATGGGAACATTTTTAAGTCCAATGTCAAAATGCGACACAGCGAACGCCTCGAAATGTGCAATTGTTGAGCACGTTTTCTTGTGGATATTTCGGGCTCCTCTACCACATTTTCACGCGTTGCTTCGACGTTTTTAGCCGGTCTTCCGGTGCTCCGTCTGTCCCTTGTTGTGCGGCTCTGTTCGAATCGGGACTCCAGACGTCTAATTGTTTGCGCTGTGGGCGCGGGATATTTTCGCCGAAATTCACGTTGCGTTAACACCACAAAACCAAACATTGTTACGATTATCGCGCGTTCTTGAGGCGTATATTGATTCATTGTTATTCGCCATAAATTTCGCACGTCTCTATTTCACGAATGCCAAAATCAAGCTGACATACAATGCCATTTGCAAAAATGGCAGCACTTTCCAATAGAGTAATATTTATTGCCCCACCTATTATAAAATGGAGTCTTCATATAATTTATTTTATCGCTAGAATATTTCCTCTTTTTGAAGGTTTTCCATGCATCTAATTCTAATTACGAAGTTTCGATTGATTTAAAATAAAAAAGATGTCAGAACTAGCAGAAATCAACTCTATTCTAAAATTTTCTAACTTGTATGAAAATTTTAATAAACATTTATACAAAAAAATTTAATGCATTTGTTCGGTTAGCCAATAAATACATGACTGTTGTTGTTTTAGCTACAATCTCATTCTGCTCACGCCACACCGCATAGTTTGCCTCATAGTTTTCCCAGGGAAAGAGAACCGTTACGTGAAATAGTGCCTCCAAGAGAGTGCAACCCCAATTCCGCGGCCCCACTGAGTTTCGAACAAGCTGTGGCATTGGGTAGAGGCGGTCGCATGCTACCCAGTCCTGTGCCCAATGGTTACAAACCCAAACCAACCTCACGTCATTCAGATTCCGATGATGACGATTGGTGCTAACACATGGAGTTCACTCAGTTGGATGAGTAAATAAATTGAATAGTTTTCAAGCGATATGCATATACGCCAATGCGTGCTGACGATATATATATATATATATATATATATATATATATATATATATATATATATATATATATATATGGACGCTTCCGAAACTATCAAGAACCAAGATAACTTCGTACGTTACAGGCCTTTCAGGAATTGAAATAATAACAAAAAAAGTGTGTCGATATTGTGTTGGACGTATTTATTACACACCGATAATGGTGGAAACACAAAAAAAGTGTGCTGACTCGAATACTTCGAATCATATTATAGTTCAAGAAACAAATTTATTAAAAAAAAACTGTCATATATTTCAATCATGTGAACATTTATATTAAATATAATTTTTTTGTAAACTACTGCCACTACCAATTTATGAATTTATGCTAAATATTATCATTAAGTAATATTGTTATTTACCTTTATGTCCAGTAAAATTATAAACCAAAATAGCAAAGAAGTTATAAACAAATAAACAAAGAATGTAAACAGTCGTATACATGTGTAAATATATGCGAAATATTTGAGATACATGAAAAAACAAAAATAGAAGAGATCGTTTGTAATTTAAATTTTACATAAGTGTAATTTATACCAATACCATTTTATTCTGATATATAATTATAAATTCTTCCCTAAAGTGCTTTAAAAAAATCACTAAATTTACGAGAGAGAAAAATAAAAAGAGCGAGCGAAATAAAAATTTTTTTGTTAATTTTAATGATAAATTGGAAAGAAAAAAACAATGTGCAATTTTTGAGATTACTTTGTGCAATATATTTAATGACATTTAGCAAAAACAAAATTAAAAATTAGGTGTGGTTTGTTCAATGTTATATATATATATAAAACTAATATTTTTTTTCTGTGATACGAGGATTGCGTCGCGGAGTATAGCGAGGATCGCTCTTTATTTGTGATTCCTCTCGTTTGTTTTGAAACTTTTTCTTGTTATAGTTGAGTTTCAAAAGAATTTTTGAAAACCTACTTTATGGAATTCTACCACTGCGAAATTGTTTTCTGACCAAAAAAAAAAAAGGAAATGTTGTGGAGAAGTCTACAAGGTAGCTTTACCTAGATTACTGAAAAAAGATGCCTTATAACTCTATACCGAAGTTTACGCAAAGAACCATTATATGCACTTACGTCTCCGATACTCACATGAGTCTAGCGTGTATTTCGGTACTACATTAATAAATAAATAAGTATAATAATAAAAGAATGAAAAAAAAAAAGGAAAACTTGTAATCGTAATTTTTTATATACCTAATTCATGTTTACGTAAACTATGCTGAATGTAGATGATACTACAAACGGTGTAGTACAGTTTATGAGTTCTCTTTTTTACATAAATTGCAAGAAAGTCTTAAACAAAGTTAAAGAAGTATTTAGTTATTCGCGTACATGTAAATTACTATCAGAAGTATTATAAATATTGTAGGAAATCTGATCAAACTCGTGGCTGATATCAAACAACATTATTTACAATTCTTTTTCTTATTCTCTGTATAGTTGATGCTAAATGCTTGTTATTCTTTTACATTTATTTTATTTTATATAACCAACTTTGCTATGATCTATTTGATACTCATCTCGAATTACTACTCTATATATTTTTTTAGTGATCCTTAGTTTTCAATCTGTACTATATGGTCCCTTTTATGGCCATCTAGCAAAGTCTTATTGGTCTCTCTCTAGTTTTACTTACAGTTCCTTATTTATATTTATTCGTGTTTTAATAGTTTTATATAATTTTTTAAACGATCAAGTCTTATTTGTTGTAAATATCACTGTCGAACGCTTGGAATCATTTGCTACCACCAATCAAATAAGAATATATATGTCTTAATCATCTTGGTAATATTATTTAAGGTTTCCGCGCATCGATATCCCATAATAGTTCGAATCTTGGCTCACTTTATTCTTTTCTGTCAATATACGTTATTTATATACGCTCAATATCTTTAATGTCACTACTAACACCTTTTTTTATTTTTCATCACTAGTTTAATTTTATGCTATACCATTACCAAGTATGGTAGACGTAAAAGAGCATCTTTTATAATAGGGTGTGGTAATACTAATCAATTAACGGAATACAAATTCTATTTTGACTGGAAAAACCTTATTTAAATTCGTAAAATATGAGAAACGCTTATTCCATTTCTTTACTCTCTCTTTTGCTTTCTTGTTTCGTTCATTTTTTCGCCAACAGACTTTTAACCCTAATATTTTTGTCTATTTTTTGAATAGTGCTGCTAGATTCATATTTAGAATTTATATCCAATATTTATTCCTATTTGTCCTACAAGGTTGAATTTGTATTTCAAATTTATTCTTTTAGTCAAAGATTTATTTTTCGCAATTAGATATTAATTATATAAACGAAATTAAATTAAAAAAACCCTCAAAAATACAACAAAAAGAATATAAATAGATATCGACTGCATGTAGAAATAATATGAAAATCGCAGACAATTTAAACATTATTTCCATTAAATATTTATTCAATTGTCCATATAACCACTGTAAAAACTAGAGTAGCCTACAAAATATTTTACAAGTGAAGTTTAATTATTATATTTTCATTGTTGTATCAAAATTGTTCAGTAATTCTACTGCTACATTATTCTTTCTAATTGTTTGTCCATTCTATTAGGTACTTTCCACAGCTCTTCAAAGTTATTCGCATATTTATAAGACTCCACCTAGATTTCCATGTCTATTTAGTATACCATGTTAGAGAATCAATAAGGAACTATAGCACATTATAGAATATATCAGAGTGAAGCACATAAATTTGCAAGTTGTTGTAGGTAATTTTGGAACGTTCTTCTAATTTTCACTGCAAAATTAGAATGCAGGAAGTTTCTGTCATACTATACGAACTAAACAAATTTATCTGCCCCACTCTGGATATACTATATGGACCTAATTGTTTCCGAAATATTTGTCGGAATATTCATACCAATATCGCTTCTACCAGGCATCTGCTGGTCTTTTTATTATACCACTTTTAATATTACTCTTGATAGAGCAATAATTCGTCCTCTTCTTTTCTAAATAACCTTTTTTTTTAGGTACGTACCTATTTAAATTTAATTGAAATCTTCAAAAAACAAACAATTTTACAAGAATTAGAACTGTTTTGCTATAATAAGTTTTTCTTAAGTATTAATAAATCTAACTAGAATTTCTTGTATTACTATTAAAATTACCAGCCATTGTACGCAGTTTTTTGAATTTTATGAAAATACGATCCTCAGCAATAGTGACGTATAGTTAAAATGAAGTAAATTTTGTAACAATCTTATCACTATATTGACATATAAGTGGTAAGTTACTGACTTATCCCGCCGGATGTCCCGGGATTGAATCCGATGACCTGCTGTCCAGGATTTTCATTTTCCTTCTGGTTTAAGTGAGTGCCAAGAATCGTACTACAAACACCGACATAGTAAGCCCTATAATAGGCGTGCCCTATAAGAGGATTATATATCAAAAATACTGGGATTGCACCAAGGAAAAGACAATTTACAATATATTTTAATGCCAATGATTTTTATCAGTTGCTATAATAGTAATGTCCATACTAACAAAAAGAAGTTAAGCATTAAACCCAACTCAATTTAAAAAAGTATGTGCGTTTTTCAATAACTAACTAATTATTGTTCGTAGAAACAAAGTACATTCAAACACTAAACACATGACTTTATCACATAACTATAACATCTGTTTAATTTTCTGTAACACGTGTTATAATTATAGTGTCATAGTGATTTGATTTAATTTAATGTGATTTCGTGTTTTTTGAAGTGTTAACTTTGGCTTAGGGACGTCGTTTTGACACGAATATATAAAATTTTAAACTTTATTGTAATAATTTATTAAAATAAGTCATTACAAAATATCAAAGATTAAATAATTCTAACGCATTATTTAATCTTTGATATAAACGAATTGTTCTTACTGTCGAAATAATATAAGCAGCTACTAAAATTAATATATTTACGCCGGGCTTCTGGGAATTTCAATTCATAAGAAAAAAATAAGTAATATCTAAAAGAAACATACTTCCAGAAATCTAAATAATATTTTAAATATACAAATAATGACTTAATATAAACTGAAAACAAACGAATACATTTTTTTTGTGATAACACTATTGTATTGCGTTTGTTACTGAAGAATTTTATGGAGTAAAATTAAAGTTATTTATTTTTAATTATCCATCACATAAATCACTAAGGTTGATATATAACCCCTTTCTACATTAACTTTTGTAATTCTGTATACGCATTTCGACAACTAAGTTGTCATCATCAGCAGATAAGTGCAAAGTGTATCTGCTGATGATGACAACTTAGTTGTCGAAATGCGTATACAGAATTATATATTATATATCAACCTTAGTGATTAAGTTAATCAACCACAGGCTCCATCAAATTCAACTTCAAAATCCATCACATACAAAATTAATTATTCGAAGAGAACAATAAAATATAATTTAATAAAAAAATAGAACTCATACACTGTTATTTATACTAAGTAGTTAAATAAAATTCTGTTTACGTGATGTTGGTTATCACATAACAGCAACTTGTATTGTCTTAAAGACAAAATTTAGTAAATTTGTGGAGCCCTTCCTTAATACCGTGGTTGGCTTCCATACTACCCTCCCCCATCTATTTTATTATAATTACTATCTCTGCCAATTGAACAAAAATGCGGGTCATGTATTCAACATAAATTTAAAGTAGCTTAGGTTGGTATGAATGTGTATTATACCCGTGAGTATGTATTAAAAAAAAAATTGTAAAAACGTAATTTGTGTCTGTGTGGCTTTGCGAAGCAGGCATGTGGTCAAATATATTTGCAGATGTCTCCAAGATGCTGTGTTCTTTAGTTAGTAGCTCGACACTCTTTATTATAATTATTAATAAATAGAGATAATAATATTCGCGTTGAAAATGTCCAAATTTTATATAATTCAGCATCTGTAAATATAATATTAATATATACATAAATATATATACATACTTAAAAATAAATATAATAATATTGTATGATTAAGTGATCTAGATATATCTGTAAATGCATTTTGACCCATACATATATTTCAAGAATGATGCTGTGTTATACTCTGTTAATAAAAAATAAAAAAAGTATTATCGTGTTATATAATTAGGTACATAATTTATCTCTAGTTATTAAGAAATCCATCAGCAACATTTTTGAAATTGGTAAAAATGTTATATAAAAAAATTTATACATCTTTTTCGTAATTATGTTATTAAATATTTATGTATTTATCTATATCAGTTAGTCTTTGCATTAGTGTTAAATAATATTATCATTGCTTAAAAGCCCATTTTTTAATGAAAATCATAAATAAATGATTATAATACAAATGTTGTTTTTCAATACAGTGCATATTCAAAATCTGAAACTGTTTGCTGCTTCTGGACTGACATCAATACCCAAAGGACAGTAATGTCCAGTCGCCGACGATACGTCAGGATCAATTCGTATAGTGTCTGCTCGTTTTCAGGAATAACAGCTGCAGAAAAATAGCTTTAAATTAATGATAAAACCTTATCTTGAAGCTCTATGAAGGTGTTAATCTTTAAATAACAAGCATGGAAAACAAAACAATATATTTCTTATTTCATAACATTTCCACAAAATTTATAAATTTTCTTATCAGATTGCATTTCATAAGAACTGTTAGTTCAGGCTTAATGTATTGATTTGAAGTTTTTCTTCAAAACTCGGTGTTAAAAAAAGATTTTTAACAGATCACCAGAATTCGTATCAATTTTATATAATTTCATCGCAATAAAAAACAAAACATTGTTCTATAAGCACATATTATAGACACTGCAATCCATTGCCAAACACGAAACAATTTTTCCACTATATGCCATGTCGGACCTGGGATGTCTTTTAAGTTTTGCATAGTGTAACATAGAGGACGCCACTAATCAAGTGTCAGTACTAAACATTAACATCCATCTTTAGTTAACCTAAATCCAAAGTTTCAGTGCGATTCGTGTAGTGCTGAAACTACAACGAACCGTCAAAGTTGACAAGTTAGTTGAAAGATGGAATTAAATCGTGAACAGTTTCACAGAAAAATTTTTTGTAATTTTCGAAGACAATCATCTCAACAAGAATGCCTCGCCGAGTTGGTTTCTGTTTTCGGCAATAGGGCATATCAGCCAACAATTTCTCGTTGGCATGGAGAATTCAAATATGGACGGAGTCTTAGCGACGATCCAAGAGCAGGTTAATTAAAAATGGCAGTCATTCAGAAAAAACGTCGATGCTGTGCGCCAGATTATCAACGAAGATTGACATATGACATATCGCCAAATTGAAGCATTATTGGATACATCAAAGACCTCAATTCAAAAAATTTTGCATAAAGAATCGTGTGTAAAAAAATTAGTTTCCCATTAGATAATGCATCTGTTGACCGTAGAACAGAAAGCAGCTAGGGTGAATTGGTGTCAAAAAACATTAGATCACTTCAACGCCGGAAACTCAAAAAACGTGTACAACACTGTCAGTGGTGATGAGCCAGAAAATAAACACCAGCCTTCCGTTTGTGTGTTCCAAGTTGAAGAAAAGCCGACAAAAATCATCCGTTCTCGGAATGTCTCCAAAAAGATAGTCGCAACATTTGTCACGAAAACAGGTCATGTAGTAAAATAAGTCGCAACGATTTCTTTACCTTTCCGAAAATCAAGAACGGACTTTGTTCCAGTCGTCAGAAGGAGCAGTCGATGCCTTCAAAAACGCAATTTTAACTGTACGAACAAACGAGTGGAACAACTGCTTCCAAAGTTGGTTCGAGCGCATGCAAAAGTGCATTAATCTTTGTGAAGAATATTTCGATAAACAATGAAGTCTTTAAAAGCTACCTATTGTTTTACTCCAGTTGTATATACAAAACTTAAAAGACAACCCACGCTTCTAGGATAAGTCTATAAAAGATGGATATAATTTAACCAATTATTTTATTTCTACACATTGCAATATAATTTTATTGAATGCCAACGATATTCCCAATAAGGATTTCCCTTTTTTGCACAATGCGCAATAGACGACACACTGTTCACTTATTAATTTGACTATCTAAGAAAGCAACAGTGTTATAATGTGTGTGTGTGTATATATGCAGACATAATGATTTTTATAAAAAGGGAATCATTTGTAATGTATCGACTAATGTAATAGAATGCCTATGTAGGTTCTACAATACAAGGCAAGCCGATGCACAGGCCCGCATAAAGTAATAGAAATTAATTTTAAATCATGTAGTCCTTAATTTTGTATCGTTCGGAATACAGACTTCACTAAACCACAATACATAAGAAGTGCTTACCTACATTGCTTTCTACCAACATTTAATGGGAAACTCCTGATACTATGTATTAGTAGTGCACCTTAGTTGATATGCAACTATTCATGCATTTTACTCCTTCTTACTTCTACAGCCTGTCTGGAGTTTATTATCTTGAGAGACTGACGACCAACTGTCTCTCCATCTTTTTGATGGCCTAGTTTCTTCTAGTTTTACATCTCGCGTCACCTCCGCTGCTCTCTCGCGTCACCTCCGCTGCTCTCTCGCTATTCATTCTGGAGACATGCTAGTTCCAGTTTCTTCTCCTTTCTCGCCCCTACCTCACTACGTCTTGATCATTGCATTCCAGTCGGATATCTTCATTTCTTAAACGATCCCGTCTCGTTTTTCCCATTATTGTTCGTAGTATTTTCATTAGTGACGTTCTTAGTGCTTGCCTTGTTCATTTCGTGTCATCATTCGTCTCGATTGCATAGGTTAGTATTGGGCGAACGCAGGCCTTATAAATTCTTATCTTGGCTTCTGTTCTAAGATATTTATTTCTGCATTTTATATCTTTCAGTGCCCCTGAAACGACTGCTGCTTTTCTTGTCTGGTTTACAGTTTCTCGATAAAGATTGCGGTCGCTTGTTATATCTATTCCCAGTCATTTTACTTCGAAAGTCGCTTTTATCAACTGAAAAATATTGTCGCAATCACCGTTTTTACAAATCTGGTGGTGAACGACCATTACCTGGTTAAATTTGCGAAAAATTTCGACAGTGAAACCACTAAATTCGCGATTTATTTAGATCAATCTTAATCAATAAGGTATTGTCAAAAAATAACAAAAGACTATTTTTTATTTAAACCAGAAATAGTTATTTCAAAAACGTTCGTATTATTATAGTCAAAAAAATTCACTTTATATATACGAGGATAGTTTGACAAGTAGTGAGAATGACACATAGGTGGCGCTCTAATTGCTAAAACAAATGCACTGTAATTTAGGTTGCCTATTTGTATGTTTACATTCCGATATTTAGATAAATCAGTTGATTAGTTTATTTTTGACAGCTTATTGAAAAAGAAACAACACGTCGTTTTGTTAAAATGGAAAAAGCAGAGTATCGTGCGGTGATTAAATACTTCGTAATTAAGGGTATGAAAGCTACCGGAATGAAAGATGAGTTACGGGAAACATTAGGTGAATCTGCTCCATCATCCGCCACAATAGGTAGATGGGTAAATGAATCTAAACGTGGTAGAATAAGCTGTGTTGATGAAGCGCGCTCTGGAGCACCCAAAATCGTGACTTCTAAGGAAATGATTATAAAAATTCATAATATTATTACGCAAGATCGACAACTCAAAGTGAGAGATAGCAGACATGGTAAACATTTCAAGAGAATGCGTACACCACATTTTAACGAAAGAATTGGGCCTTTCCAAGCTTTCGGCAAAATGGGTGCCGCGATTGCTTACGACTGATCAAAAGTTCACTCGTTTGCGCATTTCCAATGAGTGTTTGGACCTTTATAAGCGGAATCCGGTTGATTTTTGTAGGCGATTTGTTACTTGCGATGAAACTTGGATACACTACAGTACACCCGAAACTAAACAACAGTCGAAACAATGGTTAGAACGTGGTTCTGCATCTCCAAAGAAAGCGAAAACCACTTTATCGGCAAACAAGGTGATGGCATCAATTTTTTGGGATTCAAAGGGCATTTTGCTCATTGATTACCTTCAGAAAGGTGCCACAATAAACGGACAAAATTATGCAGAACTTCTACAAAAATTAAATGTTGAGATTCGTGCTAAATGGCCAGGAATGACAAAGAATAAGATTCCGTTTCACCAAGACAACGCTCCATCGCATACCAGCACAGTTGCGATGTCCAGAATCCACGAGTTGCATTTCCAATTAGTACTGCATGCGCCTTATTCGCCGGATCTCGCCCCTTCCGACTTCCACCTTTTTCCAAAATTGAAAACGGCAGTAGGTGGAAAGAAATTTTCGTCTAACGACGAGCTTATCATTTTCGTAAATGAGTATTTTGCAAGCCTTTCGGAATCGCACTTTAGAGATGACATAAGGGCATTGGAGCACCGTTGGAATAAATGTATCGTTCTTTAAGGAGAATATATTGAAAAATAAAAATTATTTTGTATTGAAAAAATTCGTTTTTCTTTTCCATTCTCACTACTTGTCAAACTACCCTCGTAATGTGATACATATATGTAGAGGATTATACAATAAAAAGCTTAATGTGATTCACTAATATTTTATTATATCACAATAGAACAATTAGTAGAAACTAAAAATAAATATACAAAATAAATATATAATATAAATTAAAAATAAGTCAGTTTTAACACTAAGTAATTGACTAGAGCATTCATAACATCTATATATACATACATAATACTGTGTTACTTTCCGGTGCTTCTCAATGGATTATATCACTGTGCATCTATTAAGCCTAAATTAAGTATTTAATTAATAACCTAAAAATGTAACCTAACACTTAAAATAAATTAAGTAGTCTATATTTCAAAGATATAAATAAAAAATTGTAAAAAATATATGTGTCTATATATAAAATTATCTTAAAAATGCTTCTACAATCGATTTATATTAACAATTAACATTTAAACCAGTAAACTATACAATCTTTTCTTGAGTTTGTTGTAAGCCTGAACAATAATGTAACATCAACGCAGAAATGGCATGCATTTTTGCGTCTGCTTTTCCCATTAGGAATGCTAATTTCGTTTTCTCTACTTCTGATTCCTCTATATTTAGTTGTTTCGATAGATCTGCATGTTCAGTTGTCACGGTATCGAATACTTTCTTTAATTCTGTCATCTGGAATGAGATTTTATTGATGAGTCACATTAGACGTTTTTGTCTTGTAAATAAAAATGCGATTGGATAAAATGTTCTAAGTAGATAGAAAAATCGTAGAAGAATTTTGTAGAAAATTCGATTTTGAAAATTAAAAAGAAATCTATATGCTTAAGAAAATTACACAACTTTTAACGGAAGACGATTGAAATTTTCTAAAAACTATGACTATGACATAATAGGTAAGCAAAGTTACAACAATTTTCACTAAATATACATTTTTTGTTTCAGAAACGGTTATTTTGTATCTTCAGACTATACGGGATCTAAAAAAACATAATATCAAGCATATTTGTTTTCTAGAAAGAGTAAGGACAACTTTGAAAATTCGCTAGTTTATTCCAGTTATAGTAGCTTCCGTTGCTTTGGATATGATATACCAGGTGTATCGGAAAGTCATTACCGGTTTTTTTCGTAAAAAAACTACATAATTTTCAAGAAAATGGAAAAATTTATTTATTCAAAGTATTGGCCATTTGATTCTCATATTTTGCCCATCTTTCAGATAATTTATGGATGCCATTCATCGAGCCATTTTATAGCTTCCTCGAAATTGGCGAAATGCTGCTCTGCAACCGCGTGTCCCATTGATGCGAAAAAGGATAGTCGGATGGAGCAAGGTCTGGAGAGTACGCCGGGTGCGATCTTATGTCCCATCCAAGTGCTTTCAACGCTTTCCTAATCTGTTTTGCAGTATGAGACGGCGCGTTATCGTACTGTAAAATCGCTTTATCCATTCTGGACGTTTTTCTATCAATGCATGGTTCAAATTGATAATTTCTTGTCGATAACAATCAGTATTAACTATTTCACCATGTTTCAACAGTTCGTAATACACCACGCCACTCTGTTCCCACCAAACACAGAACATTGTCTAGCGACCAAAACAATTTGGCCTTGGGGTCGATGGGCCGGCTTCACCAGGTGATAACCAATTTTTCATCACCCGTTACTATTCGATGCAGAAATGACTTCCGATCATGCCTTTGAAGCAGCATTTCTCAGACGATTTTTTGATTTTCCATTTGTTTGTCATTCAATTGATGTGGCACCCATTTTCCCATCTTTTGGATTTCCCATTGCTCATAATCGGTCGCTAATTGGCCACGTTTCTTGGGTCACGTTTAACGTTTCTATCATTTGTTTTTGAGTTTGGGTTGGGTCTTCATCTAATAACTCCTGCAGTTTCGCATCTTCGAACTTTTTCGGTCTAGCAGAATGTTCTTTGTCTTGCACATCGAAATCACTACTTTTGAATTGTCGAAACCACGCCTCACATATTTTTATGGTTGGAGCATGCTCACCGTAAGTTTCTACCATCAAACGATGACTTTTAGCGACTTTTTTGATTGAATAAGGAAAGTAATACGTGCCTCAGCGCTGGAAAAATATACAAGGCAAGTTACGTAGCGTATAACACAGAGAACTAGAATGTCGGATGGCCATAAATTGATTTCAATTGATTAATAAATGTGCCGAGTACCAGACTACGCAGACGGTATTGGTTGCATCTGTTTATAATATATTTAAAATGTTACAATTTATCGAAGAAAAATGTTTCAATACATTTTATTTTTATAAACATCTGGCTTAATATTAAAGCGAAACTAAGTTATGGAAGAATTTTAAGTTTGTTTTTTATATGTAAAGATTCTTATTTGAAAATAAAGATATTAAATGTTTACGAGACTTTTATTTAGAAATCCAAGCATACCTTTCTAAGTAAATAACAGTATTTTTTTTTAAATAAAAGAATTGCGCTTACGAATTTAAACATCTGGCCCTTTCAACGCACAAGTTATTCAAACAAAAATAACATTTGTAAATTCTTTTGGGGACGGGACATGCTGCAGTCTTATTGAAATATTCCAAAGTATACTAAATATTGTCCAATACATATGGCGGCAATCAACAAATAACCATTTGCGTTACTAGTGCCTTCTTGAAACAACATAACATTTACCAACAACTGACTCCGTAAGATTTTTCTCAACTAATTCTCGCCTAACACATCATCAGCAATCCAAATGAAGTTGAAAATGCTACTCATCTGACAATGCAATTCGTTTCCACTCTGTAAGTATCAAATGTCAATATTTCTGGGAATAAATAAAGACATTTTTGGAGATGATCAGCTATCAGTATAGGTGCAGTTATCACACGTCTACATGAAAAAAATAACATATAACAACATTTGCTACAATGTTGCTTTGGAAACGCATCTAGTGCTTCTTAGATTTATTTATATATGTTTATCAAGGCTTGTAATTGGATCAATCCAAGTAAACTGCCAATAAAAGTATCCCAAATAGATAAATTGTCAGTATTGCAGCATACGAACATTACGAACTTCATAATAGTTGGTAGCAGTTCCTTGAAAGATGATTATTATAACACAACGTATTTTCACAATAATACTAACTATTACCAAATTCACAAACTCATATGTCATTTTATACGCTGAAAATTGCAATTTTGATATGTTCAGGACGCCATATATCGATAACTGAGGGTAATCGAAATAATTGGACTCGATATTATGTATATACAGTATATGGAAAAAATAATGTCCCCAAATGATCACGAATAAACATCATTACTTTGTAAGGTAGATCCGTACATAACAGCTTCTTCTCTTCATATTAGTAGTGTTTACATATTTTAAAGCAAGGATTGATATTTAACTGCGATCAGAGGTATTATTTTTTTCTACAAACCATTATTTCTTATTTCGTCAACCAGTTTCCAATTACTTTTAACTAAGCTATAGAATTAAAAATATAATTTGTTGCTACATTATTATACATACCATTATATTTATTTTCTCCACCTTCTCCTCTGTAGTCATGTTAGCGTACAACAATTTACCAGATTCTTTGGCGGCTTCCATGAGCGACTCGTCGGAAGGACAAACCATTATGTGCTCCAACAGTTGAGCGACACATTCTGACGCGTCGTTAGGATTCTTCTGAACATCATCTAGGGCAGTAGGGCATAAAATAAAGGGGTTTGTTTCAACTATAGATTGTTTACGACTTGGTGTATGCTGAGGAGAAGGGGGTAAACTACGTGACTGACATGTCGAGACATGAAATCCTAGAAATAAAATAACGAAATTGCTGGTCAAGTATATATGATGTATCGTCTCTGGCACAAAATATGCGAAAAAAATAATCTATACAAGCAATAACATTCAATATATATGTAGAATGGAAAAAGCATGCCTAATTCAAACAAAAAAAAAACGTGATGACAATTTGAAAAATCCATATATTACAAAAAAAAGTTATATTTTATATAAATATTAATAAAACAAAATTTAATATAACAAATTATCTATTCTTTAAATACATTATTATGGGCTCGATAATGGAAACTTTTTTCCACAAAATCTACTCAATGTTTCGACGGTATAACAATATTAAAGTAGGAAACAATTTTCATTAATTTGTTTCAATATTAATGTACCAAGCCTAGATAAATTTCAAAGAATGAAATGCAATTACATTCCTTGTCAAAAACTATTAGCAACTCATATACGTATTAACGATTACTTTAATTTCGTCAATATGAAGATATATTGGAAATATTAATCAATTTAAAAATACGATTTTAAAATTATTAAATTTAAAAAATGCAATGGACTTAGTCGAGTTTCTTTTATGCTTTTGTGTTTATTTTAAACACTTTTCTTGTTTATAGCCTTCTATTTAAAAAATCATCGTCTCGTTACAAATAAATCGTCGAACAACGTCCTAACAATAAGTATTTCAAATTTTTACTTACATGAGCACTAATAATTCCTAGATTTTATAATATGTACGTTATATTACCAGTAACTCTGCCCATAACGTCATATCACATTTCATCATCGTATCTTTTTCTTTTTTAAAGTAGTCCATTGCATTTCAAAATCCGTATTTAATATTTGAGATTTCGAAGTAAGTACTATGTTATACATTTTTGCCAAAATATGAAGTTAAAACTATTCATATGTACTCCAATTGTTATTATTTACGTAATAAATATTTGTAGAAATTAATTAGGTACATCTTTATTCAATTTTACGGAGTGTGGTGAAATGCTTTTAACCTGATAATCTGATCGCAGGCTGTCAACTAAAGCGTATTACATAAAACTACAGTATGTTACCGCATGATCAGTCAGCTACTACATACTACTGCACATTACTGTACATATTAAATTAATATTCACCAGTCCCCTAAAGTAATGAGACACCCTGTTTACGTATAGACAAGAAAAAATGTAGACCCGTAACAAGCTAAGCCCTACGTCAATTAAAATTCCATATCGAATTCAAACGTTTTAAATTGTGAAATGGGATTATGAAATGTAAATATAAAACTTAGCTTGCCCCAGGTCTGTAATTGTCTGTACGCAAACAAAGTATCTGATTAATTTAGATAACTTCTGTGCATTCAGTCAGTTACATCCAAATTTGATTAAGCTTTTTAATATTTATTAAAATAGAAACAATTTACCATCGAATGGTAGTTAAATACTTGGTTATGAAAAGTTTGACACAACTGAGACTCTTCTACAACGAGAAGACTGACGCCTTTGTGAGGAGTTTGTCTTGCCATGGTTCAGAAGTTCTACTATGATAAAACTATAGAATAATTATAGCAGATAGGAAGGAATGAAAAAGTCCACCTGTATAGGTAAAATCTATGTGATACACAGACCAATCTACGGCAGAATAAAGAGTTGGAGCAGGAATTCACCCGGAAAAACGATGATCCAAGTGAGCCTAAATAACGATACTACGATATTTCAAGCAGAAATAATCGTACTACATAGTTTATCAGAGAAATTAATAGCGGCCATTTTCTCCGATAGTCAAGCAATGTTGAAGGCACTGGAAAGTAAATGAGATCTAAGCTTGTATCAGACTGTGTGGACGCCCTGAATAATCTCAGTAGTCGCAAGAAGGTGACAGCAGCTTGGGTTCTACGGCTCGAAGGTTATATGACTAATAAAAAAGTCGACAAGCCTCGTTAATTGTTTCCATAGGACTGAAGGTTTCCTGGAGTATTGCAGAGATATCAAAACAGCCACGGAAAAATGGGCAAACAAATCTCGGGATATGTGGAAGAAAGACAAAATAGTTCCTTAGCGAACAGTTCTCCAACTCTAAAGGAATCTACTAAATAAGAATAGAAAGCCTGTTAGGATGATAGTAGGTCTATTAACAAGGCACTGTAAACACAATAAACATGAACATAATATAAACTGATAAAAGAAATTACATGTAGATTCTCTCGAGTAGAAAAGGAAACCGCGATCCTTGCACTATGCCAGTATGAGAGGTGAATATCTGGAAGCAAAAATTTATATAGAAAAACCGGCTACCTGAAAAAATCTAAATCTAATCTACTATCAAAGAAAATATTGAACTAGTGTAAAAAAGACACTTCCTTCTAAATTATTACTTATATAAAACGAGTTCAGAAAATATAGTTAGATTTAAGACAAGTATTATCTTTAAACAAAATCTAAATTTCTATGTCAATTCCACTATATTTAATAGTTTTCAAATTGTCACCTTCAATACACGATAGCAACGATGACTTTAAACAAAAACATTCAACCATAAAACAAATAGCGAATTTTAAAACAGTATGAGGTCTAATATACATATATAATAAATAAGAAAAGAATGTAACTGGAAAATAATATAAAAAGTAATGTTTCTAATTTTCATTTTAGCTTAATTTAAGAGATAAATGTATCCTAAAATGATATATCTATAATAAAATACATATCTTAATGTAAATGCATAATACATATATCTACAGTGTGATTTTGTTTGATAGCGATTCACTTTTACAACTAGTAGTAAATGTAATAATACTGAAATATGAAAGAAGAAAATTTTGGGAAACGTAGGCTTAGAGCCTAACTTCAAAAAGGAAGGATATTCGAAAAACTTAACGTCATTGACTTTTTGTTGAAAAAGTGTTTTAAAAACATAGAAACAAAGTCTTAAAAATTTAGCATGTCTAATCTAATAGTCAAACAATTCAGGAAAACGCAAACTTGTTAATAGAATTTAATAATACATACAATAACAGCAATCCTCAATGTTGAACTACAATTCCGTGGACACCGGTATATAAAATTGGTATTAGTAACTTAAAAATTCATAAAAATTTAAAGCTGAATGGCAAAGCAATGTGTTCAAAAGTTTTTACTTAGCAGCTTGTTTATACAGGCTATAATAACTCGACAAATTTAATATGTAGGAAGTATGACTGTTATATAAATTACCCTCCACAACAAAAGTATAGGACATTACCTATATTCTACTATAGAATGTACAGAGCATATTATATGTAGAAAGGTGACAACAGCAGTTGGAGGAATTCCCACGCCATCATTAATTCTTATTCAGTTATTATTAACAGTCTCGACATTTTTATTTATAAAGCATCACACTATTCTATCTGCTTCTGGGTTTCCGGGCTGGAACCGCGTCACTTGTATATCTGCCGACGCGGTTCCAGCCCGGAAGCCCAGAAGCAGATAGCATTGTCCACGACCGCGGAAGTCTACTTACTAGATTCATCAGAGTATTTTTTATAAAATAGTGCCTATCATATTACTCGTATTTGCCGATGATTATACAACTTTAAGAACATGTAACTTACGAAACTGAACTGGGAAACAATCCAAAACATTTTGATCACTAACAAATTACACATAACAAATTTTCCATTGAAAAGATATTGAAACACCTAATAACAGGCGAACAATAACTACTTGGCTAAATTTAAACAACGAAATATAAACATATGGCATATGAACTACTTCATTTAAAGGATGTAAATATCATATTTCTTTCTATTATTAAATATAAATAAATAAAAATATTACATTTATTTATTTAATAAAAACTTAAGCGAGATAGAGAAAATTACAATGAAGTCGACCATGCATGTATATTTGAGCTATATAAGAATGTATCTAAGTTATATAACTAAAAAATATTACCTTTCCATACTATTATCAAAAAGTCATATCCGCATATTTAGGTCAAAAACATGCTAAAAATTCAAACGGATACAATTTTATTAAGCCACTATATAAATACACATTATGCCAATGAAGCTTTTCATTATTTCTCTAAAAAATTCTCTCAAATTCATCATATCATTTAAAGCAAAGATTATAAAGGTTTTATTAATATAAAACATAAGTCATTATAGCATATTTATTCAGTTTATATAGTTATATATATCATATTTTAAAGTAATATTTAACAAATTTTCAAATTAGATTTTTTCTATTTTCGAACACAAACATAATTTGATACCTTCATTCTTACTTATTAATACAGTTTATATTTCAACCAAGGATATGTAATATTTTTACTAACGCACTTTCATTTTTAAAATAACGTCCAAAATATAAAAAGACCAATTCTAACATAATGCAACTAAATGGATTTGGGCTGCGAAAAATTCATCAATGTTGTCGCCTTTCCTACCGGCGTTGCGCCGGTACATACTGCACTTAGAGGCGCTTAGAATTTCATGTTTGACAAGTAAGTGAAATCTCGTATAATTATTTATATTATTGACGATGCTCGTGTTTGGATTCTTGCGTATTTTCTATTTTGTTTTCCACATTTTTTACGATAAATAACTTTAATACTTTAATAAAGCTATCATCTTAAAATAATAACAGGGTGAAGATGAGAAATTTATAGCCCCACTTTTTTGTGCACCTATTTTATTGTTAAAACGTGCAATTACGAGGATGGATCCCTTTGCTTCACCCCTGACCCACTCACAATAAAAAATTTGCAAATATTTTATTTTTATTTTCTACTTAGTCTCCATTAACCCATTAACCCATTTGGGAATGTAGATAATTCAGAAAAGAAAAGTATTTTTCTTATTAGTTCTTCTTTACACGCAACCGCCCATGATCCCCATTTGGGACTTTTTGAAAAAAATAAAATACTTTCAAAATGAAACATAATTTGAACATAATTACATTATTACAGACTTTTTTGAGTATTTATATATCCTTTTCAGAAAAAATTTTCAAAAAAAAAATTGGGCGTTAATGGGTTAAGGTTAACACATTTTTCCCATCAATATTCTAGCATTTCTAATGCTTCCCGAAAAAAACCTCTGCAAACCACTGATTTACCGCATATATCACATCAATATTTGATGGAAATCGTTTACCACGCAAGTGTTCTTTAAGTTTTGGAAACAGATGGTAATCGCTGGGGGCCAAATCTGGCGAATATGGTGGATGTTTAACTAATTTGAAGCCTGCCTGAGCTCTTGCAGCTGTTGCAATTGCGGACCTGTGACTGGGTACGTTATCTTGATGCAAGAGAACACCTTTGCGCAACTTCTCCCCCACGTTTTTCTTTTATCGCGTAACGTAATTTGGGTATTAAGTTGGCATAATAAGCACCTGTAATTGTACCTCCCTTCTGCAGGAAATCTACTAAAATTACGCCTTCAACATCCCAAAATAGGGATAGCATGATCTTCCCTGCTGAAGGTTGCATCTTGAATGTTCTCGGTGGTGGCGAACTTTGATGTGTCCACTTCTTACTCTGTATTTTGGTCTCTACATCATAATGATGAATCCAGGCCTCATCTATTGTCGCAAATCTTGCAAGACAATCTTCTTTGTTGGATCTGTACCGCGTTAAAAGACGACTGCAAATGCCTTTTCGAGTTTCCTTGTGTGCATCTATTAACATTCGTGGTACCCATCTTGCAGACAATTTCTTCATGTTTAATTCGGCAGTAATTATATACCACATGGTATGAGACACCAGTATCTTCAACTAGTTGTCTAATAGTCACACGTCGATCTTGCATCACGAGATCATGGACCTTTTTAACATTTTCATGAGTAGTGACGATTATGGGCGCTCCACCTGCATGTTCGTCTGTACACGACTGTCTATCACATTTAAACTCACGACACCACCTTTTAACTATGTCATATGATACTGCAGATTCCCCTAATGTATCCACCAAATCTTGATATGAATTTGAGTTGGGGTCATCTTTTATAAACGCAAGTATTTTATCATTTGCTTAACACGATCCATTTTGATAATGATATGCTCTCTCGACCTCGGACGTCTACTGTAGGCACACTTTAACAGGTTCAGACTTGTAAGTTTGTAGCATAGCTAGACTCTTTTATGATTTACAAAAAATGGACCTCTTTTATATGAGAATGTTTTTCTTCGAATCTAATTTTGTATTACCAAAATAAGAAATATTCTAGACTTATTCTGTAAAAATTTATTATAAAAAGTCAGTTCTTGCTTTAATAAGGAATAAACTCTGTAGGCTGTTACAGTGGGTTTCAATCCTTAATTTGCTGAAAAATATATTAATTATGAAAAAAATCCGTTTAACTTTAAAACCTATCGAAATATTACCTTGTTACCCAATTAAATAAGGTATCTCAAAGCAGTTTAAAATACGATAAAATTTGCGTTAAAAATTTACAAAGTACCTAGTATCTAGCAAAGTACTAGTACCATCTTTCGGAAAAACAGCATTATAGCCTAATTTTGTAATCTTCTTAAAGCTGACAGGTGAAATTTGGTTAATTTTTGGAATTTTATTTGAAAATTACACTAGTATAAATGGAGTGTCTCTACAGTATAATCCCGATAGTATGAACTTGCGTTAATGTGAACAACGCAGTAATATGAACATCAGTATTGTTCCATTAGGTATCCTGTAACGTGAACAGTGTATATTATTCAGTATCATATATTGTAAGTGATACTTTCCTGTGAAATGAAATGGGGAATCCCGTATTTTTCCGGGATTCCCATTGTGTGAATATGGGTTGCTTTGTCCCTGTTTCACAACATGTAGTATGAGCTGAACATTACTATAATCCTGTTGTTTGTGCTAAGTGTATTGTAAAATGTCTCAGGTTAGGAAAAAGTGTTTATCATTATATGAAAAAGCCAAAATTATAGAAGAACACGAAAAAGGCGCGAGTGTAACAGCTTTATCCAAAAAATATGGAGTAGCGAAGTCCACAATTTGTTCAATAAAAAATAAAAAAGCTAAAATTATAAAAGTGGTCAGTAATACCTTAAAACCCAGTAAAAAATGTACATTAAGAACACCTGAATATCCAAAAATGGAAAGTGCTCTGTATAAGTGGTTTCTCAGGCAACGCGAAAAAAACCATCCTGTTACTGCAGACATATTTAAACAAAAAGCATTAAGCTTGCATGAGAAAATTAATGGAGGTCGTGGAAACTTCTGTGCGAGTCATGGCTGGCTTCAACGATTTAGAATGCGGTATGGCATACGATTTTTGAAAATAACCGGAGAAAAATTATCATCTCAACCAGAGCTTGTCGATCCTTTCCAAGAACAATTAAAACAAAAAATTACGGAATTTGGTTTAACTGAACAGCAGATTTATAATGCAGATGAAACTGGGTTATTTTGGAAGCTTTTGCCTGAAAAAACGTACGTTTCATTTTCCGAAAAAACTGCTCCGGGTTTGAAAATGACAAAACAGCGAATAACGTTTCTTGGTTGTATAAACGCAACAGGCACTCATAAATTAAAACCGCTGGTGATTGGAAAATCAAAAAATCCCAGGTGCTTCAAAAATTTCAATAATCCAGTTGTCTACAGAAATAATAAAACTGCATGGATGACAACAGAAATTTTTAAGAACTGGTTTTTTCAACAGTTTATTCCAGAGGTGAGCATGCAAAATTAAATTTCTGTGATGTATTTTGAAAAGTTGTAGGTTAAAATATTTTTACGTAGTCAAAGCCTTCCAGAGAATGCTATCCTTCTTCTTGACAATGCTCCCTCGCATCCACCAGCGCAAGAACTAAGAAGCAATGATGGTAAAATTTTTGTTATGTTTATGCCCCCGAACGTAACCCCGCTGATTCAACCTATGGACCAAAATGTATTAAGACTTACAAAACTTGGCTACAGAAATCGATTATTGAGTTCCATAGTTTCTAAAACGGAAAACATACCAGTTGCGCTTAAAGATCTGTCACTAAAAGATGCTGTCTTGAATTTGATAGCTGCGTGGGAACGTGTAGATCCATCGGTAATTGCCAAATGTTGGCATAAGATATTAAATAAAAACAACACCGAATTTAATGAAGAAGATGATCTTCCATTGTCTATTTTGCAACAGAAGTGGACCAAAGAACCTGATGAAATACGCAACACAATCACTTTGTTACAAGCACTAGAACCTGAACCAGTGGCATATACAGCAGCAGACATTGAAGAATGGAATATGGATAAATTTGACAATGAAGGCAATGAGAATGAATTGTCGGGAGAAAGCGATGATGAAATTCAAGTGTCTGAAAGGAGCGAAATAACCCACTCTGCTGCTGTAGAAGCTCTAAATATTGCAATAAAATGGGCCGAATTCAACGAATTAGATATTAGTCATATTATAAGTCTTAAAAATATTCAGGAAAAAGCTATATTATTAAATGTCTCTAATAAGAAAGTACAAACAAGGATAACTTCATTTTTTCCAGTAGTGCCATGTAATGTACTACCCATAAATAATAAAAACATGTTTTAAATAATTTCTTTTTAATTCGTCCTCGCTAATGTGAACCTATGCCGTAGTTTGAACAAGCCGAGATTTTTTGTGTTCACACTAACGAGATTGTACTGTATGAACAATATATACTAAAATGCATACTTTACAATTCGTAATGCAATCAATATTTGCTTCTTAAAAGACTAAAAATATCTGAAATTTTGGCTTCTATGCAATAAACTCTAGGTGACAAATATCCTTCGATCGCAATTTGTCGCTAGTTCGTGCAATTTAAGGTAGTGATCATCATCAAAGATGATGTGCGACTGACACTAACGAAAACTATTACTTACTGCGGAAATGATTAATAGAATTAATGACATTATTTTGAACAACCAACAAATGAACATCAAGTCAATAACTAGCATCTATTTTTGGGCATACTTAAACTGTCAACTAGATGGATGTTGTGAATCTTGACTCATAATAAACGTGAAATACATATTAACCAAAAATGACTACAGTGCTGTCTAAAATAGAATAGCGGTTGTAGTTGTAGAATACGAGAGATGGCTCCAGTAGTAAGTACTGGTCGATTGTGACATAACCAAAACATCATGAACCAAGCTTACACATATGGTAAACAAACCGCTTTGACACATTAGTGATTTTGTTTTTGCGTCATATACTTTTGGTTGTGTGAAAATGTCTGATTTTGTGCCAAATAATCGTCATTTACGGGAAGTGTTGCTTTTTTTCTTTCATTCGAAGAAAACGGCGGCTGAAGCGCATCGAGAACTGCAAAAAGTTTACGGAGATGCTGCTCTAAGTGAAACAACATGCCGTGATTGGTTCCGTCGCTTCAAAGACGGTGATTTCGATGTTGACGACCGTTCGCGTGAAGAAAGACCAAAAACCTTCGAAGACGCTGAATTGGAAGCATTGCTCGATGAGGATCCGTGCCAAGCGCAAAAAGAGCTTGCTTCAGCATTAGGAGTTACCCGCCAAGCCATTTCCCAACGATTGCATGCGTTGGGAATGATTCAAAAACAAGGAACTTCCTTATGATTCGAAGCCAAGAGACGTTGAGCGTCGTTTTTTCGCCTGTGAACTGCTCCAGCGGAAAAAAAGGAAAGGTTTTCTTCATCTCATCGTTACGGGTGATGAAAAATGGATTCATTACAGCAACCCAAAGATGTATTTGGTGGGACCAGGGCGGTGTTATTTATTATGAGCTGTTGAAACCGAACGAAACCATCGAACTCAATTGATGCGATTGAGCCGAGCTCTGCGCGAAAAGCGGCCACAATACGAGCAGATGCACGAAAAAGTGATTCTACAGCATGACAACGCTCTGCCTCACGTTGCCAAACCCGTTGAAACCTACTTAGAAACGCTCAAATGGGAGGTCCTACGCCACCCGCATGGTCTGGCTAATCAGCAGTTCCGCTCATATGAAAACATCTCAAAATGGCTTGATTCGTGGCGAACACTTCTACCGTAACGGTATTCGAGCTCTGCCAGAAAGATGGGAAGAAGTGGTTTCTAGCGATGGGCAATATTTTGAATGATTCATTTGTAAACATTTTTTCACAATGAAGTTGCATTTTCATCAAAAAAACAGCGAGAACTTAGTTGCGCACCTAATATTAATATTATTAATATTTTCCCTTAATTTTGTTAACATTTAAAATCTAAACGGTGAATAATAAATATACCCAAATTAGAAAGTATAAAGATGAATAATCTCAGAATTCTATACTAAAAAGTAAGTTTAAAAGAATATCAAATTATGCAAATTGTGCAAATTATAGGCTAACAAACTAGAGAATTTTTTGTACGTCTGAATAAATATAATTTATAATTATTAATTTATTATTTGAAGTTCGTATTTATATTAGAAGTAAAAATTTAATAAATTATTAATGCATATGAAAATATTTAATTTAAAACTAAATCTATAAGGTTATTATAAAATAACTTACCTGGTATTGTCAGATTATTAGCACTATTAACTCTTTTGAGTGAACAAAATTGTTTCGAATCCGTACTGGTGTCATTCTCTAAAGACAATTCATCACCGGCTTCGCTCATGTTTAAATCCGGTTGAACGAGTTCAGCATTCTCGGCTTTTAAATGCGTAGTTTCTATTGGTACACACTCAGTACTGATTTGGCACTTTGATATGCATTTTTTGTGACAACATAAGCCACACTGGCGACACTGGACAGCATCTTTCAACCATATCTTCAAACAATAAAAATTCATAAGTATATTTTGAATTATTTTAATAATTTTTCTTTACATATGTGTCTATTGTGTACTACCCAATGGAAGTATCCTATTCGTTTTTTCTTTCTATGTTTTTGGTAAATGACAGATTTCAAACATTCATGCTGGTAAAATAAAAGAATATTCAACATTAAACATAGTAAGAACAGCGTGTGTTAACTATAATATTTTCCCTTCATAAACGATTAATAGCATGCTAATTCTTGAATTTCAGTCGTTCGTGGGAACTTTTTGCTGTACATACGCTGAAATCGCTTAAACCGAATTTTGAACTTTCCTGCAATTTCTCTGCATTACTTTAAATGACGCACTTTATACTTAACCCATTTTGTACCAGCGGTCGATATCTCGACCACAAACTTTAGCTGTTTTTCATCAAATAATTAGTTACATTTGGTAGTGGAATTCAATTGGTTTTCTAAGTTTATAATTAAGTTTGGCGTATTGGCTTTCCGACCTGCTTCCCCATCCCTTTTTAAAGTTGCACCTGGGAGCGCGCAAGAATAGACTATAAACCGCCTTTTGTTAAATTTATTGTAACTATTTGCATAAAATAGAAAAGTAAAATTTTTTATTGATTTAAATAGCCAACAGTTCAAATAAACTTTAATGTACACAAACTAGTAATTACAGTTACTCCAGCTAGTCGCCAGATAGCCATGAACTTGGCTGGGCGAGATCTCGACCATTGGGATAATTAGTGCACTAAGTTTATTTTAAAGGCTAATCTATTATTTTTAATTTTTTTGATTATTAATTGAAAAAAATGTATTTATATCTCAATAAATGTTATTTAAATTTTTTGGTTTCTAATATCAATACGCTTCGGATACTAGTATTGATGTTTATGTTCATCGAAAGGGTATCTGTTCAAATTCCAACCATATGCTGGAGCATGTGATAAATATGATGAACAACTTGGCCTAGGTGCCAACGTGGTTATGAGCCTAATGTCGGTTTGTGAGTATCCTAGACAACATATTGTTCATTTTGATAACTTTTTCACCGGATATCACTTGCTGTGCCTTCTAAAGGAACAAGGTTTTTGTGCAACTGGCACAATCCGCGAAAACAGACTAATTGGTGCAGGCCTAAAATCTAAATTACCTCGACATGATATGGATTACGCATTCGATCAAGAAAATAAGATTGCATTGGTTCGATGGAGAGACAATGCAGAGGTCACATCGGCTACGAACTATGATCAGATAGATCCGATAAGAAATGTAATGCGATATGATAGAAAACAAAAAAAAACGGATCGCCGTACCCCAAGCCAACCTTATTGCTAATTACAATAAGTATATGGGCGGAGTTTACTTGCATGATAATGCTGTCGCTAATTATCGGATTGGAATCAGAGGCAAGAAATGGTGGTGACCACTTTGGCTAACCTGCTTGGACAGCGCCAGTGTCAATGCATGGAAATTGCATTGCATGATTGCTCAAAAAACCAATAAGAAGCCCTTGAGTCAAATTAATTTTAAGGATTTGATAACAAAAACTTTGTTGTTATCCGTCGAACCGGAACTGCTAACTTCGTCCGATGAAGAAAATGGAAGTGACGATGACTTCATACAGCGACCAACATCATTGCCTAAAGTAAAAGGTATACACATGTCTGCGTCCGTCAAGCGCTACTATCGCCGATGCAAAATATGCAAGAAGCATACTGCCTATACTTGCGATAAGTGTAACGTAAATTTACATGTGGGTTCTTGCTTCAAGACCTACCACAAAAATTTAATATAATTTTTTTCTTTTTCAATAAATGAAAATAAGTAATATTAATAAATAAATTCTTCAATTTTTTCATTTATATGTAGCTTTAGCTCTAATATTTAATTATCTTAAGTAGCCCGTTATCATAATGATACCATATCATACAGAAAATTGATTGCTCTAATTATCCCAGCGGTCGAGATCTCGACCAGGAGTTTCCAAAGATAATCACCGGCAGAAAAGAAAAGAAATACTTCCGTCCGATTTCTAACTAGTCATGAAAATTTCATTAAGATAGTAAACCATTTATGTAGCCTGGTACAAAATGGGTTTAGATAAAAGCAATAGAGTAGCAATACAGCGAAATACAAACAATTATAGCAAAATTAATAGTTATTAGTAAAATTAAAGGTTTCAACTCAACATATAAGTAAAATTGCCTGACATTTTTATACCTTTTTTGTGCAGAAATCACAATGTGTCGTACGATGAAACTGCGTGCGTACAAAATCATGTTTGACCATTGTAGGTGCAGTTGGTGGTTTAGTTTCTACATCAATATTATTAGTAGGACTTTTTCGCTTCATTTCAATAATTTCTTCGTCATGATTCCAAACAAAAGACAAAAGTACGTCGCCATAACAAAATACATGTTCGAAACCAGAATGAGACATTAGAGGATGTGTTTGACTGTAATTTTATAATGTAAAGGTTAGTGATAAGCAAAAATATTAATATTTAACTCAAATTAGTAAAATTGCAAAAAATGTGTAAAAGTAAATGATACAGAAATCAAAATACTACATAAAAGTCAAAAATATTCTTTTAGATTATATTGAATGCTTCTTCAAAAAAGATACATATTCGAGTTATGAAATAGATAAGCACTACGTTAGTTAAATTATAAATTGTTTAATTTGTTAAATGTTTCTTTCATTATATTTTAATAATTGGAAGCTTAAAAATATTTATTTCTTAAGGAAAAAATTAGTTACAAGATGTAAAACACAAAAAATGTTGACAATTTGCCGATGCGCAGTATAAAGCGCACAATTTTCAGTCAGCAAAATAAAGTGCTTTATAGTTTATTAGTATTAACATTAAAATAAGTGCAATTAGTGCTATGGGCATTTTTGGTGTATTTGTTAATTGAGGACCATGCTTGGTGAAAAAATTATCCAAAGAAACATTCAACATTAGATCAAGGTGCAACTATGAGGGACGTTTCAGGGCACACAGCTTTTGAAAGTTTCACATCTTCACAGGCAATTGAAACGTCCAGAAAATTGTTGATATTCATAGTATCTGTTACCGTTTACAAATCAATCCGTTCAGAAATGAAGGATTTTTGGAAATATTAAAATAATGTCATAAATTAGCCTTTACAGCCTCCAGTATTCTAATGCTTTAGTCTCACATACTTCTTAAAGACACATCCATACTTCAATTGATTTATCTGTGGAAATTAGGAAAATCTGGGATTATCCATCAAAATGGGCAAAGATTGATTTCCAACATGTCTAACCGCCATCAAGTTCCAATAGTGGAGATTAGACACATTAAATCGGATATTATTCTTATGAGAAAAGAGTACAGGTTTAACCTGAACGTTTCCTCTAGAGTAACCAAATAATAACCAAAAATAACCAAAAGAAATAATAAAAACGAAAACTTTATTCTTTGATATAGTGTCTCAGCTGTTATACATTGTTCCAATGCCCAAGAAAGCCCTTTGCTTGCATATGCTGCCAATTTTGTACCGCTTTTTCGTTTCATTTGAATTTCTTGTCTCGCAAGACCTGCTTAAGAGGTCCCAAAACATGGTAGTCATGGGTTGAAATATATAGCCAGTGAGGTAGCATTTTTCATTGCAACTGTTCAAGTGTTATTTGTGTTAAACGAATAACATGTGGATGTGCACTATATGCCTTTATCCATAGCACGTCAGTCTGACCTTAATATCCTGCCATGACAAATTTGTATTCAATTAAGAAATTTACCAGATTACTTTGCCTGCTCTTGGAGATTTTGGATTCTTTTAACGGTGAAGAGTTTGAGTGGTGACTTTCATGCTGATACTTTGTAGAGTGTAATGGTACATTCAAGATTCATCCACTGCAATTATGAAGGCTAGAAATTATAACTCTTATTTTGAAAACGATCAAGATGGTCTTACGAAATATGAACTATGCTTTTGTTCGGCACACATCGCACTCTAGTTTTATTAAAATTCAGCTTCTTGTAAATAATAACTTGAACACCTATTTTTAACGACCAGTCAAGTTCAAAATTGATGGAATTTAACCTGCTCGTGGCTTTGATTATGCTCTATTGTCAGAGCGATATGGATTTGATTCATTGACTTGAAGACTTTAACAAGTAAAACTTTTCAAATAAAATTTTTTTTTCTCCGAAACAAAGAGGTGTTGACAAAAATACAATTGTCCGGAGCATATATTTGTTGTACAGAAACATCTAAAAAAAATGCATCACGATTCGTGACATCAGGTCCGTAACCTCCCAGTATTTTTATTTAAAAGCATGCTGCCGTTATCATCGTTTCTATAACACACGAGTTGTTTCGCTCATACATTTTCTTATTTTTCTTCGATATTTCTTCTTCCGGAACATCATTGTTGGTTACATAATTAACAGGCATAGGGAGTCACTAATTTTACATCTGATTATACATCATTCGATATGTTCGATACAACCGTAATTATTTTTATGAACAGAATAAGACCTTTGCTACATGTCTTGTTGAGTTACGTTAGTTCCATACATAAATATAAACGAACTGAAACATCGCTTAATTTTATTAGTTTAAAATGTTTGTGTTTTTGTAAATAGGTAATTTCCAACAAAAAAATGCACATACTTATAAATATTAATATACAGAAAATAGTTAAACAAATTTGCCAATTAATAACATATAAAATCGATGTATTGTGGGTTAAAGAAGAAATACTAAAGGAAATAATTCGAAAGAGAATGAAACAATTCCCCAAAACGTCAATAAGATGAAATAATGCTTTATTATCCCTAATAGTTGACAACCTAAACGTAAAAGCGTAAAATTTATAATTGATTACTAAAATATTACCATGTTTTATATATATAACTATTAAATTCAGAATAAATTATATAGAAAATGGAATTTTCTATATAACAAACAAAATAATACAAATAAAAGGAATTTATAAATCTATATACAAAAATTAAAAGTAATATAAAATACTTACTTATTTGGCAATGTATTATTTGGTGGTAGAAAAGAATATGTTCTAATGTAATGTCCTAGCATGGAATTACAACACTCGCCTAAAATTTCTGTCAAAGGAATATTGGTGTAACCAAGAAGTACATCTTTCCCTGCAGGTGTTGTACCCCAAACATTAACATTCAAATATTTATGACTTTCTTTCAAATTAAATATATATTCATCATTGAATACAGTTATTGAACTTATATTAATCTCCTTCCCTCTGTGGCATTCCACGACAGAGGACAGCACCTCAATATCTTCAGTTTCTAAATCGGTCCTAACTATTTCAGGTATTTCGGATATGGAATGTTTCTTGGTCATTATGTTAGAGGGCACTACTATTAAATGTTGTTTAAAACTATGCTGAGGTGTACCCGGACTAGAAGCCGTTGGTGTACTTCGGGTACTGCTTTCATTAGACGCTCTTTCCGCGGACTGTTTTCTTTTGCGTAAACTGAAATTACCTATGGTTTGTGCAAATTTGGACATATTTTCATTACTAGCAGAGATAATTTTAGGAACCTTATCACTCTTTATTTTTTCAATGTTTGAAAGGCTTTTGAGTTTCTTAGATGATTCTAGTGGATCACTTATGCTGTCACCACTATCTTGTTCAAAATTACTCAGGTCGTTATCTTCAATACTGTTGGTGTTGATAGTTGGGGTTTTCAGTTCAGTCTTTTCTGATGGTTTTGATTTAAAAATATAGTCACCTGCAACACGTTCGATTCTCAAAGTTACGTTAACACCCGAAATGGATTTTATTATTTTGGAAACTTGAGTCACACTTGTGACAGTTTTATTCTCCACAGTTAAAATAGTATCACTAGGTTTAAGGCCTGCTTGTGCGGCAGGTGTTTGTGGTGTTATGCTATCTACGGTAATGCAAGTTTGCTCTTGTTTAAAAATTACTCCTAAATGTTGCTGACGCACTTTCGTTAGTGTTAATTCTAACATTAAATAAACAACTCCATCTCTTATATAAACACTAATAAATGGTAAATGGTCTGAAAAATAATTAAGGTGAATTCTATCTAATACAAAAAATATTAAATATCTAACCAACTGTAAAAGTACAGTATATATTGATTATATCGCTAGTAACAGACAATCTCGAAACTTCTACACAAGTTACTTCTAATTGTCCGTGGGATAAAATTTCACTGTCGTCTGAATCTAACTGTCCTGGATCAGTTTTTACGAAAAATGGCTTATACCTATATATTAATATTTTAGAAAAATATTCAAATTGAAAATACTTTTTGCGAACAAGAATAATTACCTGATTTTATAATTTGGAAGTGTATGTTTTCTTTTAATAGCCTTTTTGATCTGATTTACTATTAAATTGGTAATGTTTGATTGCAATTGTCTCCCTTGGAAATGAGACTCGACAGCCAAGTCCATTATAGGCTCATTGTAGAAACTAAATGACCAATGAGTATAAGGTACTCTTGTAAATTGTAATCTTGCGCATCCGCTAATTTTTTTAACTAAAATTTAATTTATCTTCAACAACTCGTAATTTCATAATGAGATTTGTAGTACATACTTAGAATTATAGGATAACATACTGATTAAAGCCCAAAATATTATATGTAGTAAATATAAATAGATTAAATTAGGTTCTATATGTTAAAATGAAAATATTGCGACAAACATACGCACGGAATTAATTTAGTATTTAATGCAACACGTATTTGTTAAGCACTTTATGCTTTTGTGAAAAAAAATAGCAACTATTAACATATCAAGTTTCGTCGTTTTAATAAATAACTAGTATAAATGTTTTAATTGAAGAAATAAAAAGTTTAATAGTGAGAAAGTGAGCTGGCTTCATATTTAATACATAACGCGACTCTTCGTTTCATTTATTGAAAGCACTCCTTAAATTTTGTGGTGTAATTACCTTGCAGACATTTCGGTAGGTTTCGATAATAAGTGCTGACAAGATAGTTGATATAATAGCGCGCTGTTTCATCAACGTATTATTTGGGATTTCACATCCAACAATTCCAGACAAGCGAGGGGTACAAATAACCGAAGATGTTAATAGGGAAACGGGAAACGGTTACGCATGGTCGTACGAAAATCGTTGCTACGTCGAGATAACTGACGAAAACGATTTTAGTGGCAGAATGAACAATCGAAGAGAAAAAATGCGTTTTATGGACAGAATTTTCGTTCGAAGAACGAAGGACGAAAAAATGTTCCTTAACTGTACTGTGTCTACTCTAAAGAAAATAAGAAGTGCTGTGTTTGTGTGGGTCTTTCATTTACGGGCACTGGAGATCAATGAAAAATTGAAGGAACAATACAAAAAAGAAAATTATTATCAGGTAGGCGATTATTGGGTGAGAACTTCATATTTATGCAAAACAATTACATTTACGTAAAACATACGACATTAGTTTGGATATGTATTACAAATTAAATACAAGTGGCGGCGATACATACGTTAGTTTCCTTAAAACTTTTGCGATTTAGCTACTTCTCGTATGGTGGCGCTGTCGGAAATATTTTTGTCGTTTTCTCTGACATTTCTAGTCCGAATAGCATTTACAAATTGCTAGCATATGCTGTTGTCTCCTTTCAGTAATTTTTTAAATAAAGTGACTTTTGTAAAATTGGAATTGAGGCGTAAAAATTTTCGAGCCAAGATTTTCTACGATTTTAAAGACGGTTTCGTTCGACAAGAATGTTTGCAAAAAATCAAGCGACTGTTTGCCGAGGAAACACCATCCTTGGTGACTGTTGAGCGGTGGTATGAGTTCCAGCGTGGACGTGTTTCGCTCATAGACGAGCATCGTGAGCTACGGCCTATCACTGCAGTCTCTCCAAAAAAACATCGACGCTGTAAAAATAGACAACCACTGTAGAGATTTCGGGTATCATTGGGCATTGGTATGATCCAAATCAGAACTATCCTGTATAATCATCTTGCTGTTAGAAAGTTTTGCGCTCGATGGATACCACACAATTTAACAGAAGCTCAAAAGAAGCGCGTATGGATTGGTGCAAAAAAATGCTTAAAAAATTCAACTGAAGTCGAGCAAAATCAGTGTATGACATCGTTTCAGATGACGAAAGTTGGATTTATTGTTACGAGCCAGAAAGTAAGCAACAATCGGCTCAATGGGTGTTCAAAAACGAAGAGAAACCTATGAAAGTGAGACGCGGACGAAGCTTTGGCAAGAAAATGGTGGCTTCTTTTTTCGAACACACCGGCAATCTTGCTACTATTGTGCTAGGGTATCGTCGCACAGTCAATGCTGAATAATATACAACCATTTGTTTGCCAAATGTGGGACGAAGTCCGAAGAGGACAAATTATTTTGCATCAAGGCAATGCATCATCACATAACGCATATAAGAGTTTTTAGTCGCTTCACGAACGGAATTGATGACTTATCCGACTTATAGTCCCGACCTGACCCCTTGTGACTTCTTTCTATTCCCATACATAAGACAAAATGCATGGATTGAAATTTAATACCCCGGAAGCAACTGTGGAAGTCTAGGAAAACTTCGTATCTGAGGTGATTGAAGAACAATGGGCCCAATGTTTTGAAAACCGGTTCCACCGAACGCAGAAATGTATAGATCATAAAGGCGAATACTTTGAAAAACAATTAAAAAAAAGTTGATTAAAATAATTGATTTTCTCTATATCATCCGCAAAATTTTTAAAGCAAGCTACGTATACAATCAAATTTTTTCAATGGAATAATGCATAAACATCACCATAAAGTTCCAAAAATAAAAATCTTTCAAAAAAACAATACAAGAAATATAAATTACACCAATTTTTTAATGCACCGTGTGTTCCAAAATTCTTCTTATATTTTAATGTACATTTGTATATCGATATCCGTCAAAAATTGATAATATTAAATTAATTACTCACCTTTTATAGATAAATATGCTGTCTTACCAAATTTCATTCTAGCATCAACAGATAATAGAAAATTTCCGGTATAATCCAAATTAACGGATATATTTAAAGTATCAATATGACCATCATCTTTATCTAATTTTATTTCTTCAAGACTGATATTTTTAATGTGAGGAAACTGAGTGCCCAAATTCATATCCCTAATCTGTAATAATTAAAAATATATCATAGATAAATTATTTTATGAAGTCTTAATACTTCATATGGATTTCGGATCAATTACGTACGACTGCAATTTGGTTGATGCACTCGTGTTGCTCTTTGTGAATCATAAAAACAATACAAAAAATGCTTGGAGCAATAATAACAGAAATAAGCCTATATAATTTATGAATAACTCTGACATTTAAGTTCTCAATAAGTAGATATTTCCCTAGTTAAAACGGCTAAAAGTATCGATAATCGGTTTCGGATGAATAAAAGGTTGTTATGAGGAAACGAGCATAGAAACCAATGTATTTCTACTTGGAAGGATATAGGCCAAGAAATATGAACTAATCATAAAATGGAAAACAATGTAATCCTATATAAATCAAGTCAAATGAGAATAATATGTTGATGGAGCTAAAACGTCAAGTGATAATTTATAAAGCCAACTGTGATGGATTCTTACATTCTCCCTTGTTTTATTAAATACGTCTATACATTGTACATTAGTATCAATAGGCGATAATACTATTGTTATTGTACTAGTATTCTATATAAAACTTAAATTATAAATATGTGAAAACTGGCATTTAAATTGGTTGGGGGTTACTAAGTAATGGAGGGTAGAAAGAATTTTCTCGGGTCTTAATAATACATTACCATTGCTTTTAAATTTAAGTACCAAAACTTTTCTTTGCTAATGAATAGAAGATATATAATAAAATCAAGTTAATTTAATTCTTTGATGTTTTACTTCCAAACACTTTCTATTTTTAGTATCATGCATTTATTTTATTCAAATTAATTTATTTATATTTCATTAGAGGTAAAATTTATTTTTTCGTTGTTTCTATGATTTATCAATAGAATAGTTTGTATTTCATTTAGAACTTCATATTCTTATATTTATTATAAATCAGATTTTGTAGATATGAATCAGAATCTCTGGAAGGTGTCCCTTTGGCTAATTATCAATAACTATATTTGAAACTATATTTGATATTGATTGAGCTTGAAACAATGGAATATATTGATAGTCCTGTTTAGTATTTTATATTCAATAGACAATTTTTTTTTATAACCCAATATTTAAACAGATATTGGATTATACTTTGGTATAATTGAGCTTCTTTAAAAATCAATAAAATGAAAATAGATTACCTTAACAAAATCTGAAAATCTGTTCTTAAATTAACATACTTTTTCTCTATTTCCTTTAAAAAAATTTCTTTGCCACATTTCATTTTATTTACATAGAAATAATTACCACACATTTAAAAAAAACTGTACTAATTACAAAAGTTTAGTGATTGAATAAATCATACTACTTGGTATTAATAATAGTTTAATAGACTAATAAAAGTTTATCTTCACTGTAGAGAGAAAAAGTGCATAATTATCTAGAATATATATTCTGTCTAATCAAAATAATTAGAATTTATATCTAATCTATACTAATAAAGATATAAGAGAAAGTTCCTATCATAAAATTGCTAATATATACTACCTTAACTGCTTCGAAAAATTTTCCAATTGTTGTTTTATTCAAGAGTTCATCAAATTCCAGTGTAAGTTTCTTATACAACCATCTTTTAACAGATTGGGAATGTCTAAGTTCATGAAACAAAAATTGTAACATTAAACTAATGGATATACTAGCATCCAAATTTTTTCCATCATCTTCAATATCTTTTTTCAGGGCCTATAAGAATCAATGGTATATCTCTGTGAAAGTATATTACATCAAAATACCTCTGGCAAACTGTAGGCTTCTTGATTTACTTTTCTTGGAACTTCGACAATAGGACTTTTATTAAAGTATTTAAGTAAAACATAATACTGAACGACGAGTGTTAGAATAATTCCAAATAAAACAGACACAGCTGAAAGAAATAACAGAGCGAATATATCCATATTTTTATACTACGATGTAAATGCATTAGGCAACAAAGAAAGTCATGATTATTTACAAATAAAAAAATTATGTCAATAAACTTTTGTACATTTTTGACGACTTGTATTACTTCAAGCCACCTTAAAAAATACTGTTTCTTCTATCAAATGGTTCTAAAACAAGTTAAACAAGGAATGATATGGAAGATAAAATGCATAATTATACTAGATGACGCCCCATTCGAATTTTGTTCTGCCCTCTTGTAAGTTCTTAAGTAAGTTCTCTTGTAATATTTACAGATATCTTTACTTGATATTGTTCAAATAGATTTAAAAGTTGAAACATTTTAAAATATTTCTAAATTTTCAGTGCTAGAGAATGAGTAATTTTACAGGAGTAAACTGAATTAAAATTTAGAAATATGAAGTAAGCAACAACTTGTTTATTTATACTTTATATCAGGTGAATGAGTTTCTGTTACCTGCTAATAGATCGCTTAATTGCTTGTCAATGTCAATATTTTCTTGTTTTATTTTGAAGTGTTGATTGTAAATAAAATAAATTGCTTTTGATATCCTCTAATTTGAAATTAAATGTAAATAATTTATAATACTTAGTAAATCAATTGTGTGTTTAATTTGTATGTATATTCAATTATTTAAAGGTGATATTTACTTCTTAAACAGTTCTTGGAGGGGCGTTAGGTACTGTTGACAGTAAGAATATATACATGTATATATATAGTTAGTCGCAGTCGCAAAATGTTTTCGGAGTGTTCGTAATGTGTGTGATATTTTGTGAATTCTGTTATCGTTCTATTTAAATTATAACTTTAAAAGTGAATTTCCCTTAAAAGATGAAATTATCAACAATTTATAATAATAGGACTGTATATAGTTTAGGTAAGATCAAAGGCATTTTAACTCGCATGTTATCTTTTCATATTTTTCTTGTTGGATACCCTATACAGATGTAAAAATTACTTATACAAACAATATGAATATTTATGTATTCGATACAAATTGATTAGGTAAATTTAGTAATATATATATTTAATTATTTATTGAATTTATTCTATTTAATTCAAAAACTTCATTTCTTTATTTTATTATACATGAGATAATAAAAAATGAAATCATAAGAAATGATAAATATTATTTATACCAAAGTGCTACATAACATTTATTGTTGTCAACATTATGGTGCCGTTAGAAAGTCTCGTTTCTGTAAATGATGATGAGTAATTTATCGTGGGACAGGTAAAAATTTCCTTCTGAGAATTCAGGTCTTCACACAATCTACATACACACATCAGCGTTAAAATGTTCAAACTTCCACATGTTGCTTTGATTATCATGTGATCAACACAATTATCAAGATCTTAAAATTCAAAATAAATAATTTGTTTTATGCTCGTATGCTGCAATTATTTAGATCTTCCGTTATTTATAAGAATAAATATGTTAAGCAAATGCTCATTGTTTCGTTATACCTATGTAAGATAATGGGAGTTGTGAAATTTGGTATTGTATCTGCATAAGTTAGCTGTAAAATATTTATTAGTCACCTTTCTGGTATGACATCTAATACCGGTTTTAAAGATATGATACATATATAAAATCATAAATAGATTACAATTAATTAAAAACGTTACAAATAACTTCTGTATATCGATATCCATATTAAAATTATTACTTAATATTGGTCATCAATGTAGGTAGTTGAGTGTTTTTCTTTGTAATATACTTAACTAAAAATAAATCCTTAGGACACCTGTTTCTGTTACAGTTATTAAGTATATCCTGCCAACGTCCGTTAGAAGTACTTCCGAAAAGTTTTACTTTCCATTGCTCACACCGGAAGTCTATACTTATTACATGTTGTTTCTTTTTGTGTTGTTTCCTCAAGTTACCATTAATCTGCTTATAAAACGTCATTTTAAAAAAGTTTGCGAATTTTCACATAACCTAATAGAAATCTTTAATTGAAGATGGTATCTATTCATTATTCATACCGATTATGTAGAATGTATGATAATAATATAAAGAATCAAATATTGAGTATTTAAAATAATTATTTACTAAAATATATTAAGAAATGAAGTAGTCTTTTTTTAAGATTTCTCATTAGCATAACGTTAACACAGACAAAGATACATAAAGTTGTGAGGATCAACACTGTAGATAAAATAGATATAAAGTCCAAACGGGGACATTTGATCAGTTTGGTAATCTGGAATTTCTAAGGCCAAAATGCAAAAGCTACTTAAACAGAGGCGCATTTAAGTACAAGTTAAAAGAGACGTAATCAAGACCGGCTTTAATACATGTAAAGAAGCCAAGAGATGCCAGTGACACAAAGGACCATAATATATTCGGAAAGGTCACAGTAGAATACACTCCATGGCCACCCCAAATAATTAGTACTTTTACCTAACCTTGATGAATCTAGTAAATAATACATATGTGTATGTTAAGAACCTATAACATCTAAAAATTAAATAAAAAATATCGAGAAATATAGTACATAAAACAGGTATCAATAACAGAGTATGGAAGGCCATTTAATATAGAAGTTAGCTGCTCTAAGAACAGCAGACATTAGAAGAATACTAAAGAGACATTAAATATTTTAAAGCAAATAAATGGTATTCCGTAAAAGCAAAAAAAAATAAGCGAACAAATCAGTAAATAATGTAGATGAACTGCTTCAGAAATGTATTAAAATATAGAAATGCGGAATAGTCAGGCAAATGTAGAGAATTGATAAAAAATTTAGATGGGAACAATTGTATTTTTTATGATTTGATTCTTTATTTAATGTTATATTTGGTCGTATTGTAACATCTTTACTAAGATATCCATGTATGTAATAGGTAATTCATTATGATGTACTTCTTTCGATAGCGATCTTTTAACAGATAAAGCGTGAGTCGTGTCAAACTTTCATGCTATTTTGTTATATTTTGTGTGACATTTTATTACGGAAAGACTCCGCTCAGCACAACGTTCAGTTGTATTACGAAAATCAATGTTCCATAAGAAATATGTTTCGAGCGCTTAGAGCAACTTAAGGTCTACGTAATCAGCCCACCAAACGCATAATTCGCTATACCATCGAAAAATAAATAGACTACATCCAGAACGTAGTGAAGAAAATATAGCGATGGTAGCTGAGAATGTACGCAATGACCGTGAAGAATCGATTCTACGTAGATCTTGGCTTGTCTATCTGCTCTAGCTTGACTTGTCGTATGCCACAACTTGGCGTATTTTACGTAAGCATCTTGGTTTAAAAAGTATACAAAATTCAACTCGTTCAAGAATCGAAAGCGGCCTATTTTTCGAATCGTCGCCTTTCAGTCTTTGGGCTCTTGAAAAGCTGCAAGAAGATCCACTATTTTCGATCAAAATTTTGTTCAGCAATGAGGCCCATTTCTGGCTTAACGACCACCACCCTAATAGGTTCAAGAGCTGTCATTACATACCGACAAAACCACAGTTTGGTGTAGTTTATGGGCAAATAAAATCATCGATCCATATTTCTTCAAAACTGAAGACGGCCGCAACGTAACTGTGAATAGCGTCCGTTATCGCGCTATAACGGACTATTGGCTGCCTAAAATTGAAGCCCATGATCTCGACGATATTTGATTCCAACGAGGCGGCGGTATTTGCCACACAGCTCGTGAAAGCATGGCTTTACTGCAAAAACAATTTGGTGAACATTTCGTTTCCGCCTAGATCATGTAATATCACCCCTTTAGGCTTTTTCCTCTGGGGATACGTAAAGTCCAAAGTCTGCACGGATAAACCAGCTACGATTGAGCAATTGGAAGCCAACATTATTTACGTTATTCACCAAATACTACTTGAAATGCTCGAATGCATCATCGAAAATTGGAACGTCAGAATGGACCATGTTAGGCCCAGTTACGGTCGACATTTGAAGGAAATAATTTTTAAAAAATAAATATCAAGAATAGCTGTTTTGTATGATAATAAATAATACCCAGTAAAATTGAAGTTTTTATTTTTTTTTATTTTTGAAAAAAGTACCTCCAAATGAATCACCCGTTACGTTCATTAGTTTCCTGATCAATTTACTTCTACTCGTATATAATAAAGTTATATTCAACGAAAAGAAACATTATTCTTTTTAGGTAAAATGAAGCCTAATAAATATCGGAAATGAAAGACAATTCACAGGCTGATATCAAGCAAATAAATCAAATATCCTCTAAAATGTGAACTATTAAATATTGATTTGTATACCGTTTGCGGTCAACTCTAGATGATCGTAGTTGATATATATATATACTTTGAAAAGAAAAGGAAAGAAAAGTTCAAATGTATAAGAAAATGAAAGTAACTCACGAAAGGATAGAATTGCAAATAACTAAGTTTGAAAACAAAATGACAGAAATAATTTAGTGAAGGATACATGCACACAAAAAAGCACCAAAATTAAGAAGTGACGAGCTCTTCACTTGAAAATCTATTTAATAGTTACTTCTAAAGGTAAACGTTTTCAATTGAATTTCTTTGATAACTTCGTTTTATTACATTCTCATCCAAATCAAATTACACGAATTTCTATAGTTATTACATGTACATTACTGTGTAAAAGCAATCAATGTCCTACATTTTTGTAATATTTTGTTAGAGACACATTTTTATATAATTTATGAAATGTAGTTACAAATAGCAGTATATCTTAGAGATATCTAGCTAATCTCTCAGCAATTTTTAATTGACGATTTTAAACTTCTTTAATATACTTGATAGAGCGAAATCTGGTATAAATATTGAAGTTAATATCTAATATTTGAAGCATTTATACTCTCGGATTATATTTAGTTGTGAAATAGAATGGTTTGATTTTTTTATTTGATTAAAATCGTATTTTTCTTTATCTATATCGATGAAATATTAGTATTTGTTAAGCTTGTGCATTTGCCTATCATGAATGCTAAATTGACAGGATGCGAACGATATAATATCAATAATGCATGTCTTCACATCCCTTAACAGCTCAGCATCTGTCACAGAAGACAACTCCTAGACTGACTTAAGACCATTGGCTGTTAGTATTCATCTTAAATGAGCAAGAAAACTACGAAGAATATTTCCAGATAGCGTAAAAAGTTTATGAAAAACTAAGCTGAGGTCTGGAACACGTGACAGGAATATCACTCGATGCTCTTTGAAGAAATTTGATTTACGAGAACGCGTGGCGGTTAGAAGACCTTTATAAAGCCAAAATAATAAAAATGAAAAGTTAAAATATGGAATATAAAATACTGGAAGATAATGATGTCGGTAAAGATATCGTCTACATATGAATTGTAGTTTCAATTATTTGGTACCAACAGAAATCATAATGCTGCATATTACCACCGTAAAGCATCAAGCTAGCAATTTGTGATTCTATGGATGGTTTTGATAATACAAACGGTAAAAGTATACAAAAGAATATAAAAAGTGTCCTATTTGAGCAACGTCTCAGTGAAAACTTTATTCTACAACAAAACAATGTTTCCAAACATTCTAAGCCGACAGAAAGAAGCCAGAGTACTAAAGACAATGATATGACCACTGATTGGCCATACCTTGACATTATAAAGCATATTCGGGATTATTTTAACTAAAGAAAATGTAAGAAAGCACGGAAGATTATAAATATGTTATAGGCAATAATATAGGAATGTTTATAAGTTCCGTAGCCTCCGGAAAAGGATTAAATACTTATATAATTACAACATACTAACAAAATATTTAAAAAAATACCATTATGAAAATTGCTATAAAGTTAAACAGAATGCCACCATATTGGCTATGATAACATATTGAGTGGAAGATTGTTGTCTGACAAGAAGAATAAAATCAAAAACGAAAAGCTAGCAAAGAGACTAAATCAGGACAATCAATGACTGTTAAGTAAGACGAAACCAACCAAAATTTATAATCACTCTTTCGTCCATTCGTCAGAGATTGAATACCAAACAACAGTAAATAATCCTAACTATTTACTGTTAATATTTAGCTTGAACAAGACAATGTTAACAATTTTATACGGTACAGATCCAATCCTATTAATGTGCTTGATATGGAGATCAAACTATGCAGAAGACTCGGAGATTGATTTAAATAAGATATTATAAAGTAAAGGTAGATGAAACTCGTCTCCACCGAATAAACCATCGTGAATAAATGAATTTATAAAGTTGATATAGAAAGTGTTCAGCCAATTCCTCAGATTGTAATCAAATAGAACACGTTTAATAAGTTGGAGCAAGCTGTGTTGCTGCACGAAATATGCCGCCAAGAACGTTTCAGGCATTACAAAATGCTGTTCAGGAGAAATGTGATGTAATTCCCCAAAATAGTTTCGATATGCCGATCTGGTCCATTCTAATAAGATGCCAAACGGTTTTAGATGTTTGTGAAGATCATGCCCATTGTTAATCGATAGTTTTTGTAAAAATTGTTGCAATAAAAATTCTGTAAAATTGAATATTTCAGTACTTTTTGTACGCTAAAAATACAACATGTACTTCTCAACAAGATTGCATTACAAACTTGTTCAAAGAAGTTAAAATTCAATAATAATAATAAAATAATAATGGTAATTCTTGAAAATAATGATTATATATACCATATACTATACTGAGACGGAACAATACACACAACCAAACAAATATCTAATAACAGGCCAGATATTAAACTCATTGATAAAAAACAAAAGAAAACTTACGTAATATACATTGCGATACCAAATGATACAATAGTAAAATATACACCACTTGCAATTGAACTATACCTTGTCTAAGAATAAGGAATGATTCAAATATTGTGCCATGTTTTTAAGAGATTTCATTGGTTCTTGAGCAAGCAAGTTTAATATGGGACAATAAATACCAGATATCCCTCATTTTTTATAACCTGTAAACGTTTAATTACAATTTTGCATTTATTTTGATATTTACTGAATATTTGATTGTATTATTAAATAAAATCTGTACAACAATGAGTGAATCTTCCATTGTTCGAAACAGTGCTGGAAGTCTTCTTCTGTCAGCTCCTTCAAGACGCGTGCCGCTTTCGCTTTCACAGCTTCAACGGACTCAAATTTTGTTCCCTTTAATTTAGATTTCACCTTAGGAAACAGACAGAAGTCGCCCGGCGCAAGATCCGGCGAATAAACCGGATGGTCTAACACTGGGATGCTGTACTTGGCTAGAAACCTCTTGACTGACAATGCGGAATGAGCCGGTGCATTGTCTTGGTGGCGAACCGATGACTTGTCCTTCCACAATTCGAGTCGTTTTTTCCTTATTCTTTCACGGAGTTGAGCAAGAACGTGAAAGTAGTAATGTTGATTAATAGTTACTTAACATTTTTCCGGCGAAACAAAAAAACAACTCGAATGCGAACGAAGACTACGGCTGTGCTGATTTGTTTACTGCATTCGATAGAGAAGGCTTCACGATAAATAGCTGTCAGTCGTTGGCGTTTGGTGCATGCGCACTTCTTCTGTACCAGCGTCTCGTTATTTAATAGCCAGACCTCGTATGTTAACGTTGTTTGATTAGTGTAGTAGAGAGTACGAAGACGTAGACGACCAGTAGCGCTTTTATGTAATACAATTATTAGATTTGTTAATTGTTATTTCTATGGGAATACGATATAATTACGACAATTTTTTAAAATAAACTAAAGTGACGTACCATTGTCTGATATTAAAATCATTATTGCATGAAAAAAGAGTTACAAAGACCACAATAGTCAATATTTTTAAGTGTGTTCGAGAGTCCTAGCGAAATAGAAATCAACAAATTTTATCTTCACTAGTATATACATTTCTGCCACAAAGTACATAATAAAAGAGTAATTAATTTAACACTTAGCTTAAACATTTGAGAAAGTTTTCATTAACCTAAATTGCATAATTTATTCGCCAGTAAATTAAATACAACATTAGTTACTCCATTGTGTTATTTCTAATTGTAGTTATTAATTTATACGCTTTTTCAATACTTTATCTACCATAAATGCGTTTGACATTCAAATTACGTGCGCAGTTTCAAAGGAATTTTTAACACACAAACCTAGTATCCAATTATATAATAATGTATTTCGGTATAAAAGAGTTATCAATTTTTAATAACAGACCAAACAAATAGAAATATAGTCGATAAATGCAGTACGATGCAAATCTTTTTTAATCGTTGAGAACGCATACACATTCTATAAGTATTTTGCAGTATAAAATTTATATGGTTTCTCTTGTGTAATAGATGTATTCGGCCGATTGTTTCTTTAGAGCGAGAAATACAAAACAGAATGAAAGTTGAAAGTTACTTCATTAGTGGTTTCCTTTGCACATTATTTCTTTTATATGAAATATTAATTATTTTATTTTCGCTTTAGTAATATTACTAATTAATTTTATTGTGAAAACGAGAATTAGCAGGGATTAATTGGATCTTTTTACTTTGAATATTTATTAGTTTCTTGACGTAACACATGGATCAACACATGGTGGGGAAGCAGATCAAAACCCAATTCGTTCAATTTTGCCATTGTTTTCATCGACTTGTGGCAGGGTGCATTGTCTTGGTGAAAAAGGATTTTTTTTCTTTGCATGTGCGGTCGTTTTTTTGCGATTTCCTCCTTCAAAAGCACCAGTAAGTCAATATAATAATCACTGTTGATCGATTTACCTTTTTCGAGGTAGTCAATGAAAATCACGCCATGTGTATCCCAAAAAACTGACGCCAGGACTTTGCCAGCTGACTGCTGCGTTTTCGGACGTTTCGGACGGCTTTCGCCAGCTGTGCGCCACTCAGATGACTGCCGCTTCGACTCTGGAATGTAGTGATGTATCCATGTTTCGTCCATGGTCACGTAACGATGCAAGAAATCTTTTTTGTTGCGAGTAAATAGCGATAAACAGCTTTCTGAATCATCGACTCGTTGCTGTTTTTGTTCCATCGAGAGCAATCGCGGCACCCACTTGGAAAAAACCTTTTTCATGCTCAATTTTTCATGAAGGATAGTAAATACACTTCCATATATCTGTGTCATCTCAGCAATCTCACGGAGCTTCACTTTACGATCTTTCATTATAATTTTTGTCACTTCACTCACATTTTCCGGTGTAACGGCTTCCACAGGTCTACCCGAGAGTTCCGCGTCATTTGTGTCGGTACGACCACGTTTAAACTCGGCAAACCACCGACAACTCGTTGCTTTTGATGGACAAGAGTCCGGGTAACATTTTTCAATCCATTGTTTTGCTTGCGTGGTGTTTTTACCCATTAAAAAAACAATGTTTTATCAGAACACGAAACTCGGTTTTTTCCATTGTTTAAACAAACTACAAAACGACTTTACTCCAAGCTCGATAACTCAGCTGTTTCTGGTCCGATCGACTTAAAATTTTGACACGTTTCAAGCAAAGGTTAGTACTCTAGAAAGACGTGGTTACTGGTTTACTACGAGCGCCATCTATGGGTTGGTCTCGGGACTTATTGATCCATGTGTTAGTATAAAATAAACTAGTGGTATTTACGTTTAAGACAAAAGAGTCGCACACACGTATTATATACTCTACTACTCATAAACGTAGTCGCCTTGAGAAATAATTATAAAATTGCATACAATAATATACAAAAATTTAATATTAATTTTGTTTCGAATTTTTGCAGTAATTACGAGGATAGCCGTCTATATTTCGGGAATTGGCACTGTTAGTGTTGCCTTCGATCTGATGATTGCATCGTGAAGTTTGTCATTTTTGACAATATATTTACCTTAACAGTTTTATTATCCTGTCGCTGTTTCTATTGTTGACAGTAACTTGAACATTTCTCGCAAACAATTTCGTGCAATTATTTTCCGTAACTTTCGGGGTGGATTATCTCAACAAGAATGCATCCACGAACTGAATTCTTTATATGGTGATGAAGCACCATGGAAAATTACAATATATCGTTGGTCGACAATGAATTCCGTTCATTTAAATGTTGTGTCGGAAAACATTAATGCAGTGTAAAATAGGTTAACAGGTTATAGGTAATATTTGGAACTCTCGTTTAAAGCCCGTAGTATTTGTGTATTGTAGTATCGGGTAAATAAACATGTGAATCACGTATATTTGTAGCGTAAATTCTTGCTATTTACCCAATGAAAGGATATCAATAGCCCCATTCATAACGTGGACAGTAGCGAGACATTAGGCGCCAGCAAATTCGAATAATATAAAAAATTGCGAAATATTTACTCTTCTCCAAAACAGTATTAGTGTCATTGAACTCGGCTATACGTTTGTAGCATCTGGTATCTTTCACTCAGTAATATACGCCGCTCTGAAAAAATATTCTTATATACAAAGGGTACTAGGAAAGTTTTGCAATAGAGCTTTGTTTATTTAATTGTTTCAAAGTAACTTCCTCTACACTCAATACACCTCTCCATCCTCCGAAAGGAGGACCAGTTCTGCCAAGTTTCACTAGGGAGTAAAGCACACTCGTTGTCCCAAGCCCGCAGAAGATCCTCATCACTGGAAAACCGTCTCCCTTTCAGCTTTATTTTCACATGCGAGAACAGTGCAAAGTTTCAAGGAGCAAGATCTGGTCTGTAGGAAGGGTGCTCGAGAAGTTTCAATCCTGTCCTGGTCAAATCTTCGGTGCAGACTATGGCGCGGTGAGCTGGAGCATTATCGTGATGGAGGAACCACTCGATTTGAAAAATACAGCATTCATTTTCTTCTTTACAGATCGGAATTTTCGGACAACTGCAGGTGTGTCCTCATCATCAAAGACCCAAACTTTGTTTTGAGCTTTGGTCGGCACATCGTAATAGTACAGCCAAGTCTCGTCACCTGTCACGATGTTGTTCACATACCGAGATTGTCCTTTATTACACTTTTTTAACATCTCCTGGCACCAAGTCATACGTCGTGTCATCTACTCTTCAGTCAGTCGATGCGGCACCCAGAGAGAACAAAGTCTCTTCACGTGCAAATGATCATGCAGAATCGAACGAATTGCTGGTGCATTTAGGCATGAAGTACCCTCTATTTGTTGGTAGGTCACTCGTATGTCCTTGTCAAGCCTTTTCCTCACAGTAGTAACATTTTCCTCCGTAACTAACGTTTGTAGTCTTCCTGGCCTCTCAGCATCCTCCACAGTTAAATTTCCTCTTTGGAGTTCTCTATACCACCTGAATATCGTTGTGCGATTTGGACAAACATCACCTAGTGCAAGAGTCATTTCTTCGAAGCACTGGTCTATGTTTAAACCATGCACGAAATTATAACGCAAAACTGCCCTTATCTCATTTAGTGACCACGATGCCATCGCAAGCACTTTACACTCTCACTGCTAATGAATAACTGAGCCCATCGACATGACGTGGCGGCTACCATGCACGTATGAACATGTGTCAACATGCAGCAACAAGCAGCTTCCTACGATTCATTGTTGCATCATATTGCAAGCTTTCCTAGTACCCTTTGTAAACGACCTCTTCACATCCAGTGATATAACACGTACATAGCTAAATTAATTTTTGCAAGGGATCACTATCACTACATATTTGTCATTATCTGATAAAATCTCATTCTTTGTTTAAAACTCTAAATTTTTCTATAACTAGATGATTTTTTTTTGTCGCTTAAGGTGTTGAACTGCAACTGTCCATCATCTAGTATTTGCAGCAACTTCACTAACGGCAATGAAGAATTTCGTTATTTACCTATTGCGTTAAATATTTCTCTGTAACTGGGGAAGAATTGGCTGTGATAGTTGACGGATGTTCGGATACTGTGAAATTCTTAAAATCATTTAGGAGACTTGAGAAAAACGGCTTTTGTTTAAGTATTTAAATCATTTAACTCTGGATAACAATTTCTAATAGTTTCTAAATCGAATTATACTTCCATCCTATTTTAGTTTAAACAACATTATTCATAAATACATCAAAATATTTTTTTATATTTTAACTCTTAATACTGTATATTAAAATAACTGTATTGTAATACTTAGTTAGTATGAAGATATTAAATTAAATTTAAATAATTTACGAAGTAACACGAGTACATGAAATAGCAATTAATGTATTACATATGCAGGTACTTTCTATGAATGAATTAAATTTTACGCATTGCAATCATACTCACGTTAGACTTGTATTTTTTGACAAAGCATATTGTTAATGTGTTCTTATCCTATTGCTATGCTGTCGCGCTTACGAAGCAGGTTATGGCATACATTACAACTGGTTAGTAAATATTACGTTTGCATGCATAATACATACTGAACATGTAATTTTCTTACTATAGGTAATCCCACAAAAAATCCATTATTGCTTATTTATTCTTTTAAACATACACTGACGGTTGTAAATATTTATTCACTTGTGTATTTTTTAAACAACGATATGGCATCCTAAGGAAATATATACATACATATATATTTATTTATTTATTTATTTAGTCATAATTCATAAAGTTCTATAAATATATGTAAAAATATATTATTTTAAAATTGAAAGATATTTCTTTGAAAAATTTAATACATATGTGGGCAACAATCGGCCCGCTGTAAGATTTCATCTGGCCCGCGAGACATTGTCGTATTATTTCATGTCTGATATCTATCGCTAAAAATTAGGAACACTACTTTAAAATGCACTACTTTTAAACGCGACCCGCGAACGTACTTACACATTAAAGTTTGGCCCACAACATTTCAAAGGTTGCCCATACCTGCTTTAATACTTCCACCAAGAAGTATAAACAAAAGATATAAGAATTACATATTTCTTCGAAAACTATTGAGGATTAACTGGTAATACGAGGCGTGTTTTTTAAGTAAGAGCCGTTTGAAAATAACAATCAAATGAAAGAAAATTTTAAAAAACCAAATTTATTTTCAAATTCTAGATACAATGTCTCTGTTTTTCAATATAGCTCAAACCTTACAACTAGATTTTGAATATCCTCTTCATAGAAACTTGCCTCCAGTCTTATACAGCACTGACTTTAACATTTCGAGAAAATCGTTTGAAAGAGTGTTATGGTGAAGCTCTTATTCTGAAGCATTTCCGCTTCAACTAAAGCCACCATACTGGAGTCGGGACTCATCATGAACGTTGTCGTGGCCAGTTGAAGTCTCTGATCCACTTACGCACTTTGCCTTGACCCATGTCAGTAGTTTCACAAACTTCACAAATCTGCCGGTGAATGTCTTGCCGATAAAAAAACGTATCACTGCCGCACATCGCACAGCCCGGGCGATTCGATAATCCTCAACATTTTTAAAGACACAGAACAGACCGTACAGGTTACCTACACAGTTGCAACTGAGCACAGTTGTTCCTAAGGAATACCAGGACACGACGCAGGCATTCGTTGCGGCGCGTGCACCACCTATTAGTCTATACAATAAAATGGTCTATACTTAAAAAACGCACCTCGTATTTACCATCTTTATGAAGGAATAAAATTTGTTGTATTACACAAAATAATATAATTAGGTTCTTTGTGTCTCTAATAACAATTAGTTGATGAACCAAAAACTATGAAAATAGTCATAATGGCGCATAATTCCCGAATGTTATTTCAGAGTTTTGTAAGTATTAGCGAATTGATATCAATTGCTGTAATATTGTTCTTTATTTGTTACTGAAATATATGATAGTTTACTAAAAATTGTCATAAATTTTAACGTTGTTATTTTAACATACACACTTAAAAGATTTTTTTCGGGTTTTTGTTTTTTACATCGTAATAATGCGAAATATTTAAAAGTAAATTGTTTAGAAAACCCTATAGAAACTTTTGTCAGAAATGGATTAAAGCGTTTACCATATATCTTACGAAAGAATGTAAAAGTATTGCATGAAATAACCAAAGGCAATTGCTAAAAATTTCCTGCAGTCGTAGAAGGAAGAGTAAAACAAAAAAAACTAACTCAAAGTTGCCAAAAAGTTGTTGATTCATATGTATGTGTAAATCGGATGCATTCAAATCATCAAATGATAGAAAAACATAATTAGATCTCAAAACGAGTGAACCTATACCCAAAAGAGGGTTATAGAAACATAATTTAAACGGTAAAACGGTTGAAAGGGTTCCTTAAATTTGCAGTTAATAACAAAAAGTCATAAAAATAAATAATATGATTTGGAAACGACAGGGAGATATAATAAAAGAATATTCTGTGGGTCTATAAAATATAAATAAACTTATTAAATTCTGATTGAAGATATTATATTAGAAGACCGTTAAATCAATAATCTTATCGAAATATACCAAATCAAACGAAAAACATGGAAGCGGTAATAAATTATTGTTATGTCCTATCATCTTAATGTAATCTTTTCCGGGTTTCGCTGCTTTGTCATCGTACTAATAGACATTCCGCTGCGTGATCGTCAATGTTTCGCTATTTGTGCTGTCAATTCTAAAATTGGCAATAAGAAAGTATTAAAATGCTCATATTTAGGATGTTGCAAGAAGTAAATGTCCAAGCCACATATTAAGATGATTAAATAATTCTTTGATAATCATAAGTTATATGTATTACTACAGCCGAAAATACTTCCATCGAATATTTGAGAAAATTTATATAAAAATCGTTTGTAAAAATTAGTTCAAATTGTTGAAGGTAAGGTAGAAAATAAGCATATATTCATGTAAATCTACCCATCTAGTTGGTTATATACCCAAACGTTGTAAGATTGTATTATAAAACAAGGCCAGTACGACCTAATATTAATATATTAGAGGAATTTGGATGTCGATGTGTCTAATAAATAATATTTACGTTAGGTGTTATAAGTAGCATTTTATTTACGAGTGGAAAAGTCGTAATTTCACGAGTTTTACAACTCGTCATACACTGTACTTTTTCTACTATCATATTATAGTATGAGATCAAAAGTATAAAAGAAATATAATAAAGGAAAGCTGACTTTATTATTTGTAGAAATAATTAATGGTGAAATTATGGCAATTTTTAATGTTGGTGTTAATGAGGATGTTGATGATATGCTATAACTTCGTTATGATATTTGATATTCTAATCCTACTGGTTGTTGAATTTTGATTACAAATAATTTCATTATCATTTTCGTTGTTTTGAATGGAGTGTTTAATCTTGGGAGCTATCATAGTTTTATTTGTTAAAGAACTATTGACGTATACTTTTATAGTAGTTAAAGATTTTCATTTTCTACGTCTTTTAAATGTTATTAAATCACCTACTTAATCTACAAGAATAGTGTCTGAACTTCGTAATCAATGAACTGTGTATGCAAATGAGTTTATTGATTTTAGATATTGTGCTACTTGCTTGGGCACACTGCCTAATTTGTTAATTCCGACAACTTGCCTCGTGCATTTTCCGTTTTGATAATTAAGGAAAAACTGTGAACTGTTAGAATCCTGTTCTTGTTGACGAATTTCTATGTATTGTTTATAAATGTCTTACATGACACATGCTGTGGTTTATTCTGCATTTTTGGTTTTATACACTTACATACACTTATATATGTATATACATACACACACGAGGGGTGTTTCCAATATTCTGGGAATTGGTGCTATAATTAAATAACGCAGAACTTATACGCAACGTTATTGATGCTAGACAAGTCTGGACATGTTTATGCAACTATCTAGGGCAACATTGTTCAGTCTGATTCAGGTATTCGACTGATGTAGACGGGTTTTAGCAACATTGTTTTTGTAACCATGGAATACACGGCAAAATCTCAAAGAGCGATAATTTTCTTTTTGTGGAAAGAAGATGTGGAAACATCAGAAATTATTAGTCGTCTGCAAGGAGTACTTGGTGAATCTGCGGAATCCAAAAGTACTGTTTATCGGTGGATCGATCGTTTTAAAGCCGGTAGAACATCACTAGAAGACGATCCACGCAGTGGGCGGCCAAGCACGTCGGTAAATGAAAGAGACATTACTGCCGTCGAAAACCTACTGACAGACGACAGGCGAATGACTATTCGCCAAATTAGTGTACACCTAGGGATAGGTACACGACAAGTTCATGACATCTTGCATGATTGTTTGTGCGTTAGCAAGGTTTCGGCGTGCTGGGTGCCAAGGCTGTTGGGACCAGAACAGAAACTCAATAGGTCCGATACTTGTCAACTTCAAGAGCTGTTAGCCCGTTACGGTTATGAATTTTGGCAACGAATAATAACCACTGACGAAACGGTGATTCCTTATTTCAATCCTGAGACGAAAAGTCAATCCAAAGAATGGCGCAAACCTGAAGAAGGGCCTCCACTTAAGGCGCGTGCAGTTCCGTCTGTTAGAAAGGTAATGCTTACTGTATTCTGGGATTGCGAAGGGATTATTTTCATGGATTATCTGCCGAGAGGTACTACAATTAATGCAGAATATTATTCAAATTTATTATCGGGACTACTGCGACAGGCACTAGTCAAAAAACGGCCTGGAAAGTTGCATAAGCGTCCGTTATTGCAACAGGATAATGCAAGACCACACACCGCAAGAAAAACAGAGTATATTTTGAAAGATTTACGATGGGAATTGCTGTCTCACCCACTTTATTCCCCGGATCTTGCACCCAGTGATTACCATCTATTCCCAGATTTGAGAAAACCCTTACGGGGTGGGGTGTTTGATTTGAAAGTTTAACTGACGTAAAACGTGCCATAAATAGGTGGATCGACAAGACACCGAAAAACTTCTTTGAAGACGGCCTAAAAAAATTAGTTTATCGTTGGGATAAATGTATTCAGTTAAATGGAGATTATGTTGAAAAATGACATTGTAATATTGACGAAAATTAACAAAATTATATGTAATTTCCAGAACTTTGGAAACATCCCTCGTATACATATGTATATGTATGTATGTATGTATATGTATGATTAATACACGTGTAAATACTTATGTACAAAATACATTTAATAAATAAACAAATATATATATATTATAAAAATAACAATTATTTATTATGTCCGGAAGATAAATTGTTACTTGAAACGCGTGCGTATTACCACAGTGTTAGTAACGGTAATAGAGAAATTGCAAAATTAGATTACAATATTAAAATGTGCGAAACTGGTATTGTACTGAACAAAAAAGCGAACAGAACAGCTAAAGTAACATCAGCGAAGGCTCGCTGTAATATAATAGAAATACAAAAGTAACAATGAAAACTGTGTCCGAAATAAACATCTGTCACCATAAATCATTTAACCTCAGAGCAGTACAGCGATGTTTATGTAAACTTGATTCGCAAAACAAAATTATTGTGCAAAAATAATTATTATAGAAGAAAAAAATTTTAACAGTTACCGTAGAGAAGAAAAAGCGGAGTACACTCGCAACAAATCATGTAGGAAAATGGTTTGCTGGGTTTTGCTATTTCTGTAGGTAATTTAAATTTAAATTGAACAGTATTCCGGTGTAAGCGCAACAGATATGTACATTTTAGGGGTGAATTATATTTCGTTTGAAACACAAAGCATTGTAGAGAAGTTAGTATTCTGACAAAATATTAATCACAATTACACTTTTTTTGCGGCATACTGTAACTATGAAAGTAAAAGGGGAATTTGTCATTGTAAAAAGGTCTTGAAATCTCAACTTGAATTCAATTCAATTTTATAGATAGAGCTACAATGAAGAATCTACTTTAATATGGTGACAGAGAAACAGAATTACAGGATTTATAATACCGGCAAAACTATTAAAAAGAATGCAGGTGCACAAGGTCGAGATAAAAACAAAATCTAGCTATTTAACGAATTTAGGTAAATACATAATAATTTTCATAAACATATTTTTATAAAACTCATAATAAGTACTTCACATGATTACAAAATTAATTTTAGATGTTACAATTATCTTTGCTTTAGAGTCGGTAAACACATATACGAGGCTGGTCCCATAAGTACCCGGCTAGACCTAGAGATGGCGGTAGTTGTTTGAAAAATATCACTGTAGTAGAAAGTACACTATCTACAAAGCATATGTTTCCAGTTTGAAGACGCCACGTTGTTTAGTATTTGGTTGGCAGCCATCAATAGTGAACGTTTTCAGTGAATTTGTAAAAAAGGAGAAAACTGGTCATAGTTACGTGATACAATACTTTTATTTGAAAGGCCTCAGCCCAACCGATATAAAAGCTGAACTGAATTCTACTCTAGGTGAGTCTGCTCCTTCGTTTACAATAGTGAAATATTGGGTAGCAGAGTTTAAACGAGGCCGTACGAGCTACCAAGACGAGCGTCACAGTGGTCGACCAAATGAGGTGACGACTCCAGAAATGGTGAAGAAAATCCACAAAGTGGTACTGGATGATCGTCGACTGAAAGTGCGTGAGCTAGCAGACATAGTAGGCATTTCAAAAAGTGCGGTACATCGTATATTATCTGAAAGTTTGGACATGAAAAAGCTGTGTGGAAAATGGGTGCCGCGTTTGCTCACACTCGAGCAAAAACAGCGTCGTGATGATGTTTCAATTGAGTGTTTAGTGAAGTTTCACAGCAGTAAAGCAGAATTTTTGCGCCGTTTCATAACCATGGATGAAACATTGGTCCATCACTTCACACCCGAGACAAAATAACAATCAAAACAATGGACTCAAAAGGGAGAACCGGCTCTAAAGAAGGCGAAGACCATTTCATCTGCAGGCAAGGTCATGGCATGAGTTTTTTGGGATGCGCGTGGAATAATTTTCATTGATTATTTTGAAACAGGAAAAACGGCGAGTATTATGCGAAGACAATGCACCAGCTCAAAAATCCGTTATTGCAATGGCCAAAATTATTGAATTAAAATTTGAATTGCTACCTCATGCGCCCTATTCGCCAGATTTAGCCCCCTCGAATAATTTTCTGTTCCAAACTTTAAAAAATGACTCAGTGGTCAAAGATTTTCCAACGATGAACAAGTGATATTGGCAGATAATGGCTATTTTGAGGAGCAAAACAGTTCTTCTTATAAAAAGGGTATCGAACTTAATGAACATCGCTGCGAAAAGTGTATAGAGCTGAAAGGAGATTATGTTGAAAAATAAATATATTTGTTTTCAAAATGTTTGTTTTCTTTGTTGGGTCGGATACTTCTAGGACCAACCTCGTATGTATAAAATACGCGGAGAAAATATTCTAGGCTCAATGGAAATTGATAAAAAAAAACATAATAAGATCTAAATTAAACTGTGCGTACGCTACACTATCAATATCATATGTATTTTGGCGCGAAGAGCCTTGGGTATGACCTAAAACATTCACACTTGAATTTACAGATTATATAATAATTCCAAAAACATGTTTAACGGCACCGGATTCTGACGATTTCTGTGTCATGCGCAGAAATATCAGAATTGCGCTTTAACGCGTAACTTTCGCCAATGCGGAAGTAATTTAATTTCGTGGAATTTATTTTAGAAATACTGAAGTGAAGATGAAGTGTTTCGGAAATACTAATAAATATATAATCATTTTTGTAAATGCGTTGTATGCGATAGTTGCATTGTTTCTTACGTTTTGTGGAATGTGGATTTTATGTGACGATAAATCATTAGAGACTGTGCATCTGGGCAATCTGTTTGACCTTAGAATGATGATTGGAATAATGTTTGTAGCAAGCGGAATTTTGTTACTCTGCATTTTATTAGACTATGGAGGAATGATAAAGAAATTACTCGTTTGTTAAAGTTTACAAGTGTGTGTATCGTTATTGCTTTAACACAGGAAGTGAAAGAGCTGTAATTAAGGAAATATAATAAGTATTTTATTGATAATTGCCTGCGTTTTAGCAGGGTCCATTTAATGTGAAATATATTATATCGTAATTTCGAAGTGAGATATTAACTAAATATATTTTATAGTTACATTGGTTTTATTTATTTTATTTTTACACATATTTTTGCAAGTCAGTGGAAGGAGGAATCCTTGCATATTTTTCATAAATTTGTCGCTTCTAGTCTTAATTTTTTTTTCATTACTTGCAAAATGTTTGTGATTAAAATAAATAAAAGAAAAATTCTTTTATTTATTTTATTATTATACATATTATTGGAAGTCACTAAAATGAGAAATAACCCTACTATATTTTCTATGTATTGGGTCTGGGAAAAAGTTCGTGGCGTTTTTCCCGATAGATGGCATTGGTTGCCGATAACTAAAGAACAACAAGTCACAGCGACACCACCGACGGCTCGTTTTTTAGATGACCTTCCGAACGTTAGTTTGAGCGCAGAAACATTGTAATCGGTGCAGTGGTTGGAAAGTTATTCGCACTTGAAAATGGAGAAAAATAATGAGAAATTTCGCTATATTCTGCAATATTATTATGATAAGGGGAAGAACGCTGCGCAGGCTTGTGATAAAATTTGTGCTGTGTACGGTGAAGGTATTTTATCGAAATCTGTTGCGCGGAAATGGTTCGCTCGCTTTCGTTCTGGAAATTTCAATGTGAAAGATGAGTCACGCTCCGGTCGTCCAATCACTGAAAAATCTAATGAAATTCTTGAAAAAGTCCAACAAGATAAGCATATCAGCAGTGTCGATATTGGCATGGAGCTAGGCATTGACCACAAAACTGTTTTGAACCATTTACACAAAGCTGGTTACAAAAAAAGCTTGACGTATGGGTTCCTCATGAGTTGAGCGTGAAAAACATGATGGACCGAATTAACATCTGCGATGCGCTGCTGAAACGGAATGAAATCGAGCCGTTTCTGAAACATTTAATAACCGGAGATGAAAAATGGATTACGTACGATAATCGGAAGCGTAAAAGATCGTGGATAAAGGATGGTGAGCCGTCACAAGCGTTCGCTAAGCCAACATTGACGCCAAAAAAAGTGATGCTGTGTGTATGGTGGGACTGGAGGGGAATCGTCCACTACGAGCTACTTCCAACTGGTCAGACGATTGATTCTCAACTCTACTGTGCACAACTAGAGAGATTACGCCAGGCGATTGAAAGAAAACGGCCCGAATTGATTAATAGGAAAGGTGTTGTCTTCCATCATGACAACGCCCGACCACACACTTCTTTGATGACCCGTCAAAAATTGAGAGAGTTTGGTTGGGAAGTTTTGATGCACCCACCTTACAGTCCGGATATAGCACCCTCTGACTATCATCTGTTTCGATCTCTGCAGAACTCTCTCAATGGAATTAAGTTGGTTTCAAAAGAAGCCTGTGAAAACTACTTGATTCAGTTTTTCGACCAGAAACCACAGAAGTTTTTCACCGATGGGATCATGGATCTACCAAAAAAATGGCGAAACATTGTCGATAATAATGGAGCATATTCGGTTTAAATGAATTCGTCCACGCGCCATGCGGGGACCAGTTGAATTTTACTGAAAAAACGCCACGAACTTTTTCCCAGACCCAATATTTATGGACTCTAGTATTAATTTTTTTTTATTACCTCCAAAATGTTTTTTCAATCAATATATAGTCAGAGTAATTACTAATGCTTTTTTCCATTTTAACAAAACGACGTGTTGCTTCTTTTTCAATCAGCTGTCAAAAATAAACTAATCAACCGATTTATCTAAATATCGGAATGTAAACATATAAATAGGCAACCTAAATTACAGTGTATTTGTTTTACCAATTAGAGCGCCACCTATGTGTCATTCTCACTACTTGTCAAACTATCCTCGTACAAACTTATAATAATGTAATCCAAGTCATATAATGAACAATAATAGATTCAAATTCACGAGAAAAAAAAGTTACTTTACTGAAATTTCTGCTTGTGTTTCTTTAACAGTATCAAAGTATCAAGGTATACATTGTATATACGTATGTCAAAACAGAAGACAACAATAACTGAGTTGAAATAAAAGGAAAGAAAAACAGAAATGTATGTGTTTCTCTTAATTTACTGATGTAATCAATAAAAAGTTGCATTTAGTAGCAATAATATTTAAAAATAATTTCTTACAAGTATTAAATTTTATTAATATTAGAACCTTATAGAAATAAAATTTGACATTTTTGAACGATATATAATTAATATATGTGAATACATTGAACAACAAAGGAAAACAATATATATGTAGCTGTATGTGGGGCAAGGATAACATACAAACTTGCGTATAGAATTTGAGTAAAAACTAAGGTCTTATAAGTCTAAGAAATAATGTCAATGTAATTAACGGATTTATCAATGACACATCACAAATTCTAACATTTTCAAAATTCGAATTTTTCAAACTTTCATAATTGTTATTTGGTACAGCATTGCTTGACTTCTGTGCTCATATTGCTCCTTTGTATTACACAGGCCTGCAAAGAAAACTTTTTAAAAATTGTTTTAACTTTAATCACTTTTTTGTTTTTGTGTTGTACTCAAAAACAGAAATCGTTTTTTTCTATCACGTAGGGTTTTCTCACAAAAAAATATGTATTTTAGGAATAGTAAGCCAAATACAAAAAAATTATGTATATTTTATTGTACATTTTATTATTATTAATAATTATTATTAAACAACACAAAATTAGTAAAACTGAATGATCTTGTTTAATTGTCTTTATAGTATCGTTTTTGTTTCCCATCAAACGGATGGGATCATGTTAACATTCCACCTTCCTTGATATCGCTTTTCCATTTCCTTTACATCTTTGTGAAATCTTTCACCTTGTTCCTCGCTTGAATAGCTAACTTTGTTGAAGACCACTTCAAGGTTTTGGTATGTTTCTTTTAAGTGAACCGAATGACCAACAGGTACTGAAAGCATACTGATTACCGTTGTCGTTGTGTAGAAGAACTGCTTTGAAGCTTCTTTTTGAAGAGTCAATAAAAAGTCTCCGATCTTCTGGTACATACTCAACATTGAAACTTGCTGGAGAAACCTCCAGGGACCTTGTTACCATAAACTAGATCACCTACTTGAGAAAAATAAGAGACGAAGTCCTTTTCTCTATGTCGATACCACCAAAAAGACTTACCAGAAACCAACAAATTTTTTTCCTTCAATTTTGAATCTGAAACCTTCGCTGAGTCCTTTGGAAGGCCTAAGTCTCTAACTAAATCATTCAATAGGCATAGGTTCGCTTGTGCCATAATCATAAATGTCACTGTCTTCTTCATTAGCACACGGTTGAGTCATATGTCTGTCTCATCATTATCTAGACTTAACTGGTAGAAAAGATATCGGAATACTAGGCCCTCACGGAACAGAGCGGACTGCTGATGGCATGTTAGGATAAGATATCTCCTTTTTATTTTTTAAGTTGAAACCTTGCACGTTGCAAGAACAAAAGTAACAGTCATAACTGTGATTTTGAGGTTCCCTCCACACTATGGGAACGACAAAACGAAATGATTTTTTTTACTTTGACTCCACTGTCTCAATTCTTCAACACAAATTAAATATAGTTTGTGGTGGCCCAAGCTTTATCTTGACCGCCTAACTTCATCCCAAAGTAAGCGAAGTAAACTTTTTTAACGAAATTAGAAATATTTCTTTGTTGCTTTTTTACAACATAATTACCACAAATGTAGCAGAAACAATCAGGTGAAGAACATATACTCCAGAAGCCATCGTAAATTATAATTTACGTTGCTGATTATAATTAGCAACACAAAATATAAAATAAAATAGTTACCACTTCAACGAAACCCAGAAAATACATTTGTAAAGTACAGAGTCAAGAGGCACACTGTATGAGGAAAGCAAACAAAGGTTTGATGGCTGCTCGGTGTTGCCACCCAATCAAATTAATGCTTCCCACGGCTAATCTCAGTCTAATTTTAATTAAGATTAAACATTGTAATGCTTACTTGCTTAAAATGCCTAATTGTCGATAATTTTAAGTGAAATTTGTTACTAAACTGTGCGTGACGGAATTTTTTTATTATTTTTTCCGTAATCAGCATACAAAAAACTATAAAAATCAGTGATTATATTTTAAACAATTTTTCCATCGCAGGCCTGTTATTATTTATGTTTCTAATATATTTTGACCCACCAAGGATTTTATTTATATAAATTAATACTGTTTTTATACATACTTACTTATAATTTTTGTAAACAAGTTCATTACTCATGTAATTAATTAACATTTTCTTGAAGACGATAACAAATACAAAAAATATGACTATATATAAAGCAATTTAGGTTTAACTTGCTATTCGCTTGTTGCTAAATATTTATGTTCTTTTTATTTCTATAAAACTTACTTTTCGCTAACGGAGTTTCTTTTTAATTCATTTATATTAGTTTTTCCATGGATTATTGAGAAGATTATTGTAAATCAACAGCTATTTTATATAGATATTTCTTATTCTAAATTAAGAAATTACTCTGTTAATACATTTTCGCTGCAGATATTATGTAAAAGATCTGTATTTTCTATGTCTATATGTATACATACTGCCCTAGAAAATGAACTAAAACGACGATGATTCATGTTAGTATTAAGTGAGAAACATTCGTGTGCCCATGGCTAATGATAAAGTTTATTTACGCCAATGTATTTTGTACGAATTCCAACAAGGAAGAAATGCTACAGAAGCGTGTACAAATTTATTGAAAATGTTTGGTGAAGGTACAGTTGCTGATAGAACATACGGAAGATGGTTCGCAAAATTTCAAATAGGTGATTTCGACCTTTCTGATAAGCCACGTTCTGGGCGACCATCTATGATCGACGATGATACTGTCGAAATCCTTTTATGATATCGGAGATTGCAGGGCAAAAAATTCAAAAACGAAGAAGACATCAGACAAGCACTGATTCAATATTTCGTCTCTAGGGATAAGGAATTTTTTAAAAATGGGAAATACAAATTGCCATTACGCTGGCAAGAAGTCATAAATAACGATGAAAATTATATTATTCAATTTCAAAGTTTATTCAAGGTATGAAAAATGTATTATTTTGTTTTATTCTAAAAAAGGAACAGAACTCCGGTAGACCTGATGTATATGTGTGTATATACGAGGATAGTTTGAAAAGTATTGAGAATGACACATATGTAGGTGGCGCTCTAATTGGTAAAACAAAAGTACTGTAATTTAGGTTGCCTATTTATATGTTTACATTCCGATATTTAGATAAATCGGTTGATTAGTTTATTTTTGACAGCTGATTGAAAAAGAAACAACACGAGTTTTTTCAATAATTTACTTTATTATCGTCATTCATAGTTTTCCCATTCTTTCTTATCATTATTGGCGTGATATTTTCTTCTGTTGTTTCCTTATTTTTTTATATGACTTTATACTGTTCCTATTTTCATATTCTATTTTGTCCATCATTTAATTTAACCATTTTTGGTTTCTGTTCATTATTATTTCTGCTGATTGTTGATTTTTGTAGGTGATTTGTTACTTGCGATTAAACTTGGATACACTACAGTACACCCGAAAATAAACAACAGTCGAAACAATGGTTAGTAACGTGGTTCTGCACCTCCAAAGAAACCGAAAACCACTTTATCGGCAAACATGGTGATGGCATCAATTTTTTGATTCAAAGGGCATTTTGCTCAATTACCTCAGAAAGGTGCCACAATAAACGGACAATATTATGCAGAACTTCTACAAAAATTAAATATACGATTACGTGCTAAACGGCCAGGAATCTCTGAAAAAGATGAGTTTCACCATTTCCGTTTATTCGCATACCAGCACAGTTGCGATGTCCAAAATTCACGAGTTGCATTTCCAATTAGTACCGCATGTGCCTTTTCGCCGAATTTAGGCCTTTCCAATTTCTTTTTTCCAAAATTGAAAACGGCACTAGGTGGAAAGAAATTTTCGAACGACGAGCTTATCATCTTGTTAATGCTATTTTGCAAGCCTTCAATCGCAAAAGGAAATAACGTTGGAATAAATGTATTGCTCTTTTATATTGAAAAATAAAAATTATTTTGTATTTAAAAAATTCGTTTTTAGTGATTCTCACTATGTCAAACTACCCTCGTATATATATATATATATATATATATATATATATATATATATATATACATACTTATATACATAAATACATACATTATTTTCTTCAGGAATACTATTTCATACATTTGGGATTTAAAAAAAATCTTTTTGTTTACGACTCAAATTCAAGGTTGTGCTATAGGGCTACATTCAAATTCCAACAAAGTGATCAGTATGGTCGATGGATAAATCGGAAAAACATTAAAAAAAACAAATAGAAAAATTTACATATTTATATAATAAAAATGATGAACAATAACACGTAATTATTATTATTTATTAGAATATGTTTCTTAATTTTCAATTAAGGTCAGCTTGTATGTAACCGCAAATAAATAATTTCATGTTGAAAGAATATTAAACCTCTTTTGACTGGAAAGTATTGGGTATCATATCCATTTCATTAATACTTTATCTCATATCTTCTTCCCTTCCTTTGCTTTTTTTCTACAGACTTTTTTTCAATAATTTACTTTATTATCGTCATTTATGTGTGCATTTCATTATTGGCGTGATATTTTTTTCTGTTGTTTCCTTATTTGTTTATATGACTTTATACTGTTCCTATTTCCATATTTTTTTAATTTAACCATTTTTGGTTTCTGTTCATTATTATTTCTGCTGATTATTTTCCCATTTTTTAAGAAAATAATAAGAGAAATACAGAAAAGAATGGTTTAACAATTGCTGTGAAGTATATTTATAACGCGATCATATTAAAATGTTTTCAATGGCTTAAAGTTACCATGTAGACTATAAGCATTTTAAAATTATCTGTAGATATTCTATCAGAAATATGAAATGTCCATTTTGTAAGGAATAAAAAAAGTCTGTTTAAAAAAATATAAATATTTAAGGTAGTATTTACATCAATAGTTTGTTGCCAACGGCCTGGAAGCTGAAAAATTCCCTTTGAAAAGAAATCTAGGTTTTGACGGCTCACATATTGCTCAAACACTGCTATTACAGTCAGCCTGTCAGGGAAGTCCCTATTTTTTAATGATTGTCTAAACTTCCAGTGCGAAAGGTCAAATAAAACGGGCGAGGGAGAATTTCTTAACAAAATTCCGAAAGTTTTTGGATTGTCTGTCGTGCAACATGAGGTCTTGCATTATCATGAAGAAGTATGGGTCCATGTCTATTGACTAGTGAGGGCTGCAAGCGGCTCAATTTTCCATGCATAGTTTCCAGTTCGGCACAATAGGACGCTACCGTAATGGTTTCACCAGTTTGCAAAAATGAATAGTGAATAATACCCTTACTGGTCCACCATACAGTCACCATAATCTTTCGCGGGTGAAGTGATGCTCGTGCATGCTGTCTTGGTGCTTCACCTCGATCTAACCATTGACCTGACCGTCTCCGATTTTCATAAAGTATCCACTTTTCGTAACACGTTACCACTCGATGAAGAAACGGTTCAACTTTCTGTCGATTAGCCAAAGAGATAGCCACCTCTAATCGACGGAACTTATTGGCTTCCCTTAATTGGTGCAAAATCCGAAGAATTTTTCACTTTGCCAATCGAAGAAAGGTGACGACTAATGGTGGCAATGGACACTTGAAATGTTTCTGCAAGGCTACGCACTGTTTTCGACGGATTACTTTCAACTTCTACACGCAGCTCGTCATCATTAACAGTGCTACGCGCATATCCGATAAATAAAAATTTCCCTGTAAAAAATTTAATGTGCGTTCAACAAGTGGTTTACCGAACGTTTTAATTTCTCGCGTTGCTGTAGCTGCATTTAATCCCTTTTTAAATTGAAAGAGGTAAATTGCCCGAATATCTCTTGCCGACAGCATTTCCATAGTACGCACTTCAAAATAAATACCCTTTTCTGCAAATACAATAATAAATTTCACCAAAAACATACACGTCTTCACACAGGTGCGATTTAGTTCAGACTGAAGGAAAAAACGGACATTACATTTGTAACAACCTGATATTTCAAATATTCCACTAACACAAAAAAAATTACGTGGATAAACATCAGCAGCTTAAATGATTCCAAAAGTTTACTTAACATGTTTCTGTAAAAAATGTTTTTAAAATAAGATACTACAAAAGATTTATTTAGCGGAAACTATAATTGATTAAGTCTAAAAATATAATATATATGTGGCATTTTCTACTTGAAATTGTTAGTCATAAACTACATAAAAACTTGATTAAATAAAATTTTTTGACAGCGTATTTTCCACTGCATTGAAAAACCCTGGAATTTATCGTGAATGAATAATTGTAAATTAAATCGATTCGTGATTAAAGTATATAAATTCATACGCCAACAATAATCAACAAGGTAAAAGCTGTTTGTTAACCTTGATTAACTCGTGCAGTATTGTAAAAGATTTGCTTGTGTATACGTAACGTGCTTGAGAATAATGAGTATACGATAAATTGCGCTGAAAATATATAATAAAAAAATTATATGTAAGATCATTACAAGAAATCTTTCCTTGAAAATAAAATAAAAAAGAAAAATGTTACATGTATATTGCTTTGGAGTTATTTTCCGTATCGATATTAAGAATTTTCCTGTATTTTATCTTATAATTTGAAGAAATGCCAAGTCGACAAATTGCATTTTTCATTTAATACATAAGTCGCAGTGCTCATTTATAGAAAATATATGCCAGGTGTACCGGAAAGTCATTGCCTCTTTCAAAACGTCGCGTTTCGTGCCTGGAAAAGTGCATATGAGGCACACATTACTTTTCTTATTTAATCAAAACAAAAAAGCCGCTGAAAATCATCGTTTGCTGGTAAAAACTTACGGTGAGCATGCTCAAACCATAAAAATATGTGAGGCGTAGTTTCGACAATTCAAAAGTGGTATCGAAATCACCACTTTTGAATTGTCGAAATTCAAAAGTGGTGATTTCGATATGCAAGACAAAGAACGTTCTGCTAGACCGAAAAAGTTTGAAGATGCGAAACTGCAGGAGTTATTGGATGAAGACACAACAAAAAACTCAAAAACAATTAGCAGAAGCATTAAATGTCAAACGATTAGCAACCGATTAAACAATCCAAAACACATCAATTGAATGACAGGCAAATGAAAAATCGAAAAATTGTCTGTGAAATGTTGGCTCAAGAGTAAATCGGCTATAATAGTGACGGGTGATGAAAAACGGATTACGAACCCTAAGTGTAAGAAATCAACCCCTGGCGAAATGATGGGTTTTCGCCCACATCAACTGAATGACAGGCAAATGGAAAATCGAAAAATTGTCTGTGAAATGCTGCTTCAAAGGCATGATCGGAAGTCATTTCTGCATCAAATAGTGACGGGTGATGAAAAATGGATTTATTTCGAAAACGCTTAGCGCAAAAAATCATGGTTTTCTCCTTGAGGAACATGTTTATCAACTCCAAGGTCAAATCGCTTTGGTCGCAAGACAATGCTCTGTGTTTGGTGGTACCAGAGTGGCGTTGTGTATTACGAATTGTCCAAATCTGGTGAAACAGTTAATACTGATCGTTCCCGACAACAAATTGTCAATTTGAACCATGCATTGATAGAAAAACGTCCAGAATGGGCGCGAAGACACAGTTAAGTGATTTTACAGCATTATAACGCGCCGTCTCATACGTCTCAAACGTTGAAAGCACTTGGATGGGACACAATATCGCACCCGCCGTTCCCTCCAGATCTTGCTCCGTCTGATTATCACGTTTTCACATCAAAGGGACACGCGCTAGCAGAGCAGCACTTCGCCAATTTCGAAGAAGTTAGAAAATGGCATAGAGCCAAATGGTCAGTATCTTTCTCAGTCCCAAATACTATGTCAAAACGCAATGAATTGAATCTTTGGAAATATTTAAATCTATTCCCACGTACCGCAAAGAGGATTTCGACTCATTTCTGATAAATTCACTTTCCGCAACCACAGAATTTTTCTCCACGATGTTCGTTGTCATTTATGTATGTCCGAACGACCGTCTTTAAACCGTTTATACCACTCATATACATACACTCGAACATTATAAACACGCATCACTTATACTTGTTTCGTCAAATTAAACTCTTCAGTAAACGATTTACCGAGTTTAAAACAGAACTTGATATTTGCTCTTTGTTCAAAATTTATTTTTCGACCAATGCCAAATACACACTATTACTTTATGCGCAATGTCTCTGCTTCTAATGATGCAAATGTCATTATATTTTGACATAACATTGGTGAAAGATCTATCTTACCGACGCATATTTTTTTAATAGATGACGCTACTAAGAATTACTATTTCAAAAACGTTATGTTTTCCTTGCGACAGACTGTGTGTTTCTTATTTAAGAATTCACGTTAGTGCCTACTAATCAAATCAAAAAATAGTGGTTATATTTAAATGTGTGAAGAAATGCTTATTAATTTTTAATTCCCTAGGAAAATATTTTTCTTCCTTACTACGCATTTCTAATTTAGTTTGGTACGCTAAACTCCCCACATATGTATTTAAATTGGTTTATCTTATTTACTTGTTCAGAAACTTTTACTTAACAAAAGAAGTAATAATTACTTGAGCACGCTTTAAATCTTACAACTTTCTCTTATTTGTTTTTGTTACATTACATGTAGTACATATACATATATGTATGCATAAATTTGAATACAAGATTTATTGTTATAAATTTTTAGATATTACACCTGCCTAGAATATTTAATTAGATTGAGGTCTGTCTATACAGTTATTAAGTCATACTTTAAATAGAATGTTTTGTAATAGTCTATACATTATAAACAAATTAGGATTTCTACCAAAAAAAGGTTATAGAATTGAATCTTCATTTCATTTTTAGATCGGCTGATTTAGTATAATTGTTTCCTTAACTGGTGTTTAGTTTAATAAAATGTTGTTTAATAACGAGAAAATATAAACAATACTGTTACTCAATACGATGCATCGTAAGTATGTTAAAAATTTCCTAGTATGGTGTGCACAAAACTTCATGCCGTCAAACGATACCCGTTCAAAATGTCTATAAGTAGTCCACAAGGCCTCGGAAAACACATTATAATAACGCAAGAGAAACATACATCTCGTGGTTCCGCAATTTACCGTGCAAATTAATGAAACACAAGTAGTTAGAGAATTTGTTGATATCGTGGAAAGACCTTTAACCAATGCAGAAGATAGCAGCATGAAAATCACTAAGGTGTCCCAAAAAAGCAAAGTAGCAAGTATGGACTAACATCTGAAATTTTTGGTGGTAAGCAAAGGACATTTATACGATGTCGAATTGATACACGGTTCTAAGAGAGATGTGTGGTACCAACACTAGAGTACACAGAAGATAACGTAATAGTTTTGGGATGCGTTGAAATAGACCCAATGAATCTTTTCTATAAAAGCGGTCCAAAACTAACGAAAGAAGTATTCAATCAGATTATTTATGATTATATTGTTCCAACAGGAGCCAAAGTTATTTTACAACAAGATACTGATCCAAAACATTCTGTCAAACTATATGGAGACTTCGTTAAATAAAAGAAGAAGCAGGAATGTTAACTACTGGGGTGGTTTAGACCATTAAATAATTCGAAGACTTCACAAAACGTGCAAGAGTTATGAGCCGTCGTGTACGAATTCTGCTACAGTGATAAAAGCAATAGATATAAAAGAACGTAATGTTTGAAGGCAGCGAATAAAATTTTTTATAGGTACATATATACAATCTCCACGTAAGTATTGGCACAGCAACACTACGCGAATGTAAATGCATATAAATTATTTTTACTAATACTGCACACTATGCTCTAGATTTAACATGAATATTAACCAAATGAAATGTTATAACTAGCACACCAATAAGATACATAAGTACATAATATAGACATCATGTCTATACACATAAGTACTGGCACACAGAAATTATGTCTGCAAAAGTTAAGATATATACTTCCTAAAAGACATGTCGGGGGAAGTCCCAAGTTCACAAAAGTACTTGTAGTTGAATCATAATATTGATACCGTGTGAATTTGTGTTGTACCGAAATGGTGTGAAAAGGTAAAGAGACAACTATTGAGAAACGTAACATTATTTTACGCCTACATAAATATTGGGTTGGCAACTAAGTACTTTCGGTTTTTACTGATAGAGAGCGTTGCTTTATTTTTTGTATAACGTATGTTAGTGCTGTACTTTACCGTTTGTCGCGTGATACTAGACACATTGACGTAACTTCAGAAGCAAGTAGTGTGTGATTTTTATTAAAGCTATTAGTTATGGGTTAATTTTAAATGGAGTGCAGAAACGAACATTTTCAACATATTTTACTATTTTATTTCCGTAAAGGAAAGAAAGCTGCTGCGGCTCACAAAAAGATATGTGAAGTTTATGGTGCTAATTGCTTAATAGAGCGCACGTGTCAGAATTGGTATAAAAAATTCCGTTCTGAAGATTTTTCCCTCAAAGATGAGCAACGTTCTGGTCGGCCTACTGAAGTTGATGATGACCAAATCAAAGTCATAATTGAAGAGGATCGTCATATAACTGTTCGAGAGGTTGCGGAGAGACTACATGTATCGCACACAACAATTGAAAAACATTTAAAATGTCTTGGGCTAATTAAGAAGCTTGATATTTGGGTACCTCACGAATTGAAAGAAATTCATTTAACACAAAGAATCAACCTTTGCGATATGCACCTTAGACGAAATGAAACCGACCCTTTCTTAAAAAGAATCATCACTGGTGATGAAAAATGGGTCCTGTACAGCAACATAGTTCGAAAACGATCATGGAGCAAACACGATAAACCAGCTCAAACCACATTGAAAGCTGAATTGTATCCAAAAAAGATCATGCTGTCAGTTTGGTGGGATTACAAAGGTGTTGTGTTTTTTGAGCTGCTTCCAAGGAACCAAACGATCAATTCTGATGTTTACTGTCAACAATTAATAAAACTGGATGAAGCAATTAAAGAAAAGGTGTAGTTTTCCACCAAGATAATGCAAGGCCTCACACATCTCGTGGGAAACTATTGGAGCTTGGCTGGGAAGTGATGCCACATCCCCCATACAGCCCTGATCTAGCACCATCTGATTACCATTTATTTCGAAGTTTGCAGAATTCTTTGAATGGTAAAAACTTTCACAAATGACGATGACCTTCACTCGCACCTGGTTCAGTTTTTTGCTGATAAGGACCAGAAATTTTATGAGCGCGGAATCATGCAGTTGAAAGAAAGATGGCAGAAGGTCATTGAGCAAAATAGAAAATATATAATTGATTAAAAACTATTCTTTGTTTAAAAAAAAAGTGTATTATTTTATACTACAAAACCGAAAGTACTTAGTTGCCAGCCCAATAGAATAAATCATATGCAGATATTGGAAAAATAATAATTAAAAGTCGGTATTCAATTATAAATGTGATAAGGAAATTCTCTAAGGGAAAAAATTTGAAATCCCGCTAAAACCCAGTGTATGTTTTGGTTACGGCGGAATGAATGAGCGAAATTTTCTGCGTAATCATTACCGCGACTCCAGGTGCGAACTGTGATTAATAATCTGTTGATAATGACAACTTAGTTGTTGAAATACGTATACGGAGTACTAACATTGACCTAGTATGGATTTTTTTTTGTCTTTTTTTGATTAAGAGAAAGACAAATTCCAAAATGTTCCATAGATTTTAAGTAAGGTCACATACTGTTGCTACTACTATTTTTTAATATTTATTATTATTATGTTTATGTTTATAGTTACTATTTTTATCTGTACTGTGAAAAATAATTCTTTATAGTTCAACAGATTAAATTGTTAAAATTAGAGGGTGTAGACAAATTTTTGTGCCTCCCTGTACATGCAGTTTTCATAATATTATAGAATGCTTTCTTGTTGTTGCAGTATTATACTTTTTCATATCAACGTCTCACATATCTGGACAAGTATTAGGACCGTCCAACCAGCCGGAAGCTTACTTAAATGTTAGTACGTATATTAGATTACTGACAACCATATCATTGAAGAAACACACCGGCCTCAGTTTTAGAACATGTGTTGGTTAGTATTCCAATAATTTTACTATATGCACACACACACACATATATATATATATATATATATATATATATATATATATATATATATACATACATATTTGTTAGAAGGTATGTCAAGTGCCACTTGACAAATATCTTTTCCTAGAAAAACCTTTTCATTAGTCCCTTCAAGAATTACCACTTACTGCCAAGTGCACTAATACGTTTAATTTTTGTAGTATTTATGTTACTTTATTAAATGTTACGTACGCCTTATTGTTATTAGTAGTATATTATTGTTTTATTATAATAATTTAACAAGTAAATAGTAATTTGCGTAGGAATAAAAAATTAATCGTTCTCAATATTTTTTTAAGTCAATTATTCTAATGTAGAAAAATTCCAATATCTTTAAAATTCCTTTAAACTCGTCTTTATATTTTTCTAAGAGACTGATTTTAAATTAATGTAAAAAAAAAATTAATCGGAATCTGAACAAACCTGATAGCTAGGAGAAACCATAATTATAAGTAAAGATGCTGCACGTCATCAGCGTGGATATGGAAATTTTGTGCAATCTACCGTTTACTTTACTAAACAATGAATCATCATTCATCTCATTCTGGAATAAATACGCGATCTGTAATTACCTAGTGGGAAAATGTTACAAAATTTTATATAATCTATTCGTGAACGTATTGAAAATAGAATTAAATCAGAATTGAAAATAAAGAGCTGTGATTATGCGTGAACATATAAAAAATTTTGTTGTTAATGTTGTGGTACATACAATGGAACCACATCAACCGTCACCTTCAATCTTACTAGCTTCCATAAGAATACAACAATATATTTCCGAAGTAATACCAAACGTGGTTTTAACAGATTGGAAACATTCAAGAAACTAAATTTTAATGTTTAAGACTGACGCCACATGCATTATGTAGGCCAGTCTCTTAAGGAAGACTGTGGTAACACTTCTTACATGTTACGTGTGAAATTCATGTTTTACATATCACAGAAACTATTCGTTGATATTATCTAGACGTAAATGCATTAATTGCAAGTACAAAGGCAATGTTTCGCAAGTCTCCCAAATGTACTCGATAATTTCACAGACTGTGTCCACATATACCTGAACCACAACAACCGATTCTTACAAGTTGGTGAACATGATTACAGATATCGTTTTACTGTCATAAATGCTTTAAGGATATAAATAAGATAGTTTTAATATTCGATTCCAAGGAAGTTGCAGCTGTCGAAAAAAGCCATACATATTTTCAAGATAGACTAAAATAGATTTATAAACTATTCAAAACAATGACTTCGGACTAATGATAGGAAAGAAAAACTGAAATATCATTCGATGTCGCTAACGAACACTGTTCATGCACATCCATGTACAGCAGAGACGCAAAAAATAATGAATTTGACTGACGATCGATCTTGAAGTGAGTGAATGTAGTAGATAATTCACGATAGAAAAACAATGATAATAAGTGTCTCAAATTTTTGCCCATGGTAATAATTATTCTACATGATGTAAATTTCTCTTCGTATGTTATTACCACCTTTGTTATATTTAGAAGTACAGTGAATACCACCAACCTTTGTTATATTTAGAAGTACAGTGAATACCACCAAAAAGGAACTGGATGTACACGAAAATATATCTTCCGAATTCATGTGGAATGGTCTTCACACCATGTAAAGGAAAAAGGTTTCCCACGTACTATATCTGCCGAATTCATGTAGGATAATCTTTACACTATGTAAACAAAACATTGGGAGTCCGAGTATGTCTATGTTTCATAACATAATAGTGATTTGCAATATAATAAATATAGCAATGCGTGTAATATACGAATAAATCTTTTGTTTGATTTTGTTTATTCCTTATATAAAGGGTTCTCCAATAAGGACTTGACAACTTTTCTTCAAAATAAAATGCAGACCATTTGAGATATTTCAAAAGCTTTATTATCGGGTTGAAGTACAATCAAAACATTTATGAATGGAACTCGACTTCGTTCATATGGCCACCGCGGGCACGTTTGCAGCGGTCGATTCGTTGGACCCAATTTTCGATGACTCGGCCACACAATTCGGCCGAAACGGCTGCTATTTCGCGTTCAATGTTGGCTCTGAGCTCTTCCAACGTTGTCGGCTTGGTGGCATAGACCAATGACTTGACGTAGCCCCAAAGAAAAAAGTCTAGAGGCGTTAAATCGCACGAACGTGGCGGCCAATCGACTGGTCTATTTCTTGAGATAACACGCTCATCAAACTTACTCTTCAATAAATAGATTGTAACGTGTGGTGTGTGGCTTGTGGCACCGTCCTGCTGAAACCACATGTTGTCAAAGTCCATATCTTCCAATTCGGGCCAAAAATAATCGGTAATCATGGCGCGATAACGATTACCATTCACAGTAACGTGACGATCATTATCGTCGACGAAAAAATATGGCCCTATGACGCCGCCGGCATGCAAACCGCACCAAACAGTTATTTTTTGTGGATGAAGTGGTGTTTCATGAAGCACATGTGGATTTTCACCCGACCAATAACGCATATTTTGTTTATTGACGAACCCATTGAGCCAAAAATGAGCTTCGTCACTGAAAATGATTTTGCAATGAAATTGATCATCTTGGGGCATCTTTTCCAGAGCCCAATCGGAGAACGTACGTCGCTTCAAATGGTCCATCGGCTTCAATTCTTGAGTCAGCTTGATCTTGTATGGGTGTAAACCAAGATCCTTACGCAAAATTCGCCATAAAGTGGTCTGGGCGATGCCCAACTCTTGAGAACGCCGTGGAATTGACTGATTTGGATCATTTGCTACGGACGTTTCAAAGGCAGCGATATTTTCGACACTTCGACCAACCCGTTGTTTCATTGGCACGGCAACATCACACAACGAATATGTAGACTCAAATTTTTGCACTAAACTTGTTACTGCCTGTCTACTAGGGCGAGAATTACGACCGAAAATCGGAGTTAACGCTCTTAAAGTAGCGGTCACCGACTCCGAATTTCTGTAGTAAATCTTTATAATTTGCAGACGTTGTTCGTTCGTGTACTTTACCATGATGAAAATGTTAAGTTTACTGAATAAATTGACAGTGACAGTTCGATGATTAGTGAAAGGGTGCGTTCACAAATTGAATTAAAAGTTGTCAAGTCCCTATTAGAAAACCCTTTATATATATATATATATTGGGTCTGGGAAAAAGTTCGTGGCGTTTTTTCAGTAAAATTCAACTGGTCCCCGCATGGCGCGTGGACGAATTCATTTAAACCGAATATGCTCCATTATTATCGACAATGTTTCGCCATTTTTTTGGTAGATCTATGATCCCATCGATGAAAAACTTCTGTGGTTTCTGGTCGAAAAACTGAATCAAGTAGTTTTCACAGGCTTCTTTTGAAACCAACTTAATTCCATTGAGAGAGTTCTGCAGAGATCGAAACAGATGATAGTCAGAGGGTGCTATATCCGGACTGTAAGGTGGGTGCATCAAAACTTCCCAACCAAACTCTCTCAATTTTTGACGGGTCATCAAAGAAGTGTGTGGTCGGGCGTTGTCATGATGGAAGACAACACCTTTCCTATTAATCAATTCGGGCCGTTTTCTTTCAATCGCCTGGCGTAATCTCTCTAGTTGTGCACAGTAGAGTTGAGAATCAATCGTCTGACCAGTTGGAAGTAGCTCGTAGTGGACGATTCCCCTCCAGTCCCACCATACACACAGCATCACTTTTTTTGGCGTCAATGTTGGCTTAGCGAACGCTTGTGACGGTTCACCATCCTTTATCCACGATCTTTTACGCTTCCGATTATCGTACGTAATCCATTTTTCATCTCCGGTTATTAAACGTTTCAGAAACGGCTCGATTTCATTCCGTTTCAGCAGCGCATCGCAGATGTTAATTCGGTCCATCATGTTTTTCACGCTCAACTCATGAGGAACCCATACGTCAAGCTTTTTTTTGTAACCAGCTTTGTGTAAATGGTTCAAAACAGTTTTGTGGTCAATGCCTAGCTCCATGCCAATATCGACACTGCTGATATGCTTATCTTGTTGGACTTTTTCAAGAATTTCATCAGATTTTTCAGTGATTGGACGACCGGAGCGTGACTCATCTTTCACATTGAAATTTCCAGAACGAAAGCGAGCGAACCATTTCCGCGCAACAGATTTCGATAAAGTACCTTCACCGTACACAGCACAAATTTTATCACAAGCCTGCGCAGCGTTCTTCCCCTTATCATAATAATATTGCAGAATATAGCGAAATTTCTCATTATTCTTCTCCATTTTCAAGTGCGAATAACTTTCCAACCACTGCACCGATTACAATGTTTCTACGCTCAAACTAACGTTCGGAAGGTCATCTAAAAAACGAGCCGTCGGTGGTGTCGCTGTGACTTGTTGTTCTTTAGTTATCGGCAACCAATGCCATCTATCGGGAAAAACGCCACGAACTTTTTCCCAGACCCAATATATATATATATATATATATATATATATATATATATATATATATATATATATATGTATATAAAATTACGATAACAAATGCTAATTTCTGGTAATTTTGCGGAGTGAAGTAAATATGTACATTCTTTTCAATATTGCCCAAACGACGCGAGAGAGAATGCAGTTGTTTGAAGCATTTTGTTATCAGGTCGAAAATGTAAGCAAACTCTTGGGCTGTTTGAATTACGTATAACACACACCAATGTTCATTTGTTTCTGTTCGTGAAATATACAAGAGCTCTTCTAGTTTGATATCATTACGGCTAGACCTAAAAATATCGAGCAAAAATTGAAATTTAGATCGTAAACCTTTTATGATTATCATTGTACATGTACAAACGTTTAAAAACCGTGCATTTTTTATTTACCTCTCGTGTAACTTAATTTACGAATGTAGAGAAATACCTATCAACATTGCTACTATTCTTCGCCCTATTCTAATTATAAATATATTTATATACACATATTATAGCAATGAATAAAGTAACAACCATAACAGGATACTTATATTATGATTTATTATTCTACCATGAAACACGTGATTTAATAAAATGTAGTTATATCCTGTACTTCATATTAAATAAACTTTTTTCAGGTGGGGAATTATTCTCACAAACGCATAATAAGAATTTAATAGTATTAAAAGTCGAAGAAGAAGGTATTCGATTTTCTGTGAATACTCCCAGTACAAAATACGAAGAAAGAATCATAGGAAATTTTACAGATAACAGATGGCACAATGTTGATTTGCAATATATGTTAGGTAATCTCACGTTAAATGTAGATGGAGATATTAAATTATTAGCGAATAGTACGTACAGATCTGAATTACTCACTAATCCTAGCCTGTACAACGAAGGGGCTGTGCTAATCGTTGGAAAACATTATAATGGATGTATCAAAGAAGGACCTTCAATAGTATTTAATGAAACCGTTATACAAGCTCACGATGCAAAATTTGGACATTGTCCTTTAGGAGATGATTGTAAGTATTATTTAATATGATGATCAAAATAGTTAATTAACCAGCTAACATTACTGTATAACGTTTTAGTCTTCTCATAATAGCCTTACAAAAAATTTTGTGCATTGTCATCTATCTAACAAACCGTTTCATTGCTATTTTACCACTTTTGCCACTATTCATTCTTCATTTCTTTGATTACTTACCGACCGATCTATCTTTTACCAATCTTTTTCCCATATTTGCTTTGTTTTCATGCGTTTTTATTCAATTTAAACTTCATTAAAATGTTTTTCGTACATTTTTATTTACCGTATTGTGTTATAGATGAATTTTCAAAGATAATATCTCTTAGACAGTGTACATTGCATTTCGATGTTCTCTCTGATATTTCAATTAAATAGATTACGTACTTTTGTACTAGGGGGTACACAAAGATAACCGGAATTTCTCCATAAAAACCTCTATTTTATTTTTATTTTTCACAAAACAACCTTAACACCTTCAATATACTCTCCATTTAATTTTATGGACTTGTCTAATCGATGATTCAATTGTTGGAAATATTGTTCAAACTCGTTTTTCTATTTGGATGCGAGCTGCTCTGTCGTTTCTTTTTCAACCCTTCCACGTCGTTAAAACGATGTCCTTTGATGTCCCTCTTCATTCGCAGAAAAAAAGTCACACGGAGCAAGATCAGGTGAGTAGGAGGTGTGCGGCTAAGGACTGATGAGGTTGTGTGAACTAGTGCATTGTCGTGGTGGAAAAACCAAACCACGTCTGTCACAAATCTAGCCTCTTTCGTCGTATACTGTACGCAGCCTTCTCAGAACCTCCAAATGGAATCCCCGATTAACTGTCTGACTGAATAGCACACTGTTCACCCACGTCCGGCATTACAAAAAAACGACAAGCAAACGAAAATGCTTTTACAAACAAATGCACTGTAACAAGACGCAACCTTATTCAACGAAAGAACCAACTGGATTGAATGCAGTTGCATCGGCGCTGCTATTCCGGTTATTTTTGGGTACCACCTCGTACAATACTGTTATTGTATTCATTAGTTTGACATATGGTGTTGTGAACGTGTTTTAGACCAGTATTGCTGAATCTAAAAAATAGCCATTGTTTATAATCGTAAAGTGAAAAGACAAAAATTAATATTTGACGTCCCTACAGGCAATTAAAACTGCTAAAAAATTCATGAAAATAAGTAAACTAAAAATGCGAAAATTAATATCCAATATGACGTTGATACAGGCCTGTATCATTCTTGAAAATACTTCACACAATTCTTTTATGAGTTCGATGACGATATTTGCCTATTCTTTTTCTACTTCTTGGAGACAGTATTTTTGGATCAGGTTTATGTGGCGATCATCATTCTATTACGTGTAACACACTCTTCTGACATTTTTTTATAAATATTTCTTGTAACATAAAGGAATGCATAAGGTCTATATCATGCTATACCAAAAAATTATGACCAAATAATCCTCATTCAAAGAACATGTTGGACAGTCTTAAAATATCCTGATAGCGCTTTCTTATTAACATTGAATCAATTCTTATAAAATTTCCTACACCTAATGACGAAAAGCAAACCCAAATGAACTTAAGTAAACATTCCACTTTGTAAACTTCAGCTTTCTCTCTCCAAATATACCATCCTTCAGTGTTTTATATAGTATAAGTATTTCACTTTTCACTCCAGTACAATAGTAGTTTGCTTGTTGCAATACACCTAGGTATTCTTTGGTAAAAATTCGGACGGAGACGTAGTTTATCTAAAATTTCGTAGACCGCACACAAGTTAATTTCTTAAAGACTATAGTTTTAAAACGTTTCTACCAGATTTTTTTAGTCTTCATGATACTGTTTCTGCATATTTTCCAACTAACTTTCTAGTAACAGTTTTAGAATAATCTGATCTCGCATTTATTCATGTAAAACTATTAATATACCACGTTCTTCGGTTGGTATTTTATCCACTTTAATTAAAAAATAATACCAATTCACTTAAAAATTGATGTAAAAGTGAAAAGAAGGAAATAGTATTAAAAATATCCTCGTAATTTGAGATATGTAGTATTTAGTGGTAATAGTAGTTGTATTAGTAACAAATAGGACAATGTCTTCTAAATTTAACACTTTCAAATTACAATAAAAGCACATGATACGAGTGATCTGAAACATATACATACAACTTGGCTGCTTGCATCAACTAGACATATAACGTATATGTGTGTGGAAGTTTCTTCCTAAATATATATAAGAATTTATTTCATAGGTACTGTTCGAGAAACAACAAAGCAATGCAGAAACGAACCATGTATGAGACACGGAACTTGTATCGATAAAGAAACTACCTACCATTGTATCTGCCCGCCAAGATATACTGGTAAGAATTGTGAAATGGAAGTGTTACCAAATTACTGTAAAAGTGAAATTCCACCATGTCAAAATAATGGTATATGCATTGATGTTCGGGACGGCTATACTTGCAACTGCTCACCAAATTTCACAGGTTTTTTTCTACATGGGTTTCCGTTTGTTACATTAACAAAACACTATTTGTATAGGCGCACACTGTGAAATCGAGGTGACCAAAGAACTTCAATGTCCATCAAATCCCTGCGCGAATGGTGGTACCTGTCAAGTAAAAGTCGTCAACGGCACAAATACCATAATCTGCTCGTGCCCTGAGGGATATTCCGGTGAACGCTGCGAAACTGATATTGATTATTGCAAACACCATCAGTGCCAAAATAATGGTAACTGCAGGGATGGAAAGTATAACTATACCTGCGATTGCACCCACACGGGATATGACGGACCATATTGTACGGAAAATATCAACGAGTGTCTTGCTAATCCATGCTTGAATGGAGGAAAATGTTTCGATAATTACGGCAGCTATTGGTGTCAATGTCTGTATGGATTTTACGGACCAAACTGTGATCATGTAAGTAACTTTTTCTTGGAAACTGTATAAATAATGAACATTTTATTTCATTACTCAGTAAATTTTGATTATGACAACTGAAATCGAATTGATTGTATTTTGGACATGGATTTGTGTATATCTTCTTGAAGTTTATTGTTCGGATACAGTTGGGGCTAGTTCCAATGGACCCGAAGAGCACCTAATGTTTGAAAAAACTACTGTTTTTCATTGAATTTCTTCTTTTTTACTTATACGAGTAAACTTTCTGCAACGAATTGTCTTTCATTCTGATATTCAGCTCTTAATAAATTTTCGCAACGTACATCTGGGCGAATTTAAGTTTAGTAGATGGTTAAACCAACATAATAGAATGACACTTACTGTGATATATGATAGTCCTCAAAAATGATGCAGTCTCTAATATTCTAGTGTTAATTTGGTACATAAATTTTGCATATTCCTCACATCTATTGTATGAGTGTAAATACTAGCGCTCCTGAATAATCCGAGCCAAACCCAAGCTAAGGTGTAAGGTAACGTCCTGCGACATTGTATTCAGCAGTGAAAAAGAACTAGTTTATCTACACATATAAAGATATGTGAAGTCGTAAGAGTACCAGGTGTATCGGAAAGTCATTACCGGTTTTTCTAACAGATGTCGCTAGGCTTAATAGTATGCAGCGTTATGATTATATTATTTAAGTTGTACTATTTAGAATTATTTTCTGTAACGAACAAGTGAATAAATAAATATTAAAGCGGAATGTTAATGTTTAAGATCTTAACTTTTCCGTGTTGTAACAATCTTTAACATCTTTTTTTAGGAAATTAGGGAATGTGAATCTCAACCTTGTTTAAATAATGGACTTTGTGAAGATACATCAGAAGGCTATCATTGCCGTTGTCTTCCTGGATTTTCTGGGTTAAATTGCGAACTGGCCACACAGCACCGTCAAGTTCTTTGCGAATCGAATAGCCAATGCGAACCTTACGGTCTTTGTGTCGGAAACAAATGCATTTGCATGTCTGAATACCCCGGTGAGTCAATTTCCTTCTTGAAAAATCTTTAAAGGAAAACGAGGAAAGCATAGAAACTTGTAGAGTAATTATGTAGAGTATATTTGCATGTTTGTTCTAGGTGTGTATCCAAATTGTAAACTTGATTGTATTAAAAATCCATGTAAAAACGGTGGCAGTTGTATAGATTCTCACAACTGTAGTTGTCCTCCTGGATATACAGGTACTTCTACTTTCTTAGGAATGGAACTGCATATGTGTTACTACCTTTTCTGTTTATGTTAAAGATGTTTTAAAATCAGGTGGAATGTCTGAAAGTGTTATTAACTGCTAAAATAACAGTAATTAATGCTGAAGATTCTCAAATCGAAATCGTGTTTTAGATTAACGGTATTCTGTTTGCTAATAATTGTTAAATGACTTTTAATACGAATATTGAAAATATTCAGCAGATGAACAATTCTCTATATCAGAACACGTATTTTTACGCCACCTGATTTTTATGTAACTATTTATTGTGCGCTTATACCAGCTTTTGCTTCACGCTTGCACTCTACACATGACTGTGCATAAGGATCTGCATGCCAACAATCAATATGCATGACTAACCTATATAGTAATGAATTATCAAATGGTGAACATTTGCTGCAATGTAGCTGTCCAATTGGCTATAAAGGTTTAAATTGTGAAAAACATGTAACATGCGTTGATTTGCCCTGTGTTCATGTTCTTGAATGTATAGATTTTGTAAGTATAGATGTTTATAATATTAATAAGATTACACTACTTTTTTAATACTTCCACTTGTCTTACTAAAATAATTAGAAAGTCGATGAATTGCTTGGTTCTTGTGATTTTATTACTTTAAAGCAACCAAGTGAGTTAAGGTTATTTAAGTTCAATTTTACTTTATCATCCTTTTAAAAAGAAATTACATTCTTAAGTGATCTGACATCTAAATTATGGGTTTCGATATTGTTCATTTTCAAAATTAATGCATGCATGGGTGCCTCAAATGTCGTCTAGGATGCTAGAATCATCGATTTACCACGATTTGTTACGTAAAAATATCCACATCTGTACCCATCAATAACAAGAGTAAAAAGTTCTTAAAATTGAAAATCCAAATTGCGTACGGGAGTTGGAGTTCAGGAAAAATGTTTGGTTCCATGGAAAATTGTAAAATAATGATTAGATTCGCTCCATCTATTTCCTATGATGGAAAACATCTCTATTAGAATCTACAAAATTTTTTTTATGTTGTAGAATCATGTCCAAAGTTGTTTGAAATAAAACTAATAAATAATGAACAGGTGACAGCATTTTCTTTGTTACGAAACTTTTTGTAATTTTAAATTTGTAGATTTAATTTCACAAATATGACAAACAAAGGGAACTGTAAATCTTTGTAATAATCCTTCAGTTACCATAATCTTTCAAAATAATTTCAACTACATTCTACTCACTTATCCATTCTTTGACACCAATCGCCATCTTACATTTTTATTCTGCAGATGGGCACACTAATCATCCCTCGCTCTAAGAAAATCCTCGCCATTAGAAAACTTACACGCTTTCAACATGTTCTTCACATGGGTATACAGGATAAGTCATATGGGGCAAGATATAGACTCTTTATTTAGAAAAAACTTAAATAATTAACAATAATTATCCTAGAATCCTGTGCTCCGCCTGTGGCACTACACTGGAGCAAGATATAGATTGTAGGACTGATAGTGTTGGAACATTTAACATCATCAGCCCATATTTCCAAATACTGGGTACAAGTGGGTTCGGTCTCAAGTGAGAACGAATGTTATTGAGTGCTTCAACCCTGTGTGCCACTTTGCCTCTTGTATTTCCATCATCGCGCACTCTACAGCTCCTCTCACAGTAAAGAAGACTGCCGCCACTTACCTCAATCGAAATTTATGTATAGACACGGACTTCATTATCAAAAAATCAGATTTTGTTCTATGCTTTATTGAGCACGTCATAGTAATAAAGCCAGTTTTCGACAACAAATCAAGATGTTGTAAACATAATGATATGTTCTATTCTTAAACTTCTTGGGCATTTCGCGGCACCGTGAAATGTGATATGCCAAACGCTGATCGACTAAGGCATAATATATCCATGGAATGTAAACCTTTCTCGACCTTATTTGGTCCAAAATGTTCATGCGGAATGATACGAATTGCCGGCGCATGATTGTCCAGGCATTTTTCTATTTCGCCATAATTTACATACTTACCGCACTTGATCGTCTTCCTGATAGCATATTCTCCTAGAGTATCCTGACCTCGAAACATCTTTTAAGCTATTTCCTTAAAGTACTGATCGATATCCTATTCATGGGCAAAGTCGGGCGTAAAATTGGTCGGTACTCCGACTTTGAGGTGTTTATACTATCATAGTTCGGAATCAACTAAAATGGAGAAATTAACCCGTCGGTTTATAGGTTTGAACAGGTCTCAAGCCTTCGAACTTACACAATATACCACACTTGGTTGTGCCATATTGAAAAATTTTGTTAAAAATTGATGTTAACAAACTTCACTTGGTTTCCAATTGTGTAAAAGGATAGGACGTTTCAAAGTTGACTTAAAATTTAGTATAATTATAGTAATAATTAGAACTTTGTTATACAAATCTACTTTTACGTAAGGTCATGTCATAGCACGTTCTACATATTCAACTAAAAATACAAAAATAGTCAATATTTAATGTACAAAATATGAATTTGGTAAACTAAACTTATGATTATCAATTCTAACTGGGAAAAAATTGTTTTTTATCACTTTATATTAAAAATGTAGTGTATATCTGGCATTAGAATGGAGTAACGATGATCTCTTTAGTGTCACGGATTTCGTTTTTATTTTAAACGATTAATTCACAGCTTGAAGGTTACTTCTGCACGTGCGAATCAGGTTGGACAGGAGTAAATTGCGACACTAATATTGATGAATGCCTTAGCGATCCTTGTTTTAACGGAGGCATCTGTTTTGATCAGGTGCCGTTTTTTAAATGTTACTGCTTACCTGGATTTACAGGTAAACACACTGGGTTCTTCTAGATTAGATATCTATTTTCTTCACTAATATGCTTAACACATTCTTTATTTTGCTTTCCAAACACAGCCGATGCATTATACATATCATTTTTATTTAAAATAAAACTAAACTTTTACTGTATATGTAGAAAATATTGAATTTTTTAAGATGTTTAATTGCGTTGAAAACAATTTTAAATATTGCGACATACTTATTTTACCACAAAGTTTTTAATGAATTCGATGTTTTCTGATATTTCATATTTTCTTCCTTCAAGTGATTACACCATTTTTTATTTTACAAGTGTAGCTGTATATAATATATATTGCCTATTATTTAATTTTGATAATATTGAAACTAACATTTTATTAACAAAGCATCAAAATATTTATCCTTTTAGAAGTACGACTTGTTACTAATTATATCTAACATTGATTTAATATTCGATTAATAACTTGAGTATGATAAAAACATAACTAAACTTCGTATAATGCAATGATTCTCATTCTAAAGGCGTTGCCCTCTTTATGGTTGAAAATGTTTTAATTCTTAGCTTCAGACGAACACGCCTCCCAAAGTTTGAGAATCACTGACTTAGTGTATTTTATAATTGACTCCTAAAATAGATGAATTTTACTTTTGTTGTTTTTTGTAAATAATATTTATTATACGAAACACATTTTTCAGTGTAATTTTTATATAATTCCGTTATGCGAGATAGACATCAGAAATTTTGAAATACTCTGTATTTAGTTTTGCGATTCAGCTACTTAGCGTAAGGTGGCGCGGTCCGAAGTATTTTTGTCGTATTCTCTGGAATTTTTTAGTCCGAATAGCATTTACAGATTGCTAACATATGCTGTTGCCTCTTTCTAGTAACTTTTTAAATAAAGTAAGTATTGTGGAAGATGGAATTAACGCTCAAAAATTTTCGAGCCATGATTTTCTACGATTTTAAAGACGGTTTCACGTAACAAGATTGTTCGCAAAAAATCGAGCAATTATTTTGGTGATGAGCACCATCCTTGGCGACTGTCGAACGGTGACACGAGTTCCAGCGTGGACGTGTTCGCTCAAAAACGAGCATCGTGAGGGACGGCCTGGTCTGTCACTGCAGTCACTCCATGATAAAGACAGACAACCACTGTACATACAGAGATATTCGGACAACATTGGGCATAGGTATGACCCAAATCAGAATGATCCTGCATGATCATCTTGCCGTCAAAAAGAAGAACTTCATTCTGAAATTATGATATTTTGTCAGAGCCTATCTTCAGAGGCCCGGTTAAATGAATTTAATAGATTTCCGCCTTTTTTTCGACTTTCGACGTTGAAAGGGGCTATTTCGAACACATTCAGCACAGTTTTTGTTGTATATGTATTAATTCAACCGTATTTTTTAAATTTATGGAGTCATCCTCGTATATAGTTATCTTGAAATTTGCAATCTCAATTTGTATTAGTTTATATTTAAGATTTAGAAAACACGTGTGCAAATATGATATTAAAAATATTAGTTTGAAATCAAGAGAGTAAATTAATCCCTTTTTCCAGATTATTTAATTACTAACTAAAATTACAACCTCTTACTATAATGAAATTTAAAATCTTACATACCTGTTTCGACAATCAAATTGTCATCTTCATTAGAAAGAAAAAAACTGTCTTGCAGGTGAACCAACAGTAAATATCTCTCGCAATATTGAGATCAATGTTAAGGTGTCAAATGTTAAGATCAACAGAGCTTTAGTTATATACATAATTAATGGAGCAAATTATTAGAAGTCTGTTTCCTTATGTTTTGTCACACAATAACATTCCCAGAAGTTGAAAGTGGCCGATGTGAATAGCTATACCTAAGAAAAATTACGTTTTTCAGACAAATTTGTTCAAGATTCTAGGCCTCATTACATACTTAGCAAGTAAGTATATACAAAGGGTACTGGAAAGTTTTGCAATACAACTTTGTTTATTTCATTTTTTTCAAAGTAATTTCTTCTACACTCAATACACCTCTCCATCCTCTGAAACCAATCTTTAAGCCAGTTCTGCCAAGTTTCACTAGGGAGTAAAGCACACTCGTTGTATCAAGCCCGCAGAATGTCATCATCACTGGAAAACCGCCTCTCCTTTAGCTTCATTTTCACATGCGGGAACAGTGCAAAGTCGCAGTGAGCAAGATCTGGACTGTAGGGAGGGTGCTCGAGAAGTTTCAATCCTGTCGCGGACAAATATTCGGTGCAGGTTTTGGCGCGGTGAACTGGAGCATTATCGTGATGAAGGAACCAGGTGTCCATTTTTGACTTTGGCCACAGGTTCTTCATAGATCGAATGACTTTAGGCAGGCACTGTTCAGTATACCACTCAGCTGTGACTGTCTTCTGTGTGTCCAAAACGACGCGTTCCACAATTTCACTCGATTTGAAAAATACAGCTACCATTTTATTCTTTACAGATCGGGATTTTCTGACAACTAAGGGTGTGTCCTCATCATCAAAGACCCAAATTTTGTTTTGAGCTTTGGTCGGCACATCGTAATAGTACAGTCAAGACTCGTCACCTTAAACTTTTTTTTAGCATCTCCCGGCACCAAGTCACACGTCGTGTCATCTGCTCTCCAGTCAGTCGACGCGGCACCTAGAGAGAACAAAGTTTCCTCACGTGCAAATGATCATGCAGAATCGAACGAATTGCTGGTGCATTTAGGCCTGAAGTACCCTCTATCTGTTGATAAGTCACTCGCCTGTCCTCGCCAAGCACAGTAGTACCGTTTTCCTCCGTAACTGACGTTCGTAGCCTTCTCGGCCTCTCAGCTTCCTCCACAGTTAAATTTCCTCTTTGGAATTCTCTATACCACCTGAATATCGTGCGATGTGTCTCAACATGCAGCAACAAGCAGCTTCCTACGATTCATTGTTGCGTCATATCGCAAAACTTTCCTAGTACCCTTTGTTATGAGTATGGGCCAAATACGTCTACCCTCCTTAATGATATTGTTTTCTGAAAAGTAAGGCCCGCCTAACTAATTATCTCAAGTAGTAATATAACCTATTCCTCTACCTCTACGCTCTCTAATTATGTACTTTTAATTAGACTTAGCAGCTTCGAGAGCGGTCCATTTTACGCTATTCACCTCGTTTGTAGAAATCGTCTTAGTTTCAAGCCATCACATTGGGACATCAGCTAAACTGTTCTTGATTGATAAGGATTTTTTGCTTTCTAATGAAGCTGACAGTTTTATCGTCAAAATATATAAATGTATAATTTCGAGTTTTATTATAATGAAGTTTAATAACTTCTATATATTTTAAATTTCAAAATTGGTTCTTTTACATTAAAGTAATTATCAACATTATTAATTGTTCAATATTTAAAAGTAAAGTAACAATAAATTTATTATAATAGGAGACCGATGTGAAGAAAAAATAGGTGACTGTTCGTCATTATTTTGCCAAAATGGTGGAACTTGCAAACTTACCTCAAACGGGCAGGTTTGTGAATGTCCAACTTTTTGGATGGGCGAAAGATGTGAAAAACAATATACGCTTTGCGACAGTAATCCATGTTTAAATAATGGCATATGTAAAATGGAATTGAAGACGAAAAATTATGTTTGTGAATGCCTTCCAGGTACACCAGTAGCATAAATTTTATTTCATGATTTTTAAACGAACATTTATGTTTTATTTCAGGGTATGATGGCCAGTATTGCCAAATTTGCGTCAAACCTGGTGGTTGTCCACCGTTGCAAAATGATATATGCATTAATAATTTCTGTCCAAAAAACGCAAATTGTATAGTAAAACCAGGCGAAGCCAATTATACTTGCGAATGTAAAAGCGGCTTCCAAGGTAATTGTAATATGACAGTAATTAATGTAAAATGAATACCATACTTCTAATCAGTTAAGGTTGATATATAACCCCTTTCCACATTAATTAATTAAACAGTGTCGCACCTGGAAACTACGGCAGAAACCCACTCGAGACAAATTCCGCACAAAACTCAAGAGTGTGCGCTTTGGCTTTCGACGGTACACATCGTGTACGAAATTTGTTTGCAGTGGGTTTCTACTGTAGTTTCCAGGTGCGACACTGATGACGACAACTTTGTTGTCGAAAGACGTATACAGAATACGAAAATTAATGTAGAAATGGTTTATATATCAACCTTAAGTGATTAAGTTAATCAACCACAGGCTCCATCAGAATTATCATCATACTTCTAGTAAATTCCGGTTTTTATTATTTTTTTTTACTAGGTCCCGATTGTCTAGATATCGATGAATGTGAACTACCAAACCAACATCCTTGCAACGACGGTATATGCAAAAATACAATCGGCGGTTTCCAGTGTTATTGCAAACCTGGTTTTACTGGTGAATATTGTGACTTAGATATCAATGAATGTCTTTCAATGCCATGTAAAAATTTTGGAACGTGTATTAACAAAATTAATAACTACGAATGTCAGTGCCCTGCAGGTTATACAGGTAATACTACATTTTCGTTTATTAACATATAGTTTTAAATTTCATTTTAATATCTACCTATATATAGTACTCGAGTAGCTTCTAAGGTCATCCGAAACTACACGATTTCGAGTTTACATAACTATTAACGCAAATACTACTCTGACCAAAATGTATAGGGTTTGTCATGTCATTATTCGTATTAATCTGTAAGCAAACAATTAAAAAAAATTAATTAAAAATAAAAATCTCTTCACCGAAGATCGTAAAGAGTTTAATTATATACAAAGGGTACCCAAAAATAACCATAATTTCTCTATAAAAGCCTATATTTTATTTTTCTTACAAAACAACCTTAACATGTTTAATAGACTCTCCATTTGACTTTACACACTTGTCTAATCGATGATTCCATTGTTGGAAACATTGTTCGAACTCGTTTTTCTGTATGGCTGCGAGCTACTGTGTCGTTTTTTTTCTTCATCTCTTCCACGTCGTTAAAACGATGTCCTTTCATGTCCCTCTTCATTCGTGGAAACGAAAACGGAGCAAGATCAGATGAGTAGTAGGCGTGAGGTAAAGAAGTGTTTTTAGCCAAGAACTAGCGAACTGATAAAGTTATGTGAGTGGGTACATTGTCATGGTGGAAAAACCATTCCCTTGTCTGCCACAAATCGTGCCTCTTTCGTCGCACACTGTTACGCAGTCTTCTCAGAACCTCCAAATTTCACAGCCGCACACTGTCCACTCAACTCCGACATTACAAAAAAACGACGAGCAAACGAAAATGCTTTTCCAAAAAAGTGCACTGTAACAAGACACTACCTTATTCGGTGAAGGAACTGACTACACCGAACCCAGAAGAACTTGCGTCACGCGCATCTTGTGGCAGAAAAGCCCCACCAACAACGCTGCTATTCCGGTTAGTTTTGGATACCCCCTCGTATTTATATGTAATTATTAATAACAAAAGAGAATTCTTTCTCTGGAAATAACCTTGATGTCACAAAAATTGTTTTAATTAAGAGTTTTAGTAAGTTTTTAAAACCAATCTGTATTTAACAAAAAAGGAAATTAAAACGCGGTAAAAAATCTAGCGCCGCATAATAAATATTTTTATTTTCAGGTAAAAATTGCCATATTGATATTAATGAGTGTGATTCGGCTCCTTGCAAGTACAATTCTACATGTATAGACGGGAAAAATGATTTTACGTGCTATTGTGAAGAAGGAAGGACTGGGAAAACATGTGAGACAAACATAGATGACTGCGTTGTAAGAAAATATTATTTTTAGCTTTTATACTAGTCATAAACTAACTAACAATGGTTTAAATTGAAAAACCATTAACCGTGCCGCATTACTAGTATATCAACCTTATTTAATTTTACTGTAGGTTGTTCTTGTAGTATGAATTATTTGGCTCATAACTTCCCTAAGATGGATGCCAATTCGATAATATTTTAACTTCATTGTATTGCTTTTTTTTAAATATTAAGACCTATCTTTTTGAGACAAGAAAGTAAGTTTTGATTGTTGTCACTGTAATTTAATTTTATTGAATTTATACGGTAATAGTTTGTACTTGAAGTCACAGATGTCGCACAGACGAAATGCAATTCAGAATATGACATATGCGGCAATTACGCTCTCGGTGAAGCGCTGCCGTCAATATTTTTTAATCTTTGTCTGTCAAAAGTAACTTTCTATCAAAATCTATTTGCATAAACTATTATAATTAATAATCTTATAGACATAAATACACAAAGAAAACCATTGCTTTGGATGTACACATCTTTTCTTTTTGTTTTTAGTCACAACCATGTATGAATGGAGGAGTTTGCTATGATAGATTAAATAGTTATTGGTGCAATTGCAGTGGTACAGGATACACTGGAGAACACTGCGAAATTAACATTGACGATTGTGAAAGTAATCCTTGTATAAATGGAGGAGCATGCATAGACGAAATAAAAAACTATGTATGTGAATGTCCCAGTGGATATAGTGGAAAAATTTGTGAAATAGATGATGACGAATGTCTCCAGCAACCTTGTCAACATGGTGGAACTTGTCTTCAAAGATCCAATCAAACACTCTACGATCCAAATTTTCTATCTCAATTGAATATAGTATTACCAGATATATATTACAGTGAATTCAATTATTCCACAGCATCAGGGTATGTTAATAGTACTTTACACTTATTTAAAAAGAAATATATTTTTTACATAATTGGAACTATAACGTCTTGACGACTAAGGAACCTGACCCTAAATTAAATTTCAAAATATTAAATAAGAATTTACTATAATTACGTATTTATTCTAGATTTGATTGTCTGTGTGTACCTGGCATAAAAGGTTCAAAATGTGAAGAAAACATTAATGAATGTGAAAGCAATCCATGCAGATCTGGTACTTGCATTGACAAAATAGGTTACTACATTTGCCAGTGTGATGAAGGTTTTGAAGGTGAACTTTGTGAATTAGATATAGATGAGTGCGAACGAAAACAACCGTGTATTTACGGTACCTGTAGAGACTTACGAAATGATTACTTTTGCGATTGCGATGTAGGTTACGGCGGCAAAAATTGTTCGGTGACTTTGACCGGATGTATGGATAGTCCTTGTAAAAATAACGGAAGTTGTTTACCTTACATAATAAATGAGACTGACCATTTATTTAACTGCAGTTGTCAACATGGATTCTATGGACCTACATGTGAATTGATTACTACTATATCGTTGTCAGGAAACACTTTGATAACAGTCAATACGACCAGAGATGAAGGTTATGATATTCAGCTAAGATTTAAAACAACGCTGTCGGATGGTATTTTAGCTGTAGGAACAGGACTAACATATTACGTTCTAGGATTATCAAAAGGACGTTTAAATCTTCGATCTAGTCTTTTAAATAAATGGGCCGGAGTTTTTATTGGTTCGGGTTTAAATAATAGTGAATGGCAAAGAGTTTTTGTAGCTATCAATATTTCCCATATTGTTTTATCAGCCAATGATGAACAAACAATTTATCCAATCAGTAACACAGAGACTTCAAATAACAGCACTGCCTTACCAAGTTTCCCAGTGACATTTATTGGCGATCCAAAAGAACTGCGCTCTTTAGCTAGAGAACCGCCACTAGTTGGTTGCATAGAAGACGTTATAATAAATTCAGTTTGGGTTTTACCAACATCACCAAGTCCTACCGTTTCAATACACAACGCTGAAGTCGGATGCCATCGAAAACCTTTATGCGAACCTAATCCGTGCGAGTCTGGTGGACATTGTACAGATAAATGGAGAAATTTCAGCTGCACTTGTGAAAGACCTTACTTAGGACATACTTGTCAATATAGTAAGTTAATTTATAATACAATTGAGATCTTAATTCTTTTTCTAATTTTACTAGATTATACTGCAGCGACATTTTGCCATGAAAATATAACAAATTCTTTGGTAACAATTCATGTTGATAAAGATGCTAAAAGAGCAGTCCGTTCTTTCATTGGTATCAGCATGTTCATAAGAACAAGACAAAGAGCCGGTCAAGTATTCTACTTAGGATCTCTTAATGAATCCGGAAAAGAACAGGAGGAAACTTATATTTCAGCTCAATTAGAGAATGGCGAGCTAAAAGTTAAAATGGAAATTCATGGAAGTGAAGAAGCCTATTTAGTAGGAGGAATAAAACTCGATAATGGATTTAATCATTTAATCGAGGTTTGCATAATTGCATATAAACAGATCAAGATCCACGATCACAAAAAAATTTTCCCTCGCGGTGTGTGATAATAGTGTTTACATCCGTTAAAACTCTAGTTGCTTTGTACTAGTGACGTGTTCTACTAATTCGATATATGCAACCAAGTATACGATTTCGTAATTATTTGCATATAAATTATTGTTTCAAATGCTAACAATTCCGAAAAAAAATAATATTACAACAGGTAAACAGATAGACCTTCTTAACTAATTTTTTTTATATAATCGCAATTCAAGTAATGCTTAAAAGAAAGAAAAAATGAGAGATAATAAATAATAATCTTCAACAATATTATGATTTTGACAAATAACAAAATGCCATGGCACAGACGAAATTATAAACTCACCAAACTAAATGAGTGACTAAATTTACAGCTTGAAATGGCAGAAATTATTGATCCGAGTGTTACAGAAAGTAATTGTTGCTGTGATCGTGGAATTTGATCTTTACATACTTATATGTTATTAAACTCAAACTTGACGTGTGCTATCAAAAGTGCAGGCAAGAAACGTTTTATTCTGGTATCATCACAATATTGTCCGAACCCTAAAACGAATACTTAATGTCTTGACCATTTGATATAATTGGCTCTTATAGCTTAATTAAGCAAAGGACACTTATGATATTGTCTAGGATATAAAATAGCTCTAAGATAAGTGTGCAAAAGTTGTGTAATACTTATAAGTATAGTGTTTTAAGCGATTAACACAGTTCTCAGCTTTGCCAAATTTATTAATTTATTCTCGGCCTCATAAGCGGTTTCCAGTTTGAGAATTGCTTCTTAGCGTTAAAATAATATTAGAAGACAAATAATAACTAAAGGAGGTGCTTTACTAGGGAAGTCAAAGGAAGCCAAAGTTTATGGCGTGAAGAACTATATTTTCATCTCATTCATTGAACGACTACGTCGCAACAATATGTGTACGGATAAGCACTACAAACATGGCATAATGCCAATTAGCGCAAAAATAATTACTCTTTTCTCATTAATTGGCTTCTTACCGTGTATAGTGCTTGTTGTAAAATATTCATCATGTTAACCAGTGAAGATGTAATTTTCCTCGTAATCAAAAAACTCATCCATTTATTGATACAAAGTAGTAATTTATAAAATGCGACTGCCGAAGTTCTAGTTTCTGTAGTAATTTTACAGTACCACTCCCCACTAAACTTATTTCAAACTAAGTAAATTTGAAAATTCAAGTCAGATATGCTTATTGCCAATTTGCAGAATAAATCCGTATTATCATTCTGCATCAAGGTTATTATGAATATCAGTCAAACTACATTGATATCTTATCTGCTTCTGAGTTTCCGGGCTGGAACCGCGTCACTGGTATAACTGCCGACCTTTCGTACTCACTCATATGGGACATCTTCAGGGCATCACCCATACGAGTGGGCACGAAACGTCGGCAGTTATACCAGTAACGCGGTTTCAGCCCGGAAGCAGATAATATGGACCCACGACCGCGGAAGTCTACGTACTAGATTTACGTTGGTATCTTTTTGGCTTCTGAGACGAGCCCGTGTCCTAGTTTTTTTCTTACATTGTCAAAGTTTCGCCATAATCTATACGTATATCTTCAAAAATACTTTTTTTTTGTTATTGTTGAACTTCGGTCGATATCATGTTGAAATAAGAAGTCGATTTTTCCCAATTATATCTCGCAACCATTAAAAATTTTATAATCTATCAAATCAAATGGCTTAATGAAATGGCATTAATGTTGAATCAAAGGTTTTTTAAATTTGTTATTCTAACGCATTGAAAACTAATACAATAAACTACAATTCAAATAATATATAATTATATTTTTTTTATATTGCAGGTGATAAGAAATACTTCTCTAGTACAAGTAAAAATAAATGGTACAGAATATTTCCGTAAAACTATTTCTCAAGCTGGAAATTTAGATGCTGACATCCTATACTTGGGCGGTAAACCTTCTACTTTCAGATCGGTGAGACAAGCTTTCGATTTACCAAAACAGGATATTTCAGTCGTAACAGGACCAGCTGCTGTAACCACACCTCCTAGCAGAGAAGTGATACATTTCAAAGGAATAATACAGGATGTCCAGGTATTTATATAAATAATACGTGTTAATACATTAAATGTCATTTTCTTTTTAGATTAGTAGTGGTAATGAAATAATGGTAGTTGAATTTTTCCCATTAAATGTGAAAGGTCTTAATATATCAAAACCATTTGGAATCGTAACTTTTGATAATGCAACAGTCTTGTCAGGTGTTCTATCAGACGATATGTGCGTCTTTAATCCCTGTGGAAATGGTACATGTAAAAATACATGGAATGACTATCAGTAAGTTTACATTAGATTTTGATATTTATAGAGATTAACTATTAATTTTGATTTGCAAATCTAATATAGTCGAAGAAAATTGACTGTATTTTTGTGATACAAAGGGTACTAGGAAAGTTTTGCAATATGACACAACAATGAATCGCAGGAAGCTGCTTGTTGCTGCATGTTCAGACATGTTCATACGTGCATAGTAGCCGCCGCGCCATGTCGATGGACTCAGTTATTCATTAGCAGTGTGAGTGTAAAGTGCTTGCAATGGCATCGTGGTCACGAAATGGGATAAGGGCAGTTTTGCGTTATAATCTCGTGCGTGGTTTAAACGGACCAGTGCTTCGAAGAAATGACTCTTGCACTAAGTGATGTTTGTCCACATCGCACAACGATATTCAGGTGATATAGAGAATTCCAAAGGGGAAATTTAACTGTGGAGGATGCTGAGAGGCCGGGAAGGCAACGAACGTCAGTTACGGCGGAATACCTTGCGACTGTGAGGAAAATGCTTGGCGAGGACAGGCGAGTGACCTACCAACAGATAGACGGTACTTCAGACCTAAATGCACCAGCAATTTGTTCGATTCTGCTTGATCATTTGCACGCGAAGAAACTTTGTTCTCTCTGGGTGCCGCATCAACTGACTGAAGAGCAGATGACACGACGTATGGCTTGGTGCCGGGATATGTTAAAAAAGTTTAATAAGGGACAGTCTCGATGTGTGAACAACATCGTCACAGGTGACGAAACTTGGCTATACTATTACGATGTGCCGCTCAAAACAATGATTGGGTCTTTGATGATGAGGACACACCCGTAGTTGTCACATAATCCCGATCGGTAAAGAAGAAAGTGACAGCTGTATTTTTCAAATCGAGTGGAATTGTGGAACGCGTCGTTTTGGACACACAGAAGACAGTCACAGCTAAGTGGTATACTGAAAAATGCCTGCCTAATGTCATTGGATCTGTGAAGAACCTGCGGCCAAAGTCAAGAATGGACACCTGGTTCCTCCATCACAATAATGCTCCAGCTTACCGCGCCAAAGCCTGCACCGAATTTTTGACCACGACAGGATTGAAAGTTCTCGAGCACCCTCCCTCGTCTTTGCACTGTTCCCGCATGTGAAAATGAAGCTAAAAGAGAGGCGGTTTTCCGAGGATGAGGACCTTCTGCGGGCTTTGGACAACGAGTGTGCTTTACTCCCTAGTGAAACTTGACAGAACTGGTTTAAAGATTGGTTTCGGAGGATGGAGAGGTGTATTAAGTGTAGAGAAAATTACATTGAAAAATTTAAATAAACAAAGCTGTATTGCAAAACTTTCCTAGTACCCGTCGTATGTATTAAATCTTGTATGAATAATGTGTTAAAACTTAAAGCAAAAAGAAAGAATTATAAAATATTAATATTCTATTTTAGATGTATATGTCCAAGGGGATTTAAAGGTAAAGATTGTAAAGAAAAGGAATTTTGTAAATTAGAACAATGCCCAACCGGATCAGAGTGCATAAACTTGGATAATGGTTTAGAATGCATAGCAAATGCTACTTTTGACGGTACTGGCCCCACTATGTTATACAAACATATCGGAAGTTCTGAACCTTTGAAGACAATAGAAGTTACTTATCGAACGAGATCGCAAGGTTCTATACTGTACGTACAGCATATGGAAGATACTTTCTTAATCTACGTACATTTTGATCAAGTAATAGTGAATTGGAACATTTTCAAAATGCCTCAACTTCATACTTTCAAGAAAGAGAATTTCGATGGCCAGTGGATTACATTGTTATTTATTTTTGAAGACGGTATAATTAGGGGTGGATTTAAAGAATCTGTTCTCGATGAGGCCCCGAATTTTATATCTAAAGAACCTCATGTTCAGAACTTTACGGATCTTTTTCAAAATGGATTAGTTTACGTTGGCGGAAGCAACGAAACACAGTTTCATAGTTTCTTTAATTATTCCCTTAATATTAATCATACATTCAACGATATAACTAGCAATTCTGTCGATCAAAATGTGCCTGGAACTGCTCGGGAACTACTCGCTGTAAATAAATATAAGGTACGTGATATATGTATAAGTAATTTGAAAATTCCATATATTCAATAATTGTGGTTTAATTTCCATTCATTGAATATATTTAGAAACGTAGAAAATTGTAGCGAGCGATAATACTGCATTAATGTTATACCATGTTGCTCAATAAGTTTAATCGTTCGATGAAAATCGTTTTCCAAGCATGAATTTTTTGAGAAATGAGAACAGCCAGAAGTTAAGGGGAGCTAAATCTGGCGCATAAAGATGTTGTAATAATTCGTACTTCAATTCACTGATTTTTGTGATGGTTTTTGATCTATGTGAGAGGGTGCGTTGTCTTGATGAAAAATGATTTTCCCTCTTCTGTAAACTAGGTCTTTTCTCATGAATTCTTACATCCAGCTGGTCCAAAAGGTTACAATAATAATCTGAGGTTATTGTTTTACCAGTTTGGAGGTAATCTACGAACAAAATTCCTTTTACATCCCAAAAAACTGATGCTAACACATGGATCAATAAGTCCCGAGACTAACAATGAAAACAACATTTTTTTTGCAAAATTTTTTTTTATTCATCAACATAATCACCTTTTAGGGTGATACAATGGTTCCAACGCTTTTCCAATTTTTCAATACCATGTTTATAAAAAAATTTATCTTTCGCTTCAAAATAAGCTTCAGTTTCAGCGATGACCTCCTCATTTGAGCCAAATCTTTTTCCCTGGAGCATTTTTTAAAGATCAGCAAAGAGCCAGTAGTCACTGGGGGCTAAATCTGGCGAATATGGGGGGTGGGGAAGCAGATCAAAACCCAATTCGTTCAATTTTGCCATTGTTTTCATCGACTTGTGGCAGGGTGCATTGTCTTGGTGAAAAAGGATTTTTTTTCTCTGCATGTGCGGTCGTTTTTTTTTGCGATTTCCTCCTTCAAACGCACCAGTAAGTCAATATAATAATCACTGTTGATCGATTTACCTTTTTCGAGGTAGTCAATGAAAATCACGCCATGTGTATCCCAAAAAACTGACGCCAGGACTTTGCCAGCTGACTGCTGCGTTTTCGGACGTTTCGGACGGCTTTCGCCAGCTGTGCGCCACTCAGATGACTGCCGCTTCGACTCTGGAGTGTAGTGATGTATCCATGTTTCGTCCATGGTCACGTAACGACGCAAGAAATCTTTTTTGTTGCGAGTAAATAGCGATAAACAGCTTTCTGAATCATCGACTCGTTGCTGTTTTTGTTCCATCGAAAGCAATCGCGGCACTCACTTGGAAAAAACCTTTTTCATGCTCAATTTTTCATGAAGGATAGTAAATACACTTCCATATGATATCTGTGTCATCTCAGCAATCTCACGGAGCTTCACTTTACGATCTTTCATTATAATTTTTGTCACTTCACTCACATTTTCCGGTGTAACGGCTTCCACAGGTCTACCCGAGCGTTCCGCGTCATTTGTGTCGGTACGACCACGTTTAAACTCGGCAAACCACCGACAAATCGTTGCTTTTGATGGACAAGAGTCCGGGTAACATTTTTCAATCCATTGTTTTGCTTGCGTGGTGTTTTTACCCATTAAAAAACAATGTTTTATCAGAACACGAAACTCGGTTTTTTCCATTGTTTAAACAAACTACAAAACGACTTTACTCCAACCTCGATAACTCAGCTGTTTCTGGTCCGATCGACTTAAAATTTTGACACGTTTCAAGCAAAGGTTAGTACTCTAGAAAGACGTGGTTACTGGTTTACTACGAGCGCCATCTATGGGTTAGTCTCGGGACTTATTGATCCATGTGTTAATACCTTCTTGGCCGATTTCTGTACCCTAACTTGCTTTGAAATCGAAGTACCGGGTTCACACCACTCCCCAACCTCTTGTTTTGATTGAGGATCATGGTGGTAGAGCCAAGTCATCCATAGTGATGCAACAACGCACAAAATTGTTTTTATTCTCTCCAAAATGCTTCAAATGTTGTTGAGAAAGTTGCATTCGAATGTGTTTTTGTTCCACTGTTAAGGAATGCGGCACCCTTTTTGCAGACAGATTTCTGAAATCCAAAACTTCACCCAAAATTTTACTCACGCCGCCTAATAAGATACCTAGGGCTTCTATTAAATCTCTCGGTTAATCGACGATCTTCTAAAACCACACTGTCTTGCTACGATTTCTGGTTTTGATGCACTTTTTGGACGTTCTTCACGAGGATCGTCTTCAATCTTTGTACGACCATGTTTAAACTCAGCAACCCTTCTTTCTACTGTTCTAATTGAAGGTGAAGCATGCTTATAAAATTTTATCAATCGCTCATGAATTTATTTTGGTGCTACACCTCCCAAAATAAGAGTTTTATCACTGCACTTTATTAAATTTTTTCCATTGTAAAAAAATACTGTGATACGTCAACATTGAACACCTGTAAATATACGAATGAAAAAATATAAGATGAGAAAACATGTGTTCATAAAAAAATAGTGCAATTTTTATAAAAATGAAACGACGAACCTAATAGCGCCATCTCTTATCGAACGACAGAACTTATTGAATAACCTGGTATTAATGAAGTATGAAGTATTTATGAATGAAAGAACAAATGAAGTGCGCTTAAATACTTCGAACTGACGTCAATGGATTTGGTGTAACAATGAATTCTTATAAAATATCTTTCTCGACTTACTAATATACAACAGGTTACTTTTAAAACAGAATTTATTATAATTAACAAAATCTGTTATTATTTTTTTGTTTAAGCAGTGTCTACCATACACCACCTGAACTCGCTAAAATCGTTAAACTGTACATTCAAAACAAATTCTTAATTGTAAAAACTCAACGTGCGTTTCATACAAAAAGACATACGGAAAGTGCACGTACAAAGAATACGTACGACAAATTTGTGAATAATGGTAACCTCAACAATATCAGGCTAAAGTGTATGATACATCAAATCGACGTCGTTCTGCATATTTGAGTATCATCTACACCACTCCGACGTATAATCCGTGTTGATATGTAGTTATTCCCGTAATCCTTTGAAAGTTGGAGTTACCATTACTTAAACATACTAAGTATCATATAAAATCTATTGACATCAGTTTATAATCTTTTTTATATACTTAATTGTTTATATTTGATCAATAAAAGAGAATAGCAAAAGAAATTATGTTATTATTTTAAATTCGCCGTTTTTTTAATATTTTTTTTATATATAATAATCACAAATTTTGTATACAAATAAAAATATCGTAATTTCAGGGTTGCTTAGGAGAAATACGTATAAACGCATATTTATTGCCTTACTTCTCAAATACTCTTCTTCCAAAGGGAATAGTATCCCAAACATATGAACTTATGCAAGATTTTAATAACACTGGATGTAGACTGTGCTTCGATTCATATTGCAACAAGGGAACTTGTGAAGACCCTGAAAACAATTATAAATGTAAGTGTCCTCATGGTTATACTGGAGATGATTGCTCTGTCGATATCGATGAATGCCTCGACAATAAATGTAAAAATAACGCAACTTGCATCGACCAAATTGCGAAGTACAGTTGTAACTGTAAAATAGGTTATACTGGTGAATTGTAAGGAGCGTACCTACGGGTTTTCCATTTTTATAATATTTTGCAATTCCAGTTGTCAGGTTGATATTAATGAATGCGAAAGTATCCCTTGTCAGAATGGAGGTACTTGCCAAGATTTGACTGGAACCTACCGATGTGTGTGTGATGGTAATTATACCGGTGCAAATTGTGAAAATGCAAGGGTTATAACTTGTCTGGACCTGCCTTGTCAAGAACATTCTACTTGTCGTGATGACTGTGAGTACTCCATTTAAATGTTATATTTTCATATTCTTCGATTGTCATGCAACGTTTTCATGTGTAGCTTCTAAAACTAGTATAATGTTGAAGCTACAACTACATATAATGTACAGTAACTTTAATAAGATATCTTACGCATGAGACTCTCGAGTAGCTTTACTCAGAAATGACTAAAATTGGAAACAAATAGAGGGAATTAAAATGTTTTGACTTGCTTTTTACTTATTTCTTGTACTTATTTTCCTTATTTATCATGTAAAGGATGGCATCCTAAACCAGATAACCGGAAGCGTTTAGCACATCTAGTAATATTAACAGTGGCGTATCATATAGTTATATTCAAAATTGCATACTATTATTTTACCCACTTTTACATCAAATTATATTTACAAAGATAATGAACAGTAGTTTACTAACTGATTAAAAATTTTATGTTTTTCGTATTCTGTTACTACTATACTTGTTGCTTGTATTCATAAAATTCATGTTGTTCAATCAAAACTAGTTTATTGAAGTATAAAACCTAAAGTGGTAACTAAAATACTTTAACAGAAAATATATATAAAAATATAAAAGATACAATACTTCCAAAAGAAATATTGTTACATATATTGTATACAAATTGTTATACAAATATTCATAATTAAAACAAACTAGAAAACAATAGTTAATATTTATTCTGCCAGTAAATTATATCGGGAAATACACGTGAAAAACTTTATAATAACCCAAATATATCTAAACTTATCCGTCCATCTATTTATGCTATCAGAATATGTTATTATATTAAATATTCTTACTTTCGATTTATGCAATATGTTGTGGATAACATAATTAATTTGAGCTTAAAATGGACTTTGCACCTATTTTCTCTGTACTTTCCACGTGAAAACTAAGCCCTCCTAAACGTTTTAACCATCCGCCACTGTAGTTGAATGTGTTAATCTAATGCTCTCGCAAGGCTATAACGCGCTGATTGTACTCATACGTAAATAATTGTCATGTTCAGTTATGATTTGTAAAATTTCATAGCATAGGTTTTCTTTATCATTACTTCTTGAACACTTTTTGGGTCTTGTATATTTAATTTCGTTCTGTTAATGTAAGAAATTCTATAGGATAAGTATAAAATTACAATAAAATAAAATATAGGTCAATGCTTATCACTGTAGCCTTTAAATTTTCATTCACATTTTCGTTTTCTGCAAATGCCCGGCTAGGTCGTAGGTCTTTTCAACTTACCCCGATTACAAGAGCGAGAGAATGTATTTGATATATATGTAAAGTGTACCATGTATTTCTGACTAGCCCCTTCTTACCGTAAGAAGAGAAGCAATGTACATACAGTGATATTCACCCTCAACACGAAACTGATTTAGTTGATAGTTCGTGTCATCTAGCGACATTTACCGAAAACGTAGAGATAGCAAAAAATCCATCTATGTATCAATTTTGTAGTCTTTATCATTATTAATATCTATAGGTACAGAAAACTATATAAAGTCGTTGTTTATTCCTCAACCTTAAATCAGAAGAAGTATCGAGCAACCATCCCCAAACGAGAAAGGATTTCCTTACATAATTAGCTCAAAATTAAGTGTTCTTACCACTGCGATATCTTGGCCTTAAAATTTGTAACGAAACTATCATCATTACCTTATTAACATATAATTTTCTATATAGATTTTTATTTATTATTTAATCTTTTTATTTTGTCTTCCTAGCGGTCTTGATAACTCCAATCATTTGTTATGCTAAACCTAAAACAGTTCCATATAAGTATTTGCTTTAGTATAGTTATTTATAGACCTTATCACTAGAGCGGTCAATTTTTATCGACACGACAGGATTCTATTGTAGTAAGTGCGTAAGTACCAACAAACATACAACTGAGCAGAGCAGTCGTCTTCGGGTGAGTGGCCGTAAATATTGGATATGCACTTATTACGAATCTAGCGCGCAGACAAATGTGACCGCTCTATTTATTACGTTATAATATACGCATTTATTTTCCAGACAATCAGACTACTGGAAACAACTTTACTTGTGATTGTCGTGAAGGCATGGTAGGAGTGTTTTGCAATATTCCTTATTGTATAGAGGTTCCTTGTCAAAATGGTGGAACCTGCATAGACAACATACGTCCACCTAAATGTGAATGTGTCAAAGGATTTGAGGGAAATGTGTGTAGTATTGATATCAATGAATGTGATATTTGGCAGCCTTGCAAAAATGGTGGTCATTGCGAAGATCGTACAAATGATTACGTTTGCCACTGTGAAGGAACTGGTACGTTTGATATTTTTTTTTGTGTTTTAATGTGAAAAATGAACCAATCAAGCCTGAATGCTATTGAATAAAAATAAATTTTTCTTTTTTACGCGAGGTAATTCAAAATAAAGTGTGTTAAAGTATACAATTATATTTATAATATAATATAAATAGTTTTTACGTGCTAAAAAACTATCTTCATATTGTATATCATCTTATTTAATTTTATTTTTGATTATTTTATTTGTATATTTTCTATTACCAAGTAATATACATATATGGCATATTCATAGAGCTGTTTAAAATTTTTGTATAAAAATTTTGAAATGTGTAAATATGCACCTGTAATCATATAAGAATTGTATATTTTGCCAATTAAAAGTTTATATAAGTAATACTAAATTTGATATTACTTGTTTTTCTATGCATTATACTAGGCGATTATAAATAATTATTTTTTTAAGTTGGCAACGATTCTACAACTTGACGTTAACATGCATGATTTTCAAATTGAAATTTGTCTAGCATTTGTAAGCAGAAGTAAATCTGAACATGAATGACCAATCTGAACATGAATGGCCAATCTGAACATGAATATACACAATAACTTAACGAAAGTAAACAACTTGTAAAGGGTTTTCCAATAGGGACTTGACAACTTTTAATTCAATTTGTGAACGCACCCTTTCACTAATCATCGAACTGTCACTGTCAATTTATTCAGTAAATTCAATATTTTCATCATGGTAAAGTACACGAACGAACAACGTCTGCAAATTATAAAAATTTACTACAGAAATTCGGACTCGGCGACCGCTATTTTAAGAGCGTTAACTCCGATTTTCAGTCGTAATTTTCGCCCTAGTAGACAGGCAGTAACAAGTTTAGTGCAAAAATTTGAGTCTACATATTCGTTGCGTGATATTGCCGTACCAGTGAGGCAACGGGTTGGTCGAAGTGTCGAAAATATCGCTGCCGTTGAAACGTCCGTAGCAAATGATCCAAATCCAGACCACTTTATGGCGAATTTTGCGTAAAGATCAAGCTGACTCGAGAATTGAAGCCGATAGACCATTTGAAGCGACGTACGTTCTCCGATTGGGCTCTGGAAAAGATGCGCCAAGATGATCAATTTCATCGCAAAATCATTTTCAGTGACGAAGCTCATTTTTGGCTCAATGGGTTCGTCAATAAGCAAAATATGCGTTATTGGTCGGGTGAAAATCCACATGTGCTTCATGAAACACCACTTCATCCACAAAAAATAACTGTTTGGTGCGGTTTGCTTGCCGGCGGCGTCATAGGGCCATATTTTTTCGTCGACGATAATGATCGACACGTTACTGTGAATGGTAATCGTTATCGCGCCATGATTACCGATTATTTTTGGCCCGAATTGGAAGATATGGACTTGGACAACATGTGGTTTCAGCAAGACGGTGCCACAAGCCACACAGTACACGTTACAATCGATTTATTGAAGAGTAAGTTTGATGAGCGTGTTATCTCAAGAAATGGACCAGTCGATTGGCCGCCTCGTTCGTGCGATTTAACGCCTCTAGATTTTTTTCTTTGGGGCTACGTCAAGTCATTGGTCTATGCCAACAAGCCGACAACGTTGGAAGAGCTCAGAGCCAACATTGAACGCGAAATAGCAGCCGTTTCGGCCGAATTGTGTGGCCGAGTCATCGAAAATTGGGTCCAACGAATCGACCGCTGCAAACGTGCCCGCGGTAGCCATATGAACGAAGTCGAGTTCCATTCATAAATGTTTTGATTGTACTTCAACCCGATAATAAAGTTTTTGAAATATCTCAAATGGTCTGCATTTTATTTTGAAAAAAAGTTGTCAAGTCTTTATTGGAAAACCCTTTAGATATAAAAATTATTTCATTATTTTTGTATTTATTATTTACATGGAATAATTAGCAATAAATTAAAAATTCATTGCTTGCCAAATGTAGAACATGTAAAATGGAGACTGAGAAATAAGCCCGCCGGCTAAGTTTTCTAATAACAGTCTTTCCAATAGGGACATAACAACTTTGTCTTTTAACACGAACGCATCTTTGAACGTTTTTCATGATCTGTCAAAATCAAAACGTCAGTCTAGGTTAACATTTTTATCATAGTGAAATTTATGAACGAGCTGAGTCGGTGGTCGCAACCTTAAGAGCGCGTACCCCAATTTTCGGTCGTAACAATCGTCCCACCGAACAGGCTGCGCGTGCTATAGTGGATAAATTCCAGTCAAAATATTCACTGTTGGATATTCCTGTGCCAGTGAGACCACGCACCGGTCGAAGTACCGAAAATATCGCAGCCGCAAATGCTTCAGCATGAGCCAAAACAGTCGATTCCACGCCATTCGCCATTAGAAATCTCTCAAACCATATTGTGGTGCATTTTGCCTATAGTTTACACCCTCACAAGATCAAATTAACTCCAGAACTGAAGTCTGTTGATCATTTGAAGCGCCGATACTTCTCTAATTGGGCTCTGCTAACGTTTGAAGAAAAACCTGAATTTCATCGAATAATCATCTTCACTGATTAAGCTCATTTTTGAGGTAATCGTTTTGTCAATAAGCAAAATATGCGTTATTGGACAGCAAAAATCCATACTTGCTTCAAGAAACTCCATTACAACCACAAAAGATGACCGTATGGTGTGGATTTAATGCTGAAGGTGTGATTGGACCACATTTTTTCGACGATGAAAATTATCGCCATGTTTTAAGATGAATGGAGTCCACTATGGTGCCATGTTAGAAAACTATTTTTGGCCAAAATTGGATGGCAGCTGACCAAATAAATGATCTATTGAAAGGGAAGTTCGGTAACCGCGTAATCTCGAGTTATGGTTCGGTCGAGTGGCCACTTCGCTCATGCGATTTAACGCTGTTGGAGTTCTTTTTATGGGGTCACAAGTCGTTGGTTTATGCCAACAAACCAACAACGTTAGAGAAGTTCGGGGACAATATCTCTCCAAAGAATCGATCGCTACAAACGTGCTTGCGATGGTCAATAAACGAGATCGAATTCCATAGTTAAATGTAACATGTGTACTGCACTTGGAATAAACTTCAGTCCAATATCTCAATTAATCTGTTTTATTTAGATAGAAAATTGTTATGTCCTTATTGAAAACCCCGATGCATATGCCATAATTTATCTTATTAGTCAAAGTAAACATTAAATCAAGCCCTACACTCATCAATCTATATCCATAGTTGTTTTACTTAAAAAATAATTTTAAAATACTTCCATCTCATCTCTTTACTTAATTTTCTAATCCATAAGTAATTATATCAGATAGTTGGATTGCTTTAACACGTGAACACCGGTATTATTATTTCAAAAACAAACAGCAGATAAGATAAAATGCAGCGCTTCTTCGTAAATATGACACGAATAGGAATTTTGCTCGTTAAATAAACTAGTGCACATGTAGTCGTTTGTATCTGAAAAATGTAATCTACTCAATTCCTTTTAACAAATTCATTTGTGCTTACTAAGTTTTGTTCGATTTTTATAGGTCACGAAGGACGCAACTGTGAAGTTGACATCAATGAGTGCGAAATTCAACCGGATCGTTGCGGTAAAGGTAAATGTGAAAATATCCCGGGAAGTTACAAGTGCGTGTGTGAAAATAAAAAATGCGGCCCATTCTGTAATTTAGACGATCCATGCGGAATGCATCCGTGCGCACAGAATGGTGAATGTATTACAAATTGCACCAGCCATGTACCTGATTATTCGTGCATATGCCCTAACGGATGGACTGGGAGGAATTGTTCCGATGTTCAGGTATTTTTTATTTAACTCTGTTCGAGTACTCTACATTTATAGTTTTGTTTCTAAAATATATTTACAAACGAATATATTGCCAATATTAACCTTGAACAATACTTGATTTATATATTGCTATTGTTTAATTCTAAACTAAATGCATCTAAGTAATACTAGTACTCGATAGAAAATTATGGGCACAAATAAAAAATTTATCTTTCTATCAACTCTATCGAGCTTATGTGGTTATGCGCATGATTGTTGTTTATACTAACTATACTATATTCGGAAGAAGTATTATAAAAATAAAACGTCAAAAATTTAAATTAAACAGTAAAATAAGTGCCTTAAAATTTTGGAACGTTCTTTTTAAAATACATAAAAAAATATGTAGATAGCCTTACAAAATTAGCTCATTTGTTTAGACATACTTTTATGAATTTAATTATATTATTTCATATTTCAATTTACATGCCTGAATTGTTTATCGTTTGGAGTTACTAGATGTTATTCTAAATACTGAAAATGTATGTAACAACTAGGACGGAAACTCAATGGAGTATTATGCACATAAAATTTAGAAAACTTATTTTGTTTGTAAATACATAAACCAACATCGCAGCTACTGCATGGCCATCAAGGTCTATGAATTTCCTGCTAATATGCTGAAAATGCGGTCGTTTTTTATTTCATTTTCCAAAACTTTTAATTCAAAAACAAGATCGCCGAGGAAACTCTGAATTTAAAAAAATAAACAATAAACACGTAGAATAGGGAGAAAAATAATCAGCTATTTCACGACTTTACAACCCACATTCTGGTCTGCAGATCCTCAAAAAAACAACTAGCTAGATTACTATACCACAAAAGATATATTCGATAATAAAACAAATAATAAATGCAATGCTACTGGTGTCATTTCTGAGCTTGACTCACCTTGTCTTCGGTAACGCATGTATAAGTACGCTTCCAACTACTCACTTTAAGATTTTGTAAAAAAATTTGTACAAAACACATCAATATAATCTGGTACGTAGACTTCCGCGGCCTTGGTCCATACTTTCTGCTTCTGGGCTTCCGGGCTGACAGTTTCAGTGCGACAGACAGTAGCAGTAGTTGAGCCCTGAAGATGTCCCATACGAGTAGGTACAAAACGTCGGCAGTTATACCAGTGACGCGGTTCCAGCTCGGATGCCCAGAAGCAGATAGTACGTCAATATAAATTTCATTCATGTAATATTCAATGCTATTTTAAGACCGGAACATTCTTCAGATATCTGATTATAATCTAAATGAAATGAATTTATACAGACTCATTAAATTCTTACAGTTGTTACCTAAAGTACTAAAAAAGCGACCATTAAAAGAACGTTAACTAATGCACAAATTTAACGCAGTTGAACAGATACATAGACGTCTACAATATGGAAAGGAAAAGATATTGCTTCACCGCCTTTATAGATATAATAAGATATTCAACAAATTCTGACATGAATTATGTTATAAACTAAAAAGAAGTCTGCCGCACCACCTTTATCAAATCTTAAAACCTAAATAACAAACAACTTTGCGCAATATTAAAACCAATTCACATTACTACATATCCTAAATACTGGAGTGCCCCGTTTAGTACATAGTGTGGACGTCAGATTTACCGCCTACCAGAGCAACTACAGTTTCAACTTTCGCAGATGTGACTTTTACTGTCGAAATCCCGTATTTGTTTCTAAAAATTATACATAAACGTATCTCGACCAAAAGTGGTTGAAAATATGGAAAATACAACCCAATGAAGCAAAATCTAAGCATGTAATTTTCACCTTATCGATAGAAACTTTTCTGAACTATTAATAATGGCACACGGACATCACAAGCAAAAGACGTCAAGTCTATACATTGAATATCTAACAAGACGGATGAGATGACCAAAACATACCGTGCATTCCATTCTTATTTACAATATATTAGACTATGATTTTAATATAAAACTGATGACATTGAAAAATATTAATCATATTTTAAAGTAAAATTTTAACATTTAGGAAATATATTTATTATTGAATGTCAACTTTATATTAAAATTATAGCGTACTCTAAATTATAAGTCTATTGAAGGCACCACATATTTTTCAAAAAAAGGCAGCTCGACTTTAATGGTCACCAGATACACTTGTTGATTGACTGAATGTGAACCCATCAGTTTACAAAACCGTATTGAAACCATGCGGAATACAACTGAGAATAGTTTCACTAATATTGAAATACTGTAAAGGTCTCAAATTAGGAAGTTTTAGTTGTATACTAAATTTTATTCATATCAAATGAATTAAGGGGGATTAACACTATGACTCGTCATGCTTATATGTCTAGTATATCTTCTGACTTTTTACGAATGGAAGGAACTTGCACATTATTAAGATAATGTTTATTCTTAGAATATAACTTTACACAAAAACTAATTTTATTAATTTTGATGACACACCAAAAAACGGTTTTATTGAGTTTAATTTTATTTTTTGCAGGTTTTAACAGCTATTGACGAACCCGGCTTTAATATTCTCTACATCGTCATACCGGTCATAATTATAATCGTTTTAGGGTTGGCCATAGCACTCACTGTTTTAGTAAACATAGCCAGAAGCAAAAGAGCAACCAGAGGAACTTACAGCCCCAGTGCGCAAGAATTTTGCAATCCCCGCGTGGAACTGGACCATGTCCTCAAACCACCACCGGAAGAAAGACTAATATAAATTGTTACGTTGCTTTTAATTTATTAATTTTTGTTTTTGCATTATTGTTAAGTACTCTGTTTACAGTAATAAAATGAGACGTTGATCCACGTAATAAGTTAACGGAAAATATGTAAGAGTTTGTATAAATGTGTGGAGTAATTACATTAGAATAAGAACACCGTCCATTACATGTGATATATAATTATCTAATTAATTAAATATTTAATTCTATACTTAATACGACTGCTATGCTGATATTCATTTTATCATTGTAGATATATTTTTTTATTTTGACAAAACCAAAGTTGTATATACATTCATTTAATTTTCGTAAGTTGTAATGTTATTTTCTAATCAATTTATTATTATATAAATAATGTAGATAAACTTATACTTAACCAGAACAAAAAAGAAACTCGAAATAATGCAAAAAGTGCCTAAAATTCCGTCCGCGAATTTAAGTAGAACTTTTCAGAATTTTGAACGTGATTGTACTTAATTTTAACTGATTTTAAGTATTATTAAAAAATGCAATAAATTTTTACAAATCATCTGTGTTTAATTTAAAACTGTATCCTATTTAAAAACGAAACCTCGTTATTAACAACCGACCTAGTCAATTCATTTGGTCCTGTGCTGTGAGCTTTTTCAAAATTTAATAAGGGACAATCTCGGTATGTGAACAACATCATGACAGGTGACCAGACTTGGTTGTACCATTACGATTTGATGATGAGGACACACCCGTAGTTGTCAGAAAATCCCGATCTGTAAAGAAGAAAATGATAGCTGTATTTCTCAAATCGAGTGGAATTGTGGAACGCATCGTTTTAGACGCACAGAAGACAGTCGCAGCTAAGTGGTATACTGAATAGTACCTGCATAAAGCCATTGGATCTATGAAGAACCTGCGGCCAAAGTGAAGAATGAACACCTGGTTCCTCCATCACGATAATGCTCTAGCTCACCGCGCCAAAGCCTGCACCACGGCAGGATTGAAACTTCTCGAGCACCCTCCCTACAGTCCAGATCTTGCTCCCTGCGACTTTGCACTGTTCCCGCATGTGAAAATGAAGCTAAAAGGCCAGTGGTTTTCCAGTGATGAGGACCTTCTGCGGGCTTGGGACGAGTGTGCTTTACTCCCTAGTGAAACTTGGCAGAACTGGTTTAAAGATTGGTTTTGGAGGATGGAGAGGTGTATTGAGTATAGAGGAAATTACTTTGAAAAAAGTAAATTAACAAAGCTGTATTGCAAAACTTTCCTAGTACACTTTGCATAATATAAACTTTACGTTAATTGTGAAAGATAACCGTTGAATTATCAACTATCTGTTAAAATAAATAAATAATAATTTGTAAAAGTACTTGCTTGTATGTATATATTGATTTAAAATTTTTAAATAACTGGTCACGATTAACATATTTTTACTTAAAGAGTCAGAAATAAAAATTAATATATTTTCTATGTTTTGATGCTAGTCGTATTTAACTTTGTAAAGAGCGACTACGCTTTGTACAGCTTTGTCCCACATCGCTTTCCAATAAGTCATCATTTCCTTATTTTCTTCTACCAGAGATTCAATTTTAGTAATAATGTCTTTTGCTTCATCCGTATAAATCTGAAATTTTAAAAATATGTATTTGCATTTATATATCTGTTATCAAAAGACATTACCTCGATTTTAATTGTAATAGCAGTATTCTCTGCGAGATTTGTGGAAGAAGTTGATGGAGTATTACATAAAATTGAACTTTGGCTTACACATAACAGATACTCGGATGGTATAACTATTGCCTTTTTGTAATACTCTAGTTTTTTAACAGCATCTAAAAATTGATATAATTATGACAAGCATATCTTTTTCATTACAATTTGTACGATATGTACCTAGACTAAGTGTCTTCAAGGTGATATACTTACAGCAATACAGGGTGCATACGTAGTAAATGATTCTAATATTTTGAGAAGCAGACAAGACGAAATGCGGATCGCTAGCGTTTGTTGTAATTTTATGGCAATAACTTAAGTGACAATCATATTGTCGGCATCACGTCTAATGTTAAAAACAGCGCATTCATTCGAAATTCTTTGCAAAAGTAAACAAGTCACCGAATGAATGTTTGAAACTATTGCGGAAGTGGTATATTTGAATGGCACAAACGGTTTATCAACGGACGAACGGCGTTGAAGACGACGAACGACCAAGTTTATCTCTCACAACAACAACAAAACCAAATATCTACGAAAATCAATGATATTACGCTCCGAATATTTTTGCACTACCAATTGAATACACGCAATGTTAGCCTCAAAATAGTCCACAAAAATATCATCTGACATCCGCCGCCTGTCACCAAAAGAAGATAGCAAAAGTAGAATACAAGTTTTTCTGAAAAATGTTGCTAGTAGTAACTTCCCGTCAAATTATCCTCGTAAAGGTCTGTATCGATTCCCATTGGTGTTCATGTTGTGCGAATAAAATTATCGGAAAATACAGGGTGTTTCAAAAAGAATATACGTATCCCAAGGAACAATTTTTAAATTTCGCGGGTGTTTTAAGTTGCCCAAGGAAAAAATAACTACATCTAAAATTATATTTTATTTTATTACAGCATGAATATTAATAATTAAGGTGTATATTTCAAAATCAAAATTAAAACGAAAACCGTACGCATTAAAAACATGTTATTTCCTAATTTCTTGAATGAATTGAAATCATAGCTAACCATTATTTTTACTACTACCAACTCAAAACTTCCGCGTAATTTAAAAATTGTTCCTTGGGATTTCGAATGCATATATTTATTAAATTTTAAGACATGAATATGAAACTTTTCACGCATATTTACGAACCTCTCTAGTTCACATTACCAATGTTCAATATGTTCTCCATCAGTGACACAAACAATATCACATCGATACTCAAATTCCTCCCATAGTCGGGCAAGCGTGTCCTTCGTCACTGATGTTATGCCAACACGGGTCCGGTTCTTCAACTCTTCCAGATTCTGTGGGAGTGGTGATACATAAACGTTGTCTTTAACGAAACCTCACAGGAACAAGTCACAGGGTGTCAAATCCGGTAACCGTGGAGCCCAACTGAGACATGCTAAGTCGCCAGCTCCTTGACGACCAATCCAATGATTCGGTAGTTTCATTCAGTTATTCACGGACTTGGCGACTCCAGTGAGGAGGTGCCCCCTCTTGAAAAATGAAGTTGTCTTCGTGCAGCAGCGGAAACAATCAGTTTTGTAACATAGCGAGATACTGCTGACCGTTAACCGTGTTTTCATCAAAGAAGAATGAGCCGTAAACAGATGACTGGGATATCGCACAAAACACATTGATATTAGGCGAATCTCGTACATGTTCAATGCCTGCATGTGGGTTTTGTAGACCCCAAATACGAACATTGTGTTAGTTTACCAGACTACTAACATGGAAAGTCGCTTCATCACTATACACGATGCGTGGTGCGAAAGTGTTATCATTGTCAATAGCATCATGAATCTCGTTACAAAATGCCACACGTTTCCGTTTGTCATCAGGTCGCAGAGCTTTTAACAACTGTAACTTGTACGCCTTCATAACCAACCGACGTTTCAAACACGCCAAACTATTGTAGTAGGCGGTTGTAACGCCCGACTGGCACGACGAGTTGATTTTGAAGGATTGCGTTGGAAAGCAGTTTGAATTCATGCAACATTTTCTTCAGAAACACGACGGCGACCAGGACTTTTTCGTTTACATACACATCCTGTATTTACAAACCGTCGATACCATCTGCGAATGTTCCACCCATTTGGAGGATCAATTTGGTAGCTCAACTTGAAACGTCTTTGCACTGTAATCACGGAATTGCACTTCGCAAACTCGAGAACACAAAATGATTTCGGCTGCGGAGTAGCTTGACGGTTACCAAGAAAAACAGAAGACAACTGATATCTAACGGCTATTAAATAAACTAGACTATGTATTAGTGTCTCCAATAGCCGAGCCGAGGCGCAGCGATCGATAGTTTGGACAAAATAATACTTTGTAATACGTATATTCTTTTTGAAACACGCTGTATATTCAATTTAATTAATTTCTCTCAGTAGATAATAAGTATATAAATGATTATTTTATACAATTATTTACATTAGAAATAAAAAGAGTACATACTTTTCAAAACATCATCAAAGCTATGCGCTTCGGGTGGAAAGGGTACAAATTTCTTCAAATATAGTATGGTGCTCACAAAGTCCATCATAATATTTCCAACAAATCTCTTTTCTTCATATATTTTATTCAGAACTTCTAGATTATCATTAATATGGAAAAGCCCAATCACATAATTACTTTCCAGTTCATTCAAATTGTCCTGAGGGAAAAGTGTTATAGTAAAATTAATTATTCTAAATGTAACACTCTAATATATACAGCGCGACTTTAAAGTATGCTATTTTCTTATGGTAAGACTAGCTAACAAAGTTTTTACCATAAGTCTATTCGAAAAGCGCTAGTATTGTCTTAACTCTGGTTATGGAGAAAATGGAAGAGAGACTCGTTCGGACGTGATGTGACTCAAGGGGCGACAAGTTTGCATTCTTGTTCTAATCTGGTTAGTTTCCACTCTTTAGGAGGGAATACGTTCCATTCTTAATGACGCATCAAAACTTGTATTAAGATTCTAATTTAGTACTTTATAGATACAATTATGTCTCGTTCCCGTGCAAATAATCCAAATAATTTTTGTTATACTTGTGTATACTTCATTAAATGATAGTCCGAGCATTTATCGAACCTATAAACTTTATTTCCATGTAGCCGTCAAAAATCAAGTCAAACCGCGGGTTCCACTTGTGCACTACATGCAGCAGATATTTGAGAAATTGCTTATCTGAGCGTCAACATTCGTATACGATGGAGAGAATTTGAAAAAAAAACACGTTGAAGATGGTGATTTTGCATTAATAAGACAACAGGACTCAACAAACGTATGAAAAGAAAGAAAGGTTATATAGACAGCTCAAAAATTTCAACCACATAAATCAACCGATTCTGATTTTATACTACGTATATATCGCACGAACCATATTTAATTACGTAGTTTAAATTAAATGACTTGCTGCGCGGTTTGAATCTACCAAAATCACAAGCAGCACTTCTTGGGTCGCAACTGCAGCAATGGAATGTCTTAACGAACGTAACACAAATTAGTATTTTTCACAACAAGCATGAAAATCTTCTATGGTGTGGAAAATTACAAAATCGACATGATACAAGCATTTCACGGTGTTTTCTGCAATATGTCCCTTAAAGTTAACATGCCTCGTGTTTGGAAAATATGGGCAATATTAGTGATGAGCACGGCAAACGTTTCCAGCGAGACATTCTGCGAATGGAAAAACAGTACCAGGGCAAATAGAATCCTGTAATGTTAGCAAACTACTGTTGGATTTTAAGAAGAGAGGCTGTGTATGTTGTTAATAAGACGCAATGCATCAATGTCGTCACATTTATAATTGAAAGAATTTGAAATATGCATGAAATTATGTTATAAACAGAAAAATCTTTAAAGTAAATTTTAATGGAGAATGTGGTTGATTAAATAGGTCAGACAGAACGATCGATAGAATCCGGTATAAAGAACATATAATGCACATCAAATTTAATCGACCTGAGAAATCTAGTTTAGCAAAGCATGTGTTAGAGAATAATCATAACGAAACGGCGTTTACATTTGATAAAGAATATGTATAACTAGCGTGTATTAAACATCTATGATGAGTATATATATTTAAAAAACAGAAACCATGTGTTAAATGCCGATGGTAATATATGACCGACGAAAAGATTCATATGTGTAAGCAAGTACCTTAAGATAAGTGTTTAAGTGGTTGCAGGTGCCAAAACGCATACTGATGATGACAATTTAGTTGCCGACATACCTATACAGAATACGAAAATTATTGTGAAAAGGGTTTATATTAACCTTAATTGATTAAGAAACATCTTTTCAGTTGGCCAGTGTAATTATCATATTTATGGTACAAGCAACAAAAGAAAAACAACAGTTGTCTCCTTTTGACGCGTACGTTATATAAATTATACTCTTTCTATACTATTCTGTTGGTTTAAGATATCTTAAAACAAGAGAATATTAAATCATAATCAGTGGATAGAAAATTGACACATTTCTCTATCTAAATTTCACAAAAATTGGAGAATAGACCATTTAAAATAAAAGTCACTAATCTAATTGAAATAAAAACAAATAGTTGATTGTTCAGGTCGTTACTTTGTGAAATTCCACTACAATAAGGAATAAATAAAATACTTCGTCTCAATTTCATGCTATAATATATATAATGGGTGATTCATTATGATGTACTTTTTTCGACAGCGATTTTTTGGATAGATAAGCGTGAGTCGTGTCAACTTTTTACGCTATTTTAGTTAAGTATAGTGTGACATTTTATTACGGAAAGACAAACGTTTTTCGTGCACTCTAATCACGATCCACCGAACGCACAATTCGCTACACCATCGAAAAATTTTAAACGCAATTTTCATAATTTGATAATACGCAATCAAATAGACCACATCCCGCATGTAGTGAAGAAAATGTAGCGATGGTAGTTGACAGTGTACACGATGACCGTGAAGAATCGATTCGATGTAAATCTCAACAGCTTGGCTTGTTGTATGCCACAACTTGGCGTATTTTACACAAGGATCTTGGTCTAAAAGCATACAAAATTCAATTCGTTCAGGAATTGAAAGCGGCCGGTCTTTCGAATCGACACCGTTTCAGTCTTTGGGCTCTTGAAAAGTTTGAAAAAGAATAACCGTTTTTAACCAAAATTTTGTTCAGCGACGAGGCCTATTTCTGGCTTAATGGCTACGTCAATAAGCACTATTGCTATATTTTGAGTAAAGAGCAATCTGAAGAGCTTCAAGGGCTGCCATTACATTCATACAAAATCACGGTTTGCCCGTGATCTCGACGACATTTCGGTCCAACAAGATGGCGCTACTTGCCACACAACTCGTAAAAGCATGGCTTTATCGCGAGAACAATATGGTGAACATTTAATTTTACGCAATGGACCTGTGCAATGGCCGCCTAGATCATGTGTTATGAGACCTTTAGATTTTTTCTTTAGAGCTACGTAAGTCCAAAGTCTACAAAGATAAGCCAGCTACGATTGAGGGATTGGAAACCAACATTACTCGCGTATTCGTCAAATACCACTTAAAATGTTCGAGTGCCTCATCGAAAATTGGAACTTCAGTATAGAACATGTTACGGTGCAGTTACGACCAACATATGAAGGATATAATTTTTAAAAAATAAATGTCAAGAATAGTTCTTTTGTATGATAATAAAGAATATCCGACAAAACTTAAGTTTTTAGTTTTCTTATTTTTAAGAGAAATAACTCCAAATGAATCATCCCTTATTAACAGCGACTAGTTTCGTTTGTTAGAAGGTTTAATAATGTTCTAATAGACGAAACTAGTCACAATTAATATATAATACTATACAAAATTTATTTATTCCTTAGTTTTTTATTCCTTGGCGAAACAGAATGTGGAGTTTGATCTATCGATTCATACAGATGAAAGTAAAATGAAAATATTTTTTTCTAGTAACGATTCGAATTTTAATATCATATTATACTATCGCACTGTATATTTTAAGAATGCTGCTACTATTAGATCGTTATTTAATTTAAAATTAAAAAAATATTTTACTATAGAGGAGCTCAGGAGATTTACTCCACTCTTTAATTCAAAGAAAGTCTGTAATTCGGTATCCAGAGCCTCTAGCATTGCTTTATTTCCTGGATATCCGTGCAAGGGCTTCAGTTTCTTGTATAATGCTAAAAATTCAGTTTCGTTTTTTGATTTAATGTTACTTAAATCCGTTAAAATTGAATCGAATTCTTTTCGCATTTCGTTTAGGGAATCGTCAACAAATTTTTGTATTGATTCATTTTTGTGTATTATTAAATTTGTTAATATGTCGTCCATTGCTTTAATAAAATCTGTAAAAGATAAGTAATCATGTTTGTATAGAAAAAGTTCAAAAGGCTTAGGTTATTTAAATCTAATTCATTAAATTTATATACTACAATATAGTAGCATTTATGTGTCACTATATAATAACGGAACAGAGACGGGTACGTCTTCGTTTGTTCGTTCATTTATCCGTCCACAAAAGTTTATGGGTACTCAAGAGAAGTTGAGAGGAGGAAAGCACTGGTGCCGTGATGTACAACCGAAAATAACCGCGCGCGAGAGAGAAATAGGGGAATCCCTTCACTAGAATGTTGTACAACGCACTAACTCAATAACATCTTAATGTCATTATGTTCTTTTGTAATTATTATAATTATAATAGTATTTTTAGTGTGTCATAAAGTGTAGTTCGGCATACGTCATAAGGCGATAGCCAAACAGGTACCTTTGTATTTTAATTAGCCATTTTTATTTAACTGTGTGTTTGTTCTATTGCAGTATTTGTATTTAAATTGTGTTATGTAATTGCGCCAGTATTCTACTACATGTTGAGGAATGTTGCACTTAATTAACAATAATAAATTCAAATACAAATGTATAATATGGTATTTCACATTTTATATTCAACGCGTAGCGTTTGCCCTTAATGTATATTATAATGGGTATTTTTAAGCTACATAAGAACTATCGATATCGATAACTATGGTTTGACAGCTGATAATGTCAAACTGTGTTGACATTTCTGTTCAGTAAGGTTTGGCAAGTCATCATGAATCGTTTAACGCTAGAACAACGCTTCCAAATTGTGGAAATTTACTTTGAAAAAAATACATCTATTTGCGAAGTTCACAAAACACTTCGTCCATTTTACGCTCAACATAATCGGCCCAGTGAGCAAGCAATTCGTACAGTTATTGATCGTTTTCACACTAATTTTACTCTTCTCGATTCAAAACCATCAACAAGACAAAGAAATATGCATACCGAAGAGAATATTGCTGCTGTAGCGCGAAGTATTAAAGAAGACGGCGAAATGTCAATTCGTAGTCGTTCTCAACTTGTTGGCCTTTGTCCTTAGACTAGATGGAAAGTTTTACGTAAGGATCTTGGCTTACGTGCCTATAAAATACCGCTCGTGCAAAAATTGAAACCAAACGACCATCGTTTGCGTCGCATTTTTGCTGATTGGGCTCATTTGAAACTGGGCGAAGATGAGCATTTTTATCAAAGAATTGTGTTCAGTGATGAAGCTTATTTCTGGTTAAATGGCTACGTCAATAAGCAAAATTGCCATATTTGGAGCGAAGACAATCCTCAAGCCGTTAACGAATCACCATTACATCCATTAAAATTGACTGTTTGGTGCGGTTTACAAGCTGGCGGCAACGTCGGTCCTAATTTCTTTCAAAGTGAGGAAGGAGCTGCCGTTACGGTGAATGGCGAGCGCTGTCAAGCCACGCTGACTGAATTTTTGTTTCCGAAAATTAGTCAGCTAAACATCGACGACATTTGGTTCCAAGTTTTTCGCCACTTGTCTGACTTTTTCTTTCAATTTTAACGAAAAGTTATGAATGTCTATTCAAACGCCATAAAATATTTATTAGCTTTCCCTCGCATGCTAAAGTGCTTTTATAAAATCGAAGCTGTTGTTAATTAAATTTAGCAAAACCTATTATTAAATAATACATACCATTTGCTTGCTCTAACCAAACTATTTCACACTGCAAGTAGTAGTAAATATACTTTGGTAATGTCTCTGATACAAAATCTTGATAATTCAAATGAATCTTGTCCGTGTTGAAAAATTCGGTATTCAAATGTTTCTCATAGAATTGCTGTAAAACGTCAGTGTCAATTTAAGTTGCGGTATTAGTTTAGAAAAAGGGCAAAAATTTTAAGTTTAAAATGGTTGATACTAAAAGACAAACGCGGTCGAATGATATGCGCCAATCTCACTTTTGGAAAGAGTACGTTGAAAGAGAGGAAAAAATACGATTAAGATGGTTTATTTCTCATAAGCACCATTTCATGAACAATTTGGATGGGCCTATTACTAACCAAGTCCCAACCACTCTTAAAGAGGAACTTCAGAAAACCAGACAAGATTATCATTTAAATAAAGAATATTTGGCTTCTAAAAAAGAGGAAAAACCGACACCTTCTTCAGTAGATCCAAATAGTTTAAATGAGGTTATGAGACCTGTTGATCCGGAAATAAAGAAAATTATATATATTGGTAGGTTTGTTAAAATTTCGATTTACCAAAAAATCATAAATATTGCTCATCTTAATATTCCTAGTATGCCCCTTCGAAACATGTCTTTAATAAATATGCTACATTATGATGATCAGAGAAGTTACAACTCTTCTACTATAGTCTGCACACAAATAAAATGTAGATGTAAGAGATTAACTGGAAAGTATGCTTAAATAGTTGCTTAATATAATGTATGATTCACAATTTACTCAACATATACAGTCTGTCGCAGAGAAAACTGGACTTTTCTAAAATAGTAATTCTTAACCCATTCCTAGCCATTGTACCTGCTTGAGTACAGAAAAAAAGCAATATTTAAATATGCATACATTTTACGAGAAGTGAAATTACGCTACTTTTTTTGGTTTTGCATTCAACATGTGTTTAAAAAGCACATAACAACAAAGTGTTTAGAAATAGTACCGTTACTGTATATTTTGTTTAGTTTTGATACATTTGCGTTAATTTTGCAAATATTAGCTAGATCAATAATTATTCAACTGCGTGGAGTAAAACTTGTATTATAATAAGTGTTTGTTATAGTTTTGCATAGGGGAATAACTGTGTTTTCAATTTATAAAAAGGTGAAAGATAAAAAACTAATTGGAACGACGCTGGGTGAGTAGCAAAATTGGTATACTCAATTGAGTACAATGGCTTATTGGGTATGCATTTTTTTTAGATTTTTGCCCACAAAAAAAGGGAATTTCCTACTATAAAAACGTCAAGTTTTTACAGCAGACATTTCAATACCCTGAACTGTGCCCTGAATTATGTTGAGCTGAGGAAGATCACTACGAATTTGAAATTGCTATTATACCTCCAAGACCGGATTATAACACATATTAAGAAGAAGGTGTGCCGAAAATATTGAAGTTGACCGTATACCATACGATGTGCCAGGTGAAATAGAGATATTGTGTGGCAGCGATAGCCAAGACGATATTCGACTTGAACAATTAAAAAAATTTAAAACAAATAAAATTTCGAGGAAAGAAATGGTGATGGCCGCTTTTTACCACAATATTGAGTTCCGTTGTGGTCAATGCGCGGAAGTTATATAAAACTGCAAACAAGTTCCAAATGGACCTGTTAGAGTTTCAGCGTCATATTGTTCGCTACTATCTTCGAAATTATACACAGACACTGCCAATTTCGAAACGCTCGCTGGCACTTGGTGTAGCTACTATTGCTGGTAACCACTTCCTCAAGAGAATAAAAAACCCTTTGCGATGCCGCGAATGCCATAGTAGAATTAGATGGATGTGTCAACAATCTGACGTTGCACTTTGTCTAGAAAGGGAGTGTTTTAAAATATATCACACTAAAAAATAAGCATACTAATTAAGCCATTGTACCCGTTTGGGTACAGTTCCAAAACCACAGTTTCTAAATTTTTTTATATTTTTTTACTTTTTTATGTTCCTTATGTATATTTTAACTAAATTAAAAAAATGAATTAAACAAGTTTACATTTTTAATTGCCTTGGTTTTTAATGGGTTAAGAGCTCTATCCATTAAAAAATATGCGTCGGTAAGGTAGATCTTTCACCAATGTTATGTCAAAATATCGTGATATTTGCATCATTAGAAGCAGAGAAATTGTGCATAAAGTAACAGTGTGTATTTGACATTGGTCCAAAAATGAATTTTGAATAAAGAATAAATATCAAAGCATAATTTTCAATTATTTGAATATTTCTAGACTTTACTTTCAAATAAAGGTGTCTATTAAGAAATGTTTGTATTACAAGTAACTGATCTCAATGATTTTTCTAGTAATATATTAATTTAAAATTTATTTTAAACAGATGGTCACGAAAACAGAGTAAATTACCTAAAAGAGAGAATAAAACTTATACCTGAAAAGCGATATTACTTTCCGGAAACAACGAGTTTTAGATATGGTTGGAATATGTGGGAATGCGCAAAAGCTAAGCCTAACTATGGACATGGTCGATGTCAAATCATACAACAATCATTTTATAGAAGAAGAGGGGTAGACCAAGATCCTGAATGGTACAAAGCACCGGAAAGATTAAGTCCAACAGTTTGTGGTTGTCTTTAAATACCTTTCCTTGCTTCTGAATAATCTTGTAAGATGTATACAATAAATAGCGTATTTTTCCAATAAAACACTTTTCTTTTGTTGGTATAACGTCGAATAAATAAGATGAATAATCTTTAAAGTTCATTGAAGATAAATTCGTTGTGGATTTAATTCTCAGCTGAAGTTTCTTGATAACAGATTGTACAGAAGTATTACGCCTCGATATGGACGATTGCTGGCTAATTTTCGATAACCTACGGCCTGTTTAAAATTATCTAATCTTGCATTAATAAAGTAATTTCCGAAAATTTACCCAATATACTCAAATTCGGTCTTTCTAATAAGCTTTTGTATTCTTCTATTATAGGTATGAGTTTTTTAGCTTGTTGTACATAATATTGGACTTTGTCCGGTTGACCAATGGATTTTTGACTAACTTCCCAAAGACTGATTAACTGTGAATTCATCTGTTTGTGTTTGAATTTTAGAAAGTAAACTTCGTTCCTGATCTCAGTTTGTACATCCTTGATCTTAGAATTGCAATTATCATAATACTTCAGTTCATCTTCATATTTAGATAAACTACAATCAAAGTAAGAATATAAATGCATAAAGTATGGAATATGTTAATGTTCAACTCATGGTGTCAGTGTTTCATTTGATATTTTTGCAGACGTATGAGGAAATTGTATTTCTCGGGTTTTAGGATGCGTGTGTGTTGTGTCTTAAGAAGCATCGTTCTCTCGACGTTTCAACGAGACAGCACTCACCTTTTGGAACCGATCTGTTGCTTACAGAAGCTGAGAATTTTATTTTTTTGCAGTTTATTTAAATAAAAGTTTTAAAAAAATGTATTTGCTATTTTTTACTTTGTCACAAAAGTATTTGACAAAAGCAACAACTTTATTTCCATTGTCTTTTGTTTTTGAAACAAAGCATATAAATTCTGGAGTTGTCTACCTAATTTACAAGAACTTCCTTAATAAAATAAACTTGAGTGACAGTCGACACGTAAAAACAGGCGATCATAATTCTACTTAACTTACAGTTCGAATGTTTCAAATTTTAATGTATTAAGGATTTCCAAACATTTTGAACATTTTTTGTCATTTTGTGCAGATGCCATGACTATCTTTTTCTTATAAAACTTTTCTATTCTACTCAATTGATTGCATATTTCCCGCGCTTCGTTGAAATTAAAATTTCCGCCTTCTGAAAATAATCTACAACACAACTATTAGAAGTAGGTTCTTTACATTTATTTTTCTTACTTTATTGCCTTCAGGTAATTCAAATTGCAATTAAAAATCAATGAAATTCCAGAAGTAAAATCAGTTTCATATGTATCATTTACTTGTACAATTTTCTTCATGAAAGATGTAATAGTACTGTCAAAAGTCGTCATTGCCGACGTTATAGTTGCAGAATTTGTTGCATTTCGGACGCGATTTCTTATATTTTCAATGTCAGCTTTAGACTTCTCTAAGACTTTATTATATCGTTCTTCGTATTTTGGATAAATCAGACAAGCATTCGACACTTCTTGATCTAAACCCTAAAAATATAAATTTTTTATTAAGATGAAAGTCTTAATATTTGACAAAACATTTTGCAAAACATGCATTTACAAATTTAACTCTTGTAAACCAAAAAAAACTAACTGATCTTTTGGCTTGTTATTGTTTTTGTTAATTTTAATTTTAAATTGACAGATAAGTATCTTTTCTTTGAAATTAAAACCGAACCTACGGAGTAAGTGTTTCGCTAATGCTAGGGTATTCCTTCTCTTTAAGGAAATTATATTTTTCACTCAAGACCAGATATATGTATGTCCTTTACACCACTACTCCAGTCTTCCAACGTCTGCACTGAGCTTTTGCCAAGAAACGGGCTGAAGGTGTTGGAATGTCCATCCTACAGTCCGGATCTGGTCCCATACTACTTTGCACTATTTCCTTATGCGAAAAACAGATTCAAAGCACGAAGTTTTCCAAAGATGAGGATGTTCCTAAGGCGTGGAATTTTTAAAAGAAACGAAAAAGACGTCTCGGTAACTAATGGGTGACTTTATTTTAATAATTAATAAATCATGCTCCAGCATTACACAATAGGTTTGCGCCAAATACAGGCATTGGAAAACCATGAGTTATTATTACGCCCATGCTTAACTTAAGATGTTTGACTGTCAGCATTCGCTTAAACTGGAAAGGAAAACAACGGAAAAATCTTGCCGAATAGGAGGCTAGTAATTTACCATCGAGCTATCAGCGGGCCCTTATTTTGAAAGATTATGAATATTAAAGCTCTATTAGATAACTTTAATTTAATATCTTTCTTTGTAGACATTCTCACACATTGTCTTTTGAAGTATACGAATTACTAAATTTTTAAAAGCGTCTGTTTGATTAATTCGGTTAGTGTTCGGTACTATTTGCACCTTTTCAGATATATGAAGATATAAACTGAAGTTATACATAGTTTAAATGTTACTTACAGCCTTGTGATCTTTAAATCTATTTGTTTGTTCATCTAATTCGGCTAATCGTAAATTATATATAACCGGTTTAAATCTTTTATATCTCGGTTCGTGAAACACTTGTAGTAAAATTTTCAATTTTATTTTGGCCTTAAATTGCTCTTCTCTAATCCATTGTCTTCCAAGAGCAGCGTTTTCGTCCTTGCAATCTTGCATAGATTTGCATAGAATTTTATATAATCTGTAGAAAAAGTACGTCATTGAGGCATAATATTCTTTTTTCTTACTTACCCATCTTTCCAGCGGCGTAAAAGCTTAATTTGCGTGTTACACTTCTGAATCTCAGAAGATAGCAAATATCTAGCAGCAACCATATCCGACGACATTTCTGATTCTGAAGAGTCATTCCCCATTTGTTGTTGATCAGATGGTTTCATAACAGGTAACTCATCATAAAATTGATTACGCGAAGTTCCCACGTTGTAAGAACAACTTAAAAAATATCCTAATTCTGATTCTAATAATTCTCCTTCCATTTGGAGAAAATCCATTATTTTTTCCACTGTAGTGCATTCATCTTGACAATTTTGATTATAACTAAAAAGAGATAATATTAAACGTAGGCGTGAGATTTATTAAGGTAATAATTCTATGGATGGATATGTAAACAGCAATATTTTAAATACAAAAAGGTACATTCATGGAGCTAGATAAGAGAAAAAAACCCAACAGTTGATTTGGTTACCCAAAGGTGTCCTCCCAGAGTGCAGCTTGCTAGCCTTCTCAATCGAAAGTGTTCGTGTTGTTCAATAGATAAGCGTGTTACTTTGTTTATTAAATATAGTAAAACACTGTACATCTTTGTGGGGATAAGGAACAAGGACTTTCGTACTCCGTCTTAGACATCAAACGCCCCATAAATTTAAAGAGTACAATGACAGTAGATAAAAAACAAAAAGATAAAAGTAATTTCGCCTTTAATTAATAAAAGAAAGATAAATTAAAGGTGAAACAGTCATTAATGCCCAATTGAGAATAAAATATCATAAATTAATAAATATGTAAACTGACAATTCCATAGTCAAATTTTGAAAATATAATTTTATAATACAATTCAAAACAACCAAAAAAACGAATTAAGCAATTTTTACCGAAACCGGGCCAAGTTTCGTTTACAAAAGCTACGTTTCTAAAACTTCAATTAGATTCAATTTACCTGTTAAGTAATTTAACGCATTTGAATGAAATCATTAAAAAACAGTCTATAAAATTTTCGATTATTTAAAATAAAAAAGAGCAAAGATAAGTAATATTTCTCGAATAATTATACAAAAATATTATATGCTGAAGATGTTTTTTTTCTTCCATCGGAAATATTGAAATGGTTGTCCAAAACTCCAATTTTTTTTTCACGTACAATTAATCTAGTAAAGGTTTATTTCTTGGAAAAACTGAAAAAAATATTAGATGATTGGTTTTAGTTCTGCAGTAATCGCTTCGCATCGGGCATTTACTTTTTAAGATGACGCACTACGAGGTGTGGCAATTAAATAACAAGACTGGTGTGAGAAATATTATTTATAGCAAATATACTTATGTTTAACTTTTAATACCTTCGACATACTCTCCTCCCCTATATATACATCGCTGTATAGGTATCTTCCATTGTTCAAGACATTGCTGTAGTTCATCAGTTGTTACTCTCTTCAACATCTCTGTCGTTTTTGCTTTTATATCTTCAACAGACTGAAAAATGTGTTCTCTTTAATGCACTTTTCACTTTTAGGAATAGATAGGAGTCGCATGGTGCGAGATCTAGCGAATGAATCTGCTCAAAACTACATCACAGGTAGAGCATTATGAACTAGTTCGTTGCAATGGCCCAGAATTTACGAGTCGTTCTTGAACAAATCCGGTCTTTTTCCTTATTCTTTCCCTTAGCTTAATTAGGACTTCTTTTTAGTATTTCTGATTAACAATTTGATCCTCAGGCACCCAGTCAGTCATGATAACACCCTCGATATCGATATTCAGAAAACCGTTTGTGCCATTCAAAAACTCGCGCACGTGACATAACATTATTACCAAATATCTCCTTTAACTTTCGTAAACATTCTGTTGACGGTTTTTTAATTTGATAATGAATTTCAAGTTAATTCGCTGCTCGATTTTTATGTCAACTATTATCACGGTGCTACTAAGTAACAATATCCTCTACAGTTAAAGCTTGAAAGTAAACTAAATGAGACAGAGAGACGAACTTACGGGTTGTTGCTTGGAAAGTATCAAGGTCAATGACATGTTAATTACAGCCTCGCTCTATGCGGCTGCATGATTGAAAGAGTGCAGTCTCGTTATTTAATTGCCATACCTCGTATGTATATTTTCAATTCTCTTCATTCATTCTTTTGATTGCCAAAGTTCCATTAAAATTTACAAGAAATTAGAGACACTCCATCCACAAAAATGCATTACAGACATTATTGGATATATCGTACTTTTGTTTATTTTATAAGAAACATTTGTAATTGATCCAAATTAAAGAAAACATTCTTCTTTTATTGTTATTGAACAGTACTGTTTTTTTAAAATTTCTGTCTATCTACTTACATATTTTTTAAGTTGTCCAAGGATTTTGAGATATCAGCCATCAAATCGGATAGGTTCTTTTGTTGAGACTCTTGCCTCGCTGTATCTATCATAATATTTATTTTCATTTCTTCTTCCTGAGAGATAAATTATTTATTTAACTATTTGCAAGTGGAACTTTCTCACATACAGAAACCAATAAATATCCTTCAACCATTACACGATTTAAATCTTTCGAAACAGTACTTTTGATTAATGATATTCTCTGAAGATGGGAATGCCAAATTTCTGAGAAATGATTGAGAAAGACCAAAGCCTCCTCTAAACTAATTTGCAATTCTCTTTTTATGTTTGTCCACATATTCTGTTGAGAAGAAACTATTTACAAAAAGACTTACCTCAATTTCGAAAATTAATTTACTTGAACATTATTCAATTCTTTTGTATATTTATTTGTAACGTCCATTACTGCTCGCCCACAAAATTCAGATTTAACGATATTTATCTCCGATTTTCGTATTAAACCAAGATCAAAAATTCTCTGAGCTGTGTTTCTCATCTCGTCAAAATACCCCTGTACAACCTTCATTACAGCTCCCTTGAAGTTCAATACTAACATTTTCGCACATGAATCTGAAAATATTTACTTAATTTTAAAGTATCCTGTAAATCTACGATGACGAATAATTATTTAAATTGGCAATTCAATCCAAATAAACAAATACATTATTGTTTGATATGGTTTTATATTATCTTTAAAATAATGTTACTTTTAAAAAGAAGCGATAATGACGAGTTTGGCCGACTCGAAGACAGTTGACAGAAGTAAACTTGGAGATGCTACCATCTCTACCATATTCTCTAGATATAGCGCATAGCTAAGATGACGTGGAAGCAATTACATTTTTCGTATTTTTATATATACAGGTGAACCAATAAAATGGGATAATTTGGGAGTGCTACTTCAAGAAAAGTAGAAGCTGAATAGGAATGAGTCTTTATCATCGTGATTCTAGAAACTGAAAAGTTAGTCAACCTGATTGATTGCGCATTTGCCGTTGAATCATATAACCAAAATGAGAAAAGTTTAGCTTGTGCCAAACGAGCGTTGCCTTTACACTACTGTTTACCGCCTTATGCTCGTGTATGTAATTCAGTAGAAGGGTCTCTATGAAGATCCATTCAATGACGAAGCTTAACTCTGGATTTATGTCACGATCAGAAGAACTTTCCATACAGGTCTTCACTACAATTCTTTCAAAATTCAATACAATCTTTCAACATTCGGGACAACGCTCCTGGATTAACGTTTTACGCAACTCATTAATGACAAAGATAACGTCCCGTGCAACTTTTGGATGAGCGACCAGACTTTCTTTCATCATAGTGGCAAAGTCTTCGTTAGTAGTCAAACGGTAACTCACAATAATTGGACGAAACTTGCTTACATTCAGAGAAAGTATTCGTACGGTATGTGGTTTCCTCGTTAGAAATAATTGGTGAACTCTGATAGTTACGCCGATATGTTTCAGAATTGTTTTCCTCCTTTAATAAATATCTACAGAACTGATACAATACTTTTCCGACAACATGGTACGACCTGCCACACAGCACAGTTTCGATGGTTGTGTTGAGACAAGCATTTCATGCATCTTATTAGTAAAAATTGCGATACTTCCTGGCCATCCAGTTCTCCTAATCTGACACTCGACCGCATGTGACTTACTTCTGTGCGGATGTCTAAAAACAAAAGCGTTTCAAAGTAACCATTAAGGTGTTAAAAGGATTCAAGAAGTAGCCGTAGTATCTCTAAAATGCTGCTCAATGCCATGGATTACAAAGAGGCTTCAAGAAGGTGTGAAACGAAATGAAGGTCACCTTTCAGACATTCTTTTTAAACAATGAATGATTAGGGACTTTACAAAACTTCCACTCATGTTTTCATCAATAAATTTACAATACGGTTATTTTTGTATGTTTTACACCAGGCGAGCTGGTGTTTTTAGATTTTCATTTCGAAATCTCTCTTGACCTTTTCTTAGCTTTATACACTTTTTGTTCCTAGGGTATATTTTGAAAGAAAATACTTTAACTTTGAATGAGTTAAATATTTTTATTGTTTTACATTTCTGTTGAGTATAATTTTGAATTATTTTTAAACTGATTTGTATAACTTACTAAAACAGTTTCATTTTGGATGAAGGATTCCATTATGCAGCATTAGAGAATATCAGAAAAATATTGTATATATTCTAGAATCTATCAATAATTTATACATACCTATGTGATACATCGCATTTTCAATTTTGTTAATCCAATTAAACATCTTGGAGGTATTAATAGTTGATTCGTGTTGCCAATAACTGCTTGAAGAATAATAACTTTCAAGCGTTTGGATTTCACTTTTATTTTGCAAAACTTCCTTGTTGCAATCTTTACCAAATAATTCGTTTTGACTATAAGAATAATTATTAATAATACTAAATTATATATAATATATATAATATAATAATTTTTCTCTACACGCACATTGCTATTTATATTTTAGTATAGCATAAACAAATAATGTGAAATATATATATATACAGGTTGGTAGAAAAGTTTTGAAAGCAAAAATGAAACAATGTGAATTTTTAAATGAAATTAGTTTTTTTATTCAATGTAATCTCCCTCAACTTCAATACATTTATTCCAATGATCCTCCTATAATTTTATACCGTCTCTGAAGCTCTGCGAAATACTGTTCCACGGCTGAAATAGCTTCTTCATTCGATGAAAAACGCTTTCCACGAACGAATTGTTTCAAGTTTCTGAAGAGGTAGTAATCACTCGGAGCCAAATCTGGTGAATACGGTGGTTGTTTAAACAATTCGTACTTTAATTCATTCAATTTAGCCATCGTCAAAACACCTTTGTGTGAAGGCGCATTGTCTTGATGAAAAATAATTTTTTTTTTTTCGCCAAACCAGATCTTTTTTCACGAATTTTTGCTTCCAGTTGATCTAAAAAGTTACACTAATACTCTGAGTTAATTGTTTTATCTTTTTCAAGATAATCAATCAATAAAATTTCTTTTGCATCCCAAAACACTATTGCCATAACCTTTTTTGCCGATCGTCCTGACTTCACCTCTTTTGGAGTTGAACAACCAACCGTAGGCCACTGTAATCGTTCTTGTTTCAATTTAGGATCATGGTGGTCCAAGTTTCATCCATAATTATAAAACGACGCAAGAAATCGGTTTTATTCCGTTTGAAACGCACCAGTTACGCTGAGAAATTTGTTAACGAATGCGGCACTAACTTTCCAAACAGCTTTTTCATATGTAATTCTTCATATAAAATATGGATTACTCGTTCGTCTGAGATGCCTATGGTATCAGCAATTTCACGCTTAGTTAAATCCGGATCTTCACTAGCCATATTATGTACTTGCTCAATGATTTCTGCTGTTGTTGCAGTTTTTGGTCGTCCACTACGTGGTTCATCTTCAACGCTTGTACGACCACGTTTAAACTCTAAAACCCATCGATGTACTGTTGGAAATGAAGGAGCACATTCCTTTAACGCGTTCACCATTTTTGTATGAATCTCTGTTGCTGATAATCCTTCCAAATCAAAGAATTTTATCACAGCGCAATATTCAGTTTTTTCCATTGTTAAAAAATACACCGACACGTCTAATTCAAATGGATTGCTAACAATGAATGAATTGACAGATTGAGATAAAATTTTTAGTGTGTTCATATGACACATGAAATATTAAAATGGCGTATGAATTTTGATTCCTCTACTGCTTAATAGGTGTCGCTTTCAAAACTTTTCTACCAACCTGTACATACAAAGTAGCTAGAGAGAAATATACGTTCACGTCTCGTAAAAGCACTTATACTCGTATAACAACATAACATTTAGTTGTTCCCTTCTGGAATTGTATAAATCAAAAAGAAGGGTACCTTTAAGCAAATACAACACTTTGTTATTTATATATATTCATGTCTTTCTTTTAGTTAATTGAACTTACGAGAAATCAAAGTTCAAAAGCTCGTAAAATTAAGAAATGCTTGTTTTCAATGTACCGAAAGTTTTAAAATATCTTTTGACATTAATTATTTTGACGATATTACAATAACAGATTTGCATACGTTCTGACTATAAAAACTTACTTTAAATTCGTAAACACTATTAGCTTTACGTTATACAACCAAATGTCCCTGATGTATTGTATTTCTTGGAGCCATAGCCTTATTTCATTTCCTAAATGCAATTTCAGTTCAAATTTTAATTCGTCGTAAGCTCGTATGTTGTTCAGAGTTATTTCATTTATTATCTGCATAGTTAAAAATATGAAGAGAAAACTACTACAAATTAATAAACATTACCTGAATCTCCTGTTCAAAAAATTCTTGTATTTCGAAAGGTAATTTGTGTGATATTTCATTTAGTCTAGTGTAAGCTTCTTTAAGAATTACTTTAAAGGATACCGATCTGCTCCTTTCCAAATCTTTTAATTTTTGATATAATATGAATAATTGATATTTATTAATTTTATATATATTTTTCACATTATCAATGGTCATCGTAAAGTTATCTAAACCCAAGTCTGCAGACTGGAAATTATTACAATAACGAGAATTAGACTGATGTTTCAGTTTATAAAGGGTTTCCCAATAAGGACTTGACAACTTTTTTTCAAAATAAAATGCAGACCATTTGAGATATTTCAAAAACTTTATTACTGGGTTGAAGTACAATCAAAACATTTATGAATGGAACTCGACTTCGTTCATATGGCCACCTCGGGCACGTTTGCAACGATCGATTCGTTGGACCCAATTTTCGATGACTCGGCCACACAATTCGGCCGACACGGCTGCTATTTCGCGTTCAATGTTGGCTCTGAGCTCTTCTAACGTTGTCGGCTTGTTGGCATAGACCAATGACTTGACGTAGCTCCAAAGAAAAAAGTCTAGAGGCGTTAAATCGCACGAACGAGGTGGCCAATCGACTGGTCCATTTTTGAGATAACACGCTCATCAAACTTACTATTCAATAAATCGATTGTAACGCGTGCTGTGTGGCTTGTGGCACCGTCTTGCTGAAACCACATTGAGCCAAAAATGAGCTTCGTCACTGAAAATGGTTTTGCGATGAAATTGATCATCTTGGCGCATCTTTTCCAGAGCCCAGTCGGAGAACGTACATCGCTTCAAATGGTCCATCGGCTTCAATTCTTGATTCAGCTTGATCTTGTATGGGTGTAAACCAAGATCCTTACGCAAAATTCGCCATAAAGTGGTCTGGGCGATGCCCAACTCTTGAGAACGCCTTGGAATTGACTGATTTGGATCATTTGCTACTGACGTTTCAACGCCAGCGATATTTTCGACACTTCGACCAACCTGTTGTCTCACTGGCACGGCAACATCACACAACGAATATGTAGACTCAAATTTTTGCACTAAACTTGTTACTGCCTGTCTACTAGGGCGAGAATTACGACCGAAAATCGGAGTTAACGCTCTTAAAGTAGCGGTCACCGACTCCGAATTTCTGTAGTAAATTTTTATAATTTGCAGACGTTGTTCGTTCGTGTACTTTACCATGATGAAAATGTTAGGTTTACTGAATAAATTGACAGTGACAGTTCGATGATTAGTGAAAGGATGCGTTCACAAATTGAATTAAAAGTTGTCAAGTCCCTATTGCAAAACCCTTTAGCTAAGAATGATAAAATGCCTTAACAGAATTAACACACAATATTTAAATGTGTAAATTTAATCATCCGTGATAAACCCTTCAAATAATATTTTTGCATTTTTATTTGAAAGCGAAGAACAATTTCCGTCAAAGTCTATAACTAACAACTATTTGAAGATTTACCCATCACCTGATGCTCAACCATAACAACATTTTCATAAGTTAAACATTGTCAACGAACAACCACCATTAGTCATTAAATTTCTCCTCATCTCAGTCTTTATACCATTTAATAATAATGAGTAAGTTTCGTAATCCAATCCAAAGTTTCTTATTGTGCAGATTTTATAGAGATGCAATCTTTTCTTTGCCCTTTTTATTGTTGAATGAAGGAACATAGCAACGATAGAACGAATCACAATCGATATTGAGTATGGAAGAACCACGAATCTTGGTTCTCAATCAAAACAATATATTCATAAGTTAAACATTGTCAACGGATAACCACCATTAGTCATTAAATTTTTCCTCATTTCAGTTTTTATACCATTTAACAATAACGAATAAGTTTCATAGTCCAATCCAAAATTTCTTATTGTGTAGATTTTATAGAGATGTAATCTTTCCTTTTCCCTTTTTATGATTGATAGAAGGACTATAGCGACGATAGAATTCGTGTATCTCCCATACCCAACGATACTGGGTATGGGAGACCCACGAATCTTGATTCTCAACCAAAACAATATTTTCATAAGTTAAACATTGTCAACAGATAATCACCATTAGTCATTAAATTTCTCCTCATCTCAGTCTTTATACCATTTAATAATAATGAGTAAGTTTCGTAGTCTAATCCAAAGTTTCTTATTGTGTAGATTTTATGGAGATGCAATCTTTTCTTTTTCTTTTTTATTCTTGATAGAAGGAACATAACAACGATAGAACGAATCCCAATCGATACTGGGCTTGGTAGACGCATGAATCGTGGCTCGGTGGGGACGTAATCGAAGCAAGTATTTACCTCTAATGTATGTAGAGAAGACAATGACAGGTAGCCGTTACGCAGACGGAGTACTATGTCAAGTAGTACTCTACTTCATTTATCGGAGCGTACGACTGCTGTACCAGCAGCACGTGCAATACGGACTTTTATGAAACACATTCATTCCTAGTCAGTTCATGTTTGAGGTACGATCGGTCGGTGACTTCAGCAATATCCGGCCCGCCCTTCCAATTTTAAAGAGCTATGGAGACGAGTTGGTAATAATTCTACGCTCCATACAGCGGCTGATTAACTAACATTTGGAAAAGAACCTAATCTTTTATAAGATTTATGTAGGACTGGAACTTTTTTTTTTATTTTCAATGAATATAGGAAAGATCAATGTTTCGATGCTTGTTCTTCACTGGTAGAAACAGCGTTATGTAAAATCTATTACACCTGAATGTCATAGTATATTTTTAGCAGCAATGACTGCGTCGAAGAGGGCAAAAGTCACGAAGGAATTAAATCAATAATCACTTAATCTGCATTTTCCACTAAACTACGTAATTCTTCATGTGGTAAGATCTTCGTGTGTGACACGGTTCATATATACAAGGTGAGTTAGTTTTGACTCTCAATAATATGATTTAAAATGCCTGCAGCATTGTGACATCTAAAACAGTTGAAGTCAATGGATCTTATCAATAGATTTTAATTATTTAGGTAATTGTCTAGAAATAATAGATTTTATCCAGGTAGGTATTAAAGTATTATATCTTAAGAAATAATAAGAAACCCTTCACTGATAAAAATCATATCATAACTAGTGTCATGCAATTTACTTAATGTTCCTTGTAGGAATAAATTAGAAGATTTACACGGTCCATAGAAAAAAATCTTAGGAATTAAATCTAAGTCACAGAAGCTAGGTTCCTAGGAAATATTAAAGTACTTCTCGGTTCATCAACTCAACAAATCAGTGACAGTTCTCGCTGCCCATACCTGGACATTATCCCAAAATAATATATAGCCACTAACGAATCGCTATTGTTTCTTTCTCAAAACCAATTTTAGGTTATGTTTCAAAAACGTTTAGTAATATGGCACATTGATAATTTATACGGAAAATATGGACATTGCTAAAAGTTCGACGGATTCTTCACTTGTTCAATTGGCGAGCATTCTATGTCTCATTCAGAGTTAATGATACGTGCTAAGAAAAGAAGTAGTGCCATATCGTAATCATTTCTGAACTTGCCTCAACTCATCCAGAACCCACCACGACATGGTTTTTGTCATATCCAAGCAATTCTTGGCCATACGAAATATATTCGTATGCTTTAATCCTCTTGTATTACTCATATTTCGTAACACCGTTCGTTTCTCTTAACAAGGAAGTTCCTCAACTTCTTCGTCACTGCTATTATGACGATCTCGTTTAGAATCTGTGAATGTGTGATATTTTGTCACCCCTAATTCAAAACTTTTATCTAGTTTATTATGGTTCTGCAGAAATTGTTATATGAGCAACGAATTTTAGCCATCGAACAATGCAATAGATTATCCTCGGTAGGTAATATAATATCATCAACTTTTTCAACCATTTTTGGAATGGTAACACGTTTTGGAAGTCCAAGACGTTCTTTATTTTCGAGACTGGTGTCTCCACGTGTAAAGTGTTTTAGGTGTGTTTATCTTCTTAAAAAGCATGTACTGAATTGCGCCACGATTAGTGATTTTATCCATTTTACAACTTTCACAAACAGCGTCTTGTAAACTCATGACTCATTCGAAAATAATAGCAATTTTTTCACAAACAAGCACTGATAGATGATACTGTGACTGATGTGATGTAAGGAGATGTCCAAATTATAATACGTCAGTGAAGAAAGCTGAAGCTTATTAATAATACTCCTGATTTACGCAAGTCTCACCTCAAATAATTAGAGTTGTTCGATTTCCGCTGGAAAGAGGAAGACGTTGAGGTTATTAATACGCGAAGACCGTATAACGATTCCCTTACATTTCCTTTAAATGAAATAGACTTTGCAATGTTTCTATAGGGAATAACATAGAATCTGAAACTGCAATGCTACCAAAAGTGTCCTCTTCACTATTTTTTATATTGAAATTATGAAAATACTATGAACGCGACAAATTGTTGCAAAAATATATAAAGGCTATAATTTTATCAAAATAAATACATTGAAAGATAAAAGAAATACAAACCCCTTTCAACATCTGCCTGATATTGTCCATGCATTCTTCCAATTCTTTCTTAGAAACTTGTAATCGCTGTTTGTAAAGTATAGAAGCTACACGAATTTCGTCTTCAATTTTAATATTTACTTCGCTCATAGCATTTCTCATATTTTCAATAGTTTGTTCGTGTTCCTGTTGCCGTTTTTTTAATAATTTTTGTACAACCTTAGAAGGTCTGGTATCGACTTCTAAAATATTCGATAATCTTAATAAAAATACCCTGCAATTGCATTATTAAAATACCCCAATCAGATGGCAATGCTTGAATATCCCATTTTTCTTGATGCTTTTTTGGTAAGGTAGAAATGGGCGGTAATTTCAATGGTTTTACCGTGGAAGGTGTGCGAAGAGATTTTCGTTTCGTTTTGCTATTTAAAACCAAACTGTCTTTCACTTTTACTGAAGGCATGGAGAAAAATAATAAGTGTACGTATCACTTGTATTAGAAAAGGAAAAATGACAGTTATTGAACGTTGACAGGGTATCGTATCTATAGAAAAATTATACAATTATATCTGTGAGTATAAGTACAATATTAAAGAACAGGTATCGCAAGTAATGTTGAATAAACCACCGGGTTCGCAATAGCGAACAGCCTCGCCGAGAAGGCTGGCTAGGTGTGATTATAAATAAAATAAGTCATGTATGTAGGAAAACGATTTAAAAATTTATTTACACTCGTTGTAATTAACAATTCACCTTTGCGAAACATCTTTGCGTAACTGACATGATGCAAGCTATCGCCAACCTGTTCCCACCCCATTCCTGTGGCTGGTTACTTGGAGGATTGTTCAACCTAGTCATAAGATAAGTCTTATTGTACGAGAGCCATTGAGGGCACGATGAGTGATACGGGGAAGTTCCTAAAGTCTTCAAATATAACCTTTTCTAGATAAATAATAGTAAATTAAAAATTTGGGAATTTTCGTACTGGCTGACAATACACGATAATATTTGTCAATTTAAAGTTTAAATTTGTTAATTTCTACTCACTGAACTTATTAAATTTAATGGGAAATACTGACGAGCATGGTGTCATCTTTGATTTTGAAAACAAAAATCTTCTTGATGTGCTTGAGGTCATAGAACTCGAAAATGACTAAAACTTTAGCGCAGAAGTATCGCATAACTAAAATATAGTCATATTTTGTAAACTAACTTTAATTAATCACTGAAGATTGATATATAACCCCTTTCCATACTAATTTTCGTATTCTGTATTCGTGTTTCGATAACTAAATTGTCATCATTAGCATGCGTTTTGGGTTTCAACGATAAGTGTCACGTCCGGAATTTGTTTCGTACGGGTATTTTGCCGTACTTTTCCCGGTGCGACACTGTTTAATTATCTGCTGATGATGACAATTTAGTTGTCGAAATACGTATACAGAACACGAAAATTAATGTGGAAAGGGATTATATATCAACCTTCAGTGATTAAGTTAATCAACCACAGGCTCTATCAAAATTACCTATCTTAAATTCATTTTTGCGCATTTTTCTGTTAATATTGTTTTATTTCATAGCAAAATTGCTTTTCTAGGCGTGTTGTGATTGCAAAATTTGAAACTAACAGTAATTTAGATGCAGAAATATTGCAAATACAATATATGAAATTCTCGAATTTTGTGTGCTAACTCAATAGTATGTTTTACTCCGGCTGTTATGTGAGAATTTTATTTAATTCTAATCGTAGCGGTTTCCGAAGGCACTTTTTTTATTTATTATTGTCTAGGATTCATTCTAAAAAAAATAATTACTTATCCAATTATTGAAAGTAAACTATAAAATACTTATTTAAATTAAAATGATTATCAGGTTTAGTAAATAAGACAAGTTTAAATTTAAACAACATTGCTTGAATATAGCATTTATTTAACAAAATTATTAAATATATCGTAACACTATAAATACTTTTATTTATTAAAAATAAAACTTTAGAACTTGATTGACATAAATTTTTACAAATAGTACCGTATATACGAGGGTAATCTTTTAAATACGGTCCTTTTTTTAAACTGCAGAAAGTTACTATAAATATCATTAAAATATATTTATTCTCCTATTCTAATTACATTTTAGTCTACTTTTCCACATAAATTCAATTTTTGTTCAAATCTTTCCATATCGTTCAACAAGTTTTTGAATGCCGACGTCAAAGAAATCTGCAGCTTGTGAGCAAGCTCAATCCATGACCGCAGTTTTTACTTCTTCGTCGTCGTCGAGCCTATGACCACCAAGGAACTCCTACCGAAAGAGACGAGAATCACTGGATGCAAGGTCTGGACTGTAAGGCGTATAATCCAATTGTTCCCATCAGAAAGACCTAATTACACATTGTGTTAATGCTGAAAAATTTGGCCTTGTATTGTCATGAAGAAACATCACACTGAAAGAGAGTAGGGCGCGTTGCTTGTTTAGTATGACATATTGGGGTTTTCTTAAGGTCACACAATACACATTAGAATTAATTGTTGGGATTCTAACCATAAAATCCACTTATAAAATCCCTTTTCTGTCTTGAGAAACAGTTGCCATGGTCTAAATTGCAGTATTCTAACTATATCATTTAATGATGGGCAAATTATTTATTTCGTTAAATCGTTTGTGATTATCTGATATTTAGTTAACTACATATGCGTTTGGCAGTTCGACTTCACTTTTTTGACGTTTTGCATTTGATACAAAATTGCAATTGATTTTTATTTAAGAACTATATTGTATTAAACTAAAACAGTGTACTAGTGTAAACGCACGGTTTCCGATGCTTTGAAAGCGTTGCTATAGCAGCAAATTACAAAAAATATTTAAATTGTGCTTTCCATACGAGGAGGAATAAAAATGAAATCAGCAAAATAAATTTAAATGATTTCTTATTGGTAATAATTTTTGATATGAACTGTAAAGCATACTTTTATTTCACATTTGTATTCAATTATAATAAATATTAAGCAGTTTGTTTATAGTTTGAGATTCTTCTCGAAATATATTAACTAGAATTTCGTTTTCTTTCAAATTCGAATTTTCGATATTTATTTCAAAATAGCAATGATACAACGTCATTAATGGGATTGTATATCTTTATTTGTTTCTATAGTACATAAAAATTAAATAGAAATAGCAATAAATAACTTACTGAATAAATAATAACTATAATACATTAACCTTTGTTTCTCAGTCTACTTCCATACAAATTATTTCTTCCGTAATTTCTAGTTTCGTTACTTTCTTCTACGCTAATGTCATCGTATTCACCCTTCTTTTCTAACCCTTCCTTTCTCAAATCTTCGTTTTCTTCAATACTATCTTCATAGTTATCTGGCACGTAAATAGAAATTGGTATTTGTTTCGATATTTCAACATTTAATTGTGCTTTATTATTTAGTTCACCAGCTTCTTGTAACGAAGCCAATGTTTCGGCAGCTTCCTTACTGGGTAGTGTTGAGAAGAACACCGACTCTCTTCCCTTTAAATCTTCTTGTTCTACGTTATTATTGGCTATATTTTCGTCGCGAGTATCAAAGAAGTGTTGAACGAATTGTGTTTGGGCCAAGGCATCTCCTGAATTGTCGGTTTCATAAGGTTTAACACTATAGTCAGCAGTGACTAGCGAAGACACTTGATTATTAGGTAGATTTCTACGCTCTTGTTCGTAATTGAAGAATTGGATTTCTTGTTGAGTTGGTAATTTATGTTTCGTTTGATGACGTTGAATTAATTGAGGTCCACTCACTAGTGCTTGATAACTGGGAAGTTTTTGATAATGAATTTGCTGTTGCAGCTGAGGTTGTTGGACAGTCGGTAAAGAATAAGGCAGTTGTTGTTGAGGATAACTATTAATCAATTTATATAACTCTTGTTGTGTTAATTTACTAGGAAATTGCTCTGGAGGACCCAATAAATATTCAGCCCTAGGTTGATCATTTAATTGTTCATTTAAATTACTATTTCTTATAGCATTAGGAGGATTTAAATCAGGTGCAAAATATATCGGTAACTTCCCAGCTGAAGGTACCTCAGTTACTTCATATTGCTGTGATTTTTGAATATCTACAATAGTATTTTGAAACTGTTGTTGATGTTGCTGTTGCTGCTGCTGCTGCTGCTGCTGTCGAAGAGTTTGCTGAAATTGTTGTTGAAATTGTTGTTGTTGTTGTTGTTGCAAATGATGTTGAAGTTGCTGCTGATGTTGTTGAATCTGCTGCTGTTGCTGAATCTGCTGCTGTTGAATTTGTTGTTGTATCTGTTTCCTGTTTAACAAAGGGTCAGATTCTAGTACTGAAATAGATTGTAGTTCTTCTATGTTATTTGGTTTGTCCGCTAAACTCAGATTTGGAGCTGGTATTGTATGGATAGGACCTTTTTCGTCATTTTGTTGTATTGTATTGGGATGTGGTATATTGTTCGTCTGTATATGATAATCATATTCAGGTATACTAATTGTAGGTGACGATAAAAATGGTTTTTCAGTAGAAATCTTCAGAAGTTGAGCGTTTTTCCAGATATTTTGTTTTCGCAATGGAGGTGGGTGTCTGCTTGGGGTAGGAGGTCCAACTGGCACCTTAAATTTCGGTGGCATATGAACTGGTATGGGTCGAGGTCTAGAGATATGTTGTCTTTGATTATTAACACCCCATTTCTTCAGTGAAGTGTGTAAAGGACTAGGCGGTGGTCTAGGCGGTTGCAGTGGACCTCTAATTACTCTTCGATAGTTAGCGCTCGTGACTTTTACTCTTAAAAACCATATTGATATGAGAATTAGTATCGTATTAAACTGCAAAAAAAAATAATGGTTACAAATGTATTCATAACGTTAGATAAAGAAATTAATTTACAGGTAGTAAATATGTACAATAATTCAGTTTATTATTATTGCTTTATATTTGTATGTTTATTAAATTCTTTTTAAAACTACTCACTGATTTCTTTTTGATTTCTAGACTGGTACCGCATCTTATTACATTTTTAAAAGAGACGTCCCTAAGATTAATGCTACTACTGATGAGTCGATCTAGCAACATCAACAGCAGCAATAGCCTTGAGAACGCTTCTTTGAAAAAGGAAAATGAACGAAACATTAGTAAGTGACTGACAGTGCTAAATACACAGTTCTATTTCGGAAACTAAGAAAACGCTTAGGACGACAACCGTGAAAGTTTGTCAGCTAAATTAATTCACCTAGTACTACTATTACTACTGCTAGTTTTTAAATATACAAGATTTTCTAGAAAACCATTCAATATGTTTTGAATGGCTGATTACGTAAAAAATTAAAGGTACTGTACTTAAGAAGTTTTCTAGAAGACAATTAGTTTAGTGTCAAAATTATTGAGAAATAAGTTAGAAACCATTACTTATTTAAATATTTAGTAGGTTCGTATAAAAGTTAGAAACCATTACTTATTTAAATATTTAGTAGGTTCGTATAAAGACGATCTCTTTTTAATTGACAAATACTTGCCAAACTCTTCTGCTATTTTGAAGAACGTTTAAAACGATATGCATGGTTGTCTGTAATAATAAGTTATGGAACTGTATCTCAGTAGCTCTCTGGATCAGAAAAGATGATTGAAAGGGTTCTGTTCGGTGTAATTTGTTCGACTGACCACGAGATATGGTTTGAGATAATGGTCAAGCATTTACCTAGAATTGTGTACTTGTTAGCCACGAAATATTCCACCTTATTCTAGTGTTGCTTTCATTGTTCAAAAACGTGAGGGATATTAGCCCTTTTTAAAATCGCCTGTTTCCAAAGGCTTTTTTTTATTGAGGATGTATATGAGTCTATCATTACTATACTGAGGATACGCTACATACTTAATATTTTTACTGTTGGAAAATTCTGCCATAACAATATCCGAACTGGTGTTATTGTAAGCTTTCACTTTCTAATCTGTAGTTTTTGGAGATCTGATTCTTCAATAACTGAGGCTTTTTGCAATGGCCTTTTTTTACTGCTTCATATTCAAATCATAACACTACAATTAAGATTCAACGTCAATAATAATTGTCTCCAACTATTCTTTACTCTCTTCTTGAACATGTAGTTTCCAGTACTCAAATTCCAGTTAAGTCTAGTTAACAAATGCTGAATCTAGCAAACACGAACAATTTCAATAGATAATTCAAGCAACTCAGAGAGTTGCGAAAGAGTTGAACATAAGTTTGTGGAATAATTTATGCGCTAATGTTGATGGTCTCCTAAGCTAAGATACTAATTGAACCGCCTTGTAACATACACCTTCTCTGAAAATTTTTAAATTCTTTATGCCGTTGATAATAAGTAGATCTTGCGATAAATTATTCCACAAAAGTCGTCTTAATCATTGGAAAAAAGTTTCTGTTATGGATTTTCCCAGATGAACATAAAATTTGGATACATGCCTTTATTTTGAAGACAAAATAACAATGTCAGAATTAGTTCTGTCAAATTCAAATAAAAATTGTAAATTTGTCACAATTGTTATTTTACAAAATGAAAGAAGTCTACTTAGATAAATACTATATGTCTTCTTTTAGCATTTTGTAGCTCTTCAATAAATATAAATGTAATAAATAAAATCCAATGTAATTATAAAACATTCGGAAAATTATTATTTTCATTTCAATATTGTGATTTGTTGCGAAACTAAAATTGCACTGTCCGTAAATAAGCATAAATTCAAAAATATTCATTATTAATTAAACAATATATTAACGGTTCATAAAATAAATTTGGGGCTGGCTATACTACGTGTCGTATCGATTTCGAGTTCTAATTTTATTCCACATGTTTTTTATACTTTCGGAAAGAAATATTTATTGTTAAAAATTAGAAAGAAAATTGTTAGAATTTCTAATTGTCTAAAAGTTTACAAAACCCTGAAGAGGTGTATAATTAATATTCGCGAAAGCAGTAATGTTAATTAAAAGAGCTATTAGACAACCGACAAATGTGTATATAAGACTGTTAAAGTAGTAATACAAATAATATTAATTGAATTATATACGATCGTTGAGTGCTTAATTAATCAAATAACTTTCTTTAGGCACCCTTCTCAATACTTTACATAAAATATATACTTTCGTTCTTATAGATTAATCACAGGAGATGTCTTACTATTATCTTGTCTTGCTAAAAGTTTAAATATCTGTTACTGATTTTTTAACGAGTTGAGTAGTGATCAAAAGATCTTAAGGAAGCCCTTTTAAAGCCTGGTTGTACAGACAAAGTGTTAATTCACACTAATTGCAGAGCATAGTCTGCAGAAAATATCCGTACTATAGTTATGAATTAAAAAGTTAGTTAGAAATATGAATGCCGTAAGATAGAAGCAAGAAATTTTGCAACACGTCGTTCACAAGCGTAACAACCTTAACAAGCGAAGTGTTTGCTGTGTTCTTGATTTCGGGAAAACAAATTCGCTTATTACAGTGCAGTGCGCTTTTCGAGGGCTATTAGCCATTACATTTCCCTCTCTGAAGAACATACGTTCATTTTTCTTCGAGGGAAACACCGTAACAGGACAGTCCTATATCGATATTCTACAAATAGACTTTTTCTTTTTCTGCATGTAGATTCAATTCATTTTACAACAAGATGTGCCATCACACCACCGGTATCTGATAGCTCGAGCTTTATTGAACGACAACCTCGCCAAACGATGTGTAAGTTAGGGGCCGAAGACCTTGTTCTTCGTGATATTCCAGACCTAGCGCTATGTGCTTCTTTCTTATGGAGACATGTGAAAGATCAAGGTTATGTTCTCCTATTACCGAATAATTTAGATGATCTTAAACATCGAATAACTAACGTAATCAACTCAACGGATTGTGACATGTTACTTAAGCTATTACGCGTCAGAATTCTCTCCAATTGCCTTAATTTTATCCGGAGGTAGTTGCCTCATTAAAAATTTGACAAGAAATAAAACTTTATTACGAATAGAACAGTTGTGACTTTCTTGAAATTTTTTATTACTTTTTCCTAGTAAAATGTTCTGCTATGATATACGTTCATTCTTTTAGAATAATCTGTGCATTGAGTCTCTTGATGACCGATTTAATCATACTTTACAATGAATTATTACTATCAAATCAATGTTTATAAAACTTTTAGCTCATGTTTGCTTTGCCTTGAATTAATTAATAAAAATTCGCATTTATGATAGATATTCCTTATTCGTTTTTTGTTTGAAAACGTAGTCATTTCCAAACTGTAGTTCCTTAATTAAACGTTTTAGTGTTCATATTTTATCTTAGTCATATTTAATTATTTATTTAAATTATCTAAATTTGCTCTATCGATAATGAAAGTAAGAAAGAAAAGCAAGAGAAAAATCTTACAATTTGTAATCCTTGATAATTCTATTTAGATATAATTTAAAGATTGTAATGCCTGAAAAATCACGAAATTTACTATTTAGTTGTTCGATTGATCTTTTGCCCCCAAAAAGTGTAAAAGTGTTAGATAATATAAAAAATTCTAATTTTAACCGTTTTTTAAATTGCATATGCAATGTAGAAATTTTTTGAAATATTCCTGCCCTCCGCGCGTAACCGATTGTGTCTTCATCCTTAGACCACGAAAAACGGCGAATTCGAATCTTCTAACGTGCCATAAATTGCATTATAGAAACAGATATTAAATGAAACTCATGGTTGGTTTTCAACACCCTTTTACGATGTGAAACTAAAAAATTCTAATTTGAACCGCTTTTTACATCGTATATACAGTGAAGAAATTTTTTAAAAAATATTCCTGCTATCCGCGCGAGACTCGAACCCGCGATGTCATGCTGCCCAGGTATGTGTCTTCACCCTTAGACCACGGCAAACGATGAATTAGAGACTTTTAACGTGCCATAAATTGCATTATGAAAACAGATATTAAATGAAACACATGATAGGTTTTCAATTACATATAATTATGCACTTTTATAATGTGAAATTGATGTGTTATCAAAATACATTCCGGTAGTTTCACATTTAATAAAACTGTCGGCGCTACTATGAACCAGCATAACCGACCATTTATAGTTACTATTATTAATTATAAAAAAAGAAATGTTAACATAAAACAATCTTTACTGATTGTTATATTCTACAGTTTCAGATCAGTAATTATTTTGTTTACCAGGTGTACCAGAGAGTCATTACCGGTTTTTCTAACAGATGTCACTAGTCTTAAGTATGCAATGTTATAATGACACATATGTCATTTTATTCTACTGACATCAAGCTTCAAAGTCATACATGTTATATTTTGCGAAAGTAACACTGTCATAGATTTATACCCCTTTGAAAATGTCGAGTTACATGCCTGAAAATGCGCATTACTTTTCTTATTTAATCAAAAGAAAACACCCGCCGAAAGTCATCGTTTGCTGGTAGAAACTTACGGTGAGCATGCTCCAACTATAAAAACATGTGAGGTGTGGTTTCGACAATTCAAAAATGGTGATTTCTATGTGCAAGACGAAAAACGTTCTGGTAGATCGAAAAAATTTGAAGATGCGAAAATACAGGAGTTATTGGATGAAGACTCAACCCAAACTCAAACACAATTGGCAGAAGCGTTAAATGTAGCCCAAAAAATAATTAGCGGCCGATTACAAGCAATTGGAAAAATCCAAAAGATGGGAAAATGGGTGCCACATCTATTGAATGACAGGCGAATGGAAAATCTAAAAATCGCCTGTGAAATGCTGCTTCAAAGGTATGATCGGAAATTATTTCTGCATCGAATGGTGACAGGTGATGAAAAATAGATTTATTTCGAAAACCCTAAGCGTATTATAAGTTAAGTTGTTATAGTTGCACTTGTGCTATACCTACGCTATAAATAGTTCTGCGTGCAGTAGTCACCAATCTGTAATAAAGTAACGTCATTAATACATAAAAATGTCTCAGTTAATAAAAATTGAATACCGCACGGTAATTAACAACAGAGGGGAATACGCCTAATTGAATTAAACAACACTTAGACGGCGTTTATGATAATCTACCTATTTCAGATTCCATTATCAAAATGAGCAAAATATTTACGTTTGAGACAATACTATCTTGAAGATAATGAGACTCCCTATTGACCAATTGTGGAAATGGAAGTGTGTGAAGTGGAAGCGTCCCATAATATTTAATTTATTAAAAAATAGGTATTGCAGGATCGCCGTTTGAAAGTGAAGCGAAGTATTAGCAATGTTTAACATTTCTGAAACATGTATTTTGCATGATTATTTGGGTATGAATAAAGGGTTAGTACAAGATGGGTACTGCAAAATGTTTCTGCTCTTCAAGGTCAACGCCTGTGAAATGCTGCTTCAAAGGTATGATCGGAAATTATTTCTGCATCAAATGGTGACAGGTGATGAAAAATAGATTTATTTCGAAAACCCTAAGCGTGTTATAAGTTAAGTTGTTATAGTTGCACTTGTGCTATACCTACGCTATAAATAGTTCTGCGTGCAGTAGTCACCAATCTATAATAAAGTAACGTCATTAATACATAAAAATGTGTCAGTTAATAAAAATTGAATACCGCACGGTAATTAACAACAGAGGGGAATACGCCTAATTGAATTAAACAACACTTAGACGGCGTTTATGATAATCTACCTATTTCAGATTCCATTATCAAAATGAGCAAAATATTTACGTTTGAGACAATACTATCTTGAAGATAATGAGACTCCCTATTGACCAATTGTGGAAATGGAAGTGTGTGAAGTGGAAGCGTCCCATAATATTTAATTTATTAAAAAATAGGTATTGCAGGATCGCCGTTTGAAAGTGAAGCGAAGTATTAGCAATGTTTAACATTTCTGAAACATGTATTTTGCATGATTATTTGGGTATGAATAAAGGGTTAGTACAAGATGGGTACTGCAAAATGTTTCTGCTCTTCAAGGTCAACGCCTGTGAAATGCTGCTTCAAAGGTATGATCGGAAATTATTTCTGCATCGAATGGTGACAGGTGATGAAAAATAGATTTATTTCGAAAACCCTAAGCGTATTATAAGTTAAGTTGTTATAGTTGCACTTGTGCTATACCTACGCTATAAATAGTTCTGCGTGCAGTAGTCACCAATCTGTAATAAAGTAACGTCATTAATACATAAAAATGTCTCAGTTAATAAAAATTGAATACCGCACGGTAATTAACAACAGAGGGGAATACGCCTAATTGAATTAAACAACACTTAGACGGCGTTTATGATAATCTACCTATTTCAGATTCCATTATCAAAATGAGCAAAATATTTACGTTTGAGACAATACTATCTTGAAGATAATGAGACTCCCTATTGACCAATTGTGGAAATGGAAGTGTGTGAAGTGGAAGCGTCCCATAATATTTAATTTATTAAAAAATAGGTATTGCAGGATCGCCGTTTGAAAGTGAAGCGAAGTATTAGCAATGTTTAACATTTCTGAAACATGTATTTTGCATGATTATTTGGGTATGAATAAAGGGTTAGTACAAGATGGGTACTGCAAAATGTTTCTGCTCTTCAAGGTGAACGCCGAGTTGAAAGTGTCTGCTCGGTTTTAAACATGCGTGGCACGACCCAAATTTGATTTTGCTATCGTCACAAGAAATGAAATAATGGTTGTGTGGTATGGTCCTTTGTCCAAAAACAAGTTAACGAGTTAATGAAGTGATGGTAACCAGATGAACCAGAAGCTAAAAGTTGTTCAATCAATAAAAGAGTTAATAGCCAATATTTTGGAATTGTAATATATTTGTACTGATTGATTTTAAAGATCGCAATACAATTGTCAACATATTGTGTTTATTTGTTGCATAAGTCGAGAAAAATGAGGTGTTCGATTATTACTAATTAGACATTTGTTGAAAGAATAAATATTATTATTAAATTGAAAATAATTTCGAGAGCGGATAACTGATAATGGGTTTAAAATTTGTAGTTTAATTACAGGATTTACTTCATTTATAAACAAAAGATCATCAGTAATATTTATAAATAAAGTAAATTCTATAATTAAACAAATTTTAATCGTATTGTCAGTTTGCCTCTCTCAAAATTATTTTCAATTTAATAATAATATTGGGTCTGGGAAAAAGTTCGTGGCGTTTTTTCAGTAAAATTCAACTGGTCCCCGCATGGCGCGTGGACGAATTCATTTAAACCGAATATGCTCCATTATTATCGACAATGTTTCGCCATTTTTTTGGTAGATCCATGATCCCATCGGTGAAAAACTTCTGTGGTTTCTGGTCGAAAAACTGAATCAAGTAGTTTTCACAGGCTTCTTTTGAAACCAACTTAATTCCATTGAGAGAGTTCTGCAGAGATCGAAACAGATGATAGTCAGAGGGTGCTATATCCGGACTGTAAGGTGGGTGCATCAAAACTTCCCAACCAAACTCTCTCAATTTTTGACGGGTCATCAAAGAAGTGTGTGGTCGGGCGTTGTCATGATGGAAGACAACACCTTTCCTATTAATCAATTCGGGCCGTTTTCTTTCAATCGCCTGGCGTAATCTCTCTAGTTGTGCACAGTAGAGTTGAGAATCAATCGTCTGACCAGTTGGAAGTAGCTCGTAGTGGACGATTCCCCTCCAGTCCCACCATACACACAGCATCACTTTTTTTGGCGTCAATGTTGGCTTAGCGAACGCTTGTGACGGCTCACCATCCTTTATCCACGATCTTTTACGCTTCCGATTATCGTACGTAATCCATTTTTCATCTCCGGTTATTAAACGTTTCAGAAACGGCTCGATTTCATTCCGTTTCAGCAGCGCATCGCAGATGTTAATTCGGTCCATCATGTTTTTCACGCTCAACTCATGAGGAACCCATACGTCAAGCTTTTTTTTGTAACCAGCTTTGTGTAAATGGTTCAAAACAGTTTTGTGGTCAATGCCTAGCTCCATGCCAATATCGACACTGCTGATATGCTTATCTTGTTGGACTTTTTCAAGAATTTCATCAGATTTTTCAGTGATTGGACGACCGGAGCGTGACTCATCTTTCACATTGAAATTTCCAGAACGAAAGCGAGCGAACCATTTCCGCGCAACAGATTTCGATAAAGTACCTTCACCGTACACAGCACAAATTTTATCACAAGCCTGCGCAGCGTTCTTCCCCTTATCATAATAATATTGCAGAATATAGCGAAATTTCTCATTATTCTTCTCCATTTTCAAGTGCGAATAACTTTCCAACCACTGCACCGATTACAATGTTTCTACGCTCAAACTAACGTTCGGAAGGTCATCTAAAAAACGAGTCGTCGGTGGTGTCGCTGTGACTTGTTGTTCTTTAGTTATCGCCAACCAATGCCATCTATCGGGAAAAACGCCACGAACTTTTTCCCAGACCCAATATTTATTCTTCAAATAAAGGTCTAATTAGTAATAATCGAACACCTCATTTTTCTCGCAGATTTTTATGCAACATTTAGAGGCTAAAATCCATAATTATCCGTTGTTTAGGAATGTTCAATGTTGGTACAGATATGTAGATGATATATTTACCTGTTTTATTGGTATTAAAAGACAGTTAAATAGTTTTCCTACTTCTATTAACCCGAATATAAAATTTACAATTGAAATAGAAATTAACGATAGTTTGAACTTTCTAGATTTAACAATATCTAAAAATAATAATCGTTCAGAATATGGAATTTATGACAAAACTACCCACACAAATACTCCAATACATAATTCTTCTTGTCACTCGTTTAATCAAAAAATAGCAGCGTATAATAGTTTGATATTATTAACCATTCCCCTTTCTACATAACAATTTTCAGGAAGAATTAAATATCATAAAAGAAATTGCGCTAAATAACGGTTATAAGTATGATTTAATTCATAGCTGACTAAAAAAAAACAACAAGCCTTACGAATGATATACCCGACTACACAAAAGCCTAACAAGTATAATATGTTGAGTTACATAGGTCCACAATCTAAACAAATAAGTTACTGAAAAAACATGTAGATATTGCTTGTCAAACTAACAATACGAAATTTTGTTAAAAATAACAAAGACAAAATAAATAAATCCGACAAATCGGAGTCTATATGCCTGCTTGTGGTGTTTGCTTTAAGGTATATGTATGTATGTATATTGGTCAAACTGGAAGATCTATGGAAACAAGGATACCAGATCACAAAAGAAGTTTTAATCATGACAAAAATGACTCCAACTATGCAGTACATTTAAATACTTGTAATTATTCACTTCATTCATTACTTAATTACTTGAAACTATTGAAATAAATAAATAATTTATTAAATGACTAAATAGATTTGAACAATTCTTGCCTGTTAAACTTATTTCATTGTAATTGTATATCACCCCCACCCTGAAAATAGTTTACTTGACTAGAATATATTACGTTTGTGTTAGATTTGTATTTGATTGTGAAAAGTCACAGTGCTAATGAAATAATTGTTACATTTTTCCAATAAAGATATTCTGTGAGAATCACACAACTGAGTTTTCGTGTTTAATTTTGTTATGGATTTTTATCAAGTAAAGCTCAATCAGTTAATTATATATGAAACAATTTCGACTAGTCTGTTATAATTATATATGTTAAAAATATCTTTATTTGTATGTATTTCGTATTCATAAGGGCATAAATATGTAATAAAGATTCCATACAATAAATTGCTTGCTTCTTGGTATGAATATCTGGGTCATTGTCACCTGCACGCAATTTTACTTCCTTCCGATACATGCAATGACAGGATATTAGCATCTTCAGTAGGTCAGTGTATCGTTTATTTCTAGCATTAATTAATCCAATTTTGTTAGGTACACATTAATAAAATAAAACTATTTTAAAACATCTTTTGTAATAATTATGGTTAGGTAAATTACCGAATAATACAATCATATAAATATATATTTACTTTCATCAACAATTTTACTCTGTTCACTATCTGATTATAAATATATTTATTAAAAAATACATTTATTTATATATTTTTAATTTAAGAATATATATTAATATGTGATATTTATATTTTTTTATATTGTTACCTTCATATTTGATGTTATCACACCTAGAACCACACGAAATGTCACACTGTGTAAGTACTTAAAAGCTTGTTGCACCTCACATAGTAAACTAAACAATTAGGTCAGCGTTCTGACTTATATACCTTTTCTCCAGATGGAATCTCTACTATCTCCACATACTTAAAAGTAAGTTTCGTATTTATAGGAAACGAATAATAACCACCAAATCTTGAACAGGACTTCGTGCAGACGATGGTATAGAAAAAGAAGATGAAGTGGAGAAAGAAGAGTTGGGTAAATGGAAAGTTATCTGTTTATAGACATGTATATACATACATACATATATCTGCGCATACCTTTTCGAATAATTTATATTTGGTGGTTAGAATAAGAATAGACAATTTATTTTGATGACTCGTTATCGTAAGACATTAATAGGATGATTAAATTGTAATTAGGAAAGTAGTCAAGATTGTGAAAATAATTTCAATGTACGTTTAATCAAAATTTAATAATTTTAAATCTTCCAAATTTGGGTTTTTTAATTTTACGATTAAATTTGAACTTTTATATCAGTACAATCTATTTAATTTCAATTACAGAAATAAGAGCGTAAAATTAAATATTAATTGAATTAAATTTAATATTTTTACGATAAGTCAAATTAAGCTAGCAAATTTGAAATTATTCAGCGATAAATGAACGCTGTCATATATTTAATGATACTTCCAAAGCTAACACTTCTTATAACATAATTGTTCAATAACTAAGGTTGTAGCCATTCAAATTATTATAATATAATAAAAGCGTTTTGTTTCCTTCAAATATTGAATCTTTTAGGAAGTTTTGTCGCATTGTTCAAATGAACCAAATGTAAATTTGATACACACAGACTGTCGCAGAGAAAACGGAACTTTTTTAAACTAGTAATTCTTAGTGGCGCCATCTATTCAAAAATATATGTCGCAAGGTAGATTGTTCACCAATGTTATGTCAAAATATCATGACATTTGCATCATTAGATACAGAGAAATTGCGTATAAAGAAACAGTGTATACGTGGTATTGGACGAAAAATGAATTTTGAACAAAGAGTAAATAACAAGTTCTGTTTTAAACTCGGTAAATCGTTTACTGAAACGTTTAATTTGATGAAAAAAGTGTATAGTCATGTGTGTTTATCGCCCACGAGTGCGTATGAGTTGTATAAATAATTTAAAGATGGTACGTACGGTGCAAAACAATCTGTGATTACGGAAAGTAACATCGTACTTGTGCGTGAATTTAACAGAAATGAGTCGAAATCCTCATTGCCATACGTGGGAATGGAATTAAATATTTCCAAAGATACAGTTCATCGCATTTTGACACAGCATTTTGAACTGAGAAAGGTATGTATAAGTTGTGTACCACACATGCTAACTGAATTCAACTCTGTACAGACTTGATTAAAGACTCAAAAAAAAACGAAAGCTTCAGGTATTCTATTGTAACTGGCGATAAGACGTGGTGTTTTAAATATGATCCAGAGACCAAGCATCGAAGCTCTGAATGGAAGCACCCAAGTGAAGAAAGACCGAAAAAAAGCAGTTTCGAGAAGTCAAAAGTGAAGATAATGTTGATTTGTTTTTATGATTAGAAATGCATAGTGCACAAAGAGTTTGCACCAACTTGTCAAACAGTTAATTCTGTATATTATCTTGGTATTATGGAGCGTCTTTTGACACGTATTTGTCGTGCGCGCTCTCAATATCGTGAAAATGGTAGCTCGCATTCGTTACATGACAATGCACCATCTCATCGCTTAAGTTTATCACTGATTTTCTAACTACAAATGGCATTTTATCAATCAACCATTCACCGGATTTGACCCACTGTGATTTCTATCTATTCTCTAAACTACATTTGCCGGTGAAAGGACAGCTTTATGCCGACGTCGAAACCATTAAAAAGGCGTCCACAGCGATCTTAAAAATTCATTCGACATATTAATTGACCATGTAAAACGTTGTATTGAAGCCGAAGGCGACTACTTTGAATAAAATAAATAAATTTACTCAAAATAGTAAGCTTTTGTTTTTATTTTAAAAAAATTTGGTTTTTTCTGCGACAGACTATATAATATATGTACTTCCGTTCTTGAACGATTACTGAAATGATTCCATAATTTAAAAAAAATTAAAAATAGTTGTTGGGTACCAATTGCTATGAATATATTTCAACGCAGTCGATTAAGCTTCGTTCCGCTATTTTTAACAGCGTCGGCTTGACCTATCATGGAAAACAAAAATATGATTAAACTTTGAGATAAATCTGTTTTTTACTGATTTTACTTCTGACTTAATCACCAGAAATAATTACCCTCATAATAACACATTACTTTAAATAGACACTCGCGTATCCTCTTATCTTTAAGACACCAGTTAGAAAACCACAAAGAAGACACTAAAAATACATTTCTTGTTAATTCGACAACTCTAGTCATTCGATTTGTCGCGATTTTATATTTCTTAGTAGGTAGTAAAAGAATTTACTTTGCTGTATATAAAAATCACCAAAGAGTTACAAGAGCTTTTGCCTACGTCTACTATAATACCCTCAGTGTAGAAAATATAAAATAAGATATATTTTTAAAGTGCAAGGTTTATAATAATAAAAATAATAATAAAATTGTCAAGGTAAATATATTGTCAAAAATGACAAATTTCACGATACAGTCATCAGATTGGAGGCAACACTAACATTGTTGCTAGTTCCCGAAATATAAACGGCTACCCTCGTATTGTTATTAGATATTCACACTTTTATTAAATTGTATACTCGTTTTACATAAACAGAAATACATACACATGTCTTTAAAATCAACTAAATGATATCTATATATATCTAGTCACCTCAAAAATAAATTGAAATGCCATAAATAAATTATAAACATCTTTAAAGAGGATCTCAAGAGAACGTTCTTTTTTATGTTAACGACCCTGACAACGTACTTGACCTCTACGAATTATTGGAATGTAGTATCTGCAATAGAAGTTTCAAATCCGGATAGGCCTGTCAATAAATATTAAAAGATGATGTAGATATTACCAAGTAATAAATAAATATTCACTTTCTTACAAGAATAAGTCATGCCGCTATATTTGAGAGCTTATAAATTATATTGAGGATAGGCGCATAATCTTGTAGAGTTTCCCAACGACCTTGAAGTCGTTCATTAGGTCACGGTCACGCGAGATCAAATAAAAATAAGCAAATGCATGCTGCCCATATAGTTATCTCTTCTTATATGTACTGCATTCCAATAATACGTCGGGCGATTCCTTTAAATTATTAATTTTAATAAAAGAAGCTTCTATTTATTGTTATATTTTTCATTATCTAATTGGAAGGCCTGCAGAATATTCAGATATTTTCTGAAAATCGAAGACAGAAACAGATTCAAATTCGAACATTCCATTAAATTAAATCAAATTTATATTCATAATAGATACTTAATATTTACAGTTACAATAAATAAAAGAATGTACAGTTTCTTTCTAACAGTATATTAGAATAAGAATTCGAAATAAATACGTACATATGTATACAGTTTCTCAAAAGAAGCGTTTGCGTATTAACGTATATACAAACTATTGTATTTTAATATGACACAATAACTATATAAATGATAGAAATTCATTTTCTCTAGTGATATATTTCTTTTTATGTATAGAACAAGTTAAAACAGTTATTAAAAAAAAACATATAAAATCACAAGCGATATACAACACCCATCAGCATATCTTCTCTCAATAATGTTTACTATATTATTGGCTACCTAAATATTGAGTTGACACGGAAGTTATAACGCACCTTTATAAAAAATAACGCTAGTTCCTTCAAAATCATTCGCATCTACCTTTATGCTAAGCCATTTTATAAAGCGTTGCAAACGGAAGACAAAGGTGAGCATTTTTACTTTACTTTTTTGTTTCCGTAAAGGGAAGAACGATCTCATAAAAAGTTGCGTAAAATTTATTGTGACAGTGCTTCAGAAGATTAACATCAATAAACGATGGTTCATGAAATTCCGTCCTGGTAATTTTAATCTTGACGCTTTCCGATCAAAGGGCCCACTGAAGTTGGCGAAAAAGTAAAAGAATAATGTAAAATTCATGACAGTCGTCACAAAAGATTGCAGGAACACTAATCGTCCACCATTCAAGCGTTTACGACTACCTGAAAGAGCTACAATAAGTTAGCAAACTCAATATTTGGTTCCACATGAAATCAAAGATGTTCACTTGACCGCGTGTATAAACATCTGTGATATTTTCCTTAAACGTAAAAAGGGTTTCCTTTTTTGAAACAACTGCTAACTGGCGATGAGAAGTGGATTATTTACAACAATGTGGTCGCCTCAAACGTCATCGGAAGTGGACATCCATAAGAGAAAGAGTGACGGGAAAATGTGTTCGTTCGAACTTGTACCAGGAACGAAACAATTAATTCAAGTACGTACTCTCGACAGTTGAACAGCTTGAACAAATCTACCACCCAAAAACGTTCAGAGCTACTAAGGAGAAGTATTTCATAATGATGACGCGAGACAACACACAAGTTTGATCATCCATCAACAACTATTGAATCTTAAATGAAATGTGGTAACACACCCACTATCTCGCAGGACCTTACCATTTTACACTTCCATTCTCTTCAAAGCTCCTTGTGTAGTGTAACGTTCGACATAAATAAGGCTATGGATCAGCTTCTAGTAAAGTTTTTCACTGATAAGAATACGTAGGTTGCTTTAAAAATTTTACGAAAGATATAGAAAAAAATCAATTATTTTAACTTTTTTTAATTATTTTACAAAATATTTTCCTTTATGATCTATGCACATCTGCATTTGGTGGAACCAGTTCTCAAAACATTGGGCCCATTGTTCCTCAGTCATCTCAGATACGAAGTTTTCCTAAGCTTCCACAGTCGCTTCCGAGGTAATACATTTTAATCCACGCATTTTGTCTTTTATGTATGGGAATAAAAAGAATTCACAAGGTGCCAGGTCGGGACTATAAGGCGGATGAGTCATCAATTCCGTTCGTGAAGCCGCTAGAAACTCTAGTGTTTGAAATGCGTTGTGTGTGGGTATATTGTCTTGACGCAAAATGATTCGTCTTCTTGGTTGTTTCTCGCGCACTTTTTGGAACACAGTTGGCAAATAAATGGTTGCATACCATTCAGCATTGACTGTGCGACGATCCTCTAGCGTAATAGTAGCAAGGTCCATGTCCATGTGGGAACTGGCTGTACCACCGCTCAATATTCGCCAAGGATGATGCCCGCAATATATAAAAGAATTAAAACCTTTTTCCAATACTTAAACCAAGAATTCATAATTTTCTAATTGAATTAGAACTCTATCATATGTATCTGTGAATAGAGCGCAACAGCCAAGGCGTTCCCTAAAAGCCACTTCAGTTGAGTATGCAAAGAGGGTAGCAATTATATACCGAATTACATAAATATTCAAATGAAAATGTTTATTTATTAATTAGACTAAAATGTAGTATATCTTCGCTTACTTTAATGATATTTTGATATGTATATAAATGAAATTCTGACATTTATAAGTAATTGAGAGATATGGAAGTCAATATAAGCATAAACTTTGATGAAAATTCTTGAAAATTATAGTTTTATTTATTCAAGAGGGATATAATCGAAGATATGTCTATACTCTCATATCAAATTTATAGCTCGTAGTCGGTGACAGCATTTTAGATACTCAATCGAAATTATGTTTTAATGAATAAAAGGTAATAGTAATAATAATATTAATAATATCGTTATTTGTCCAACAAAAAATTATTTTTACAGGATAACAAATGCAAAACAAGACACGATATTACAACTTCAGTATCATACACTTTTAAAATAAAATTACACCAAATTACTTCCAAACTGAGCTACCAATTTGTAGAAAATAAAATCTAAGTGTTCAGCAACATTATATTGTGTATCCATTTGCAATTATCCCAATTTAGTATATTTCTACATGTACTTTCTACGACTGTAAAAATTCCAAACAAATCACAAACATTCGAAGTATTCCTAAACAAGACAATGGCGAAGAGAAATCATTAACAAGCTTCTTGTAGAATTAATAAATACTCTGGAAGTATGAAATTCCACAGCTTCCTAACGGAAAGATAAAATCTTTCTACAGTCTATATTTATCAAGAATTTGTAACTCTTCAACAATGTATGTACGTGTATATGTCATGTCCTCGGCGTAACAACTAAATCACATAAAATGACTTTCCCTAGGTCATCTATGGTGTGAACTCTTCGAGAACAATGAACAGAAATTAGTGTTGAATATGCAATTTGTAATTACGCGTATCAAGTAAAACCATCTAAAAGGAAAACTTTTACGTTGAAGATTATGTAAACTTTTTATTTTGTATTATCTGTGTATGAATCTCATCACAAATCTTTTTGTTCGTAGATAGATAATAATTAATACGAATATAATTGTATTCGCTTTTATTTTTGCCTTGTTCATGTCATTATGCGTAGTTATTTCTATACGTTTTGTGCACAAGGACCGCTGAAATGTCTTAGAATGACGGATAGATAGCGCAGTTTCAGACTGTTTTTGTGATGTACAAGCAAGTTGTCTCCCCAACAACGTCAATTGTCAAATTTCAGATCATTACGTTTATTAATTTCGCGGTGCCTAATTAAGAGCGTCTTGGAACTTTTAATAAGATGGATAATGCAGCAACAAATATCTATAATGAGTTGAAGGACGGTCTGAAGCACTCGGCTCTTTCATTTTCTACTGTTAATAAATGAGTTCACGAGCATCACCTAATGGACTTTTGAAATCTACCACTACACCAAAAATTGTTGAAAAAGGGCATACTGGGTGTTAAGAGATCAACGATTAAAAACATCTGGAGTATGGAGGCTACGAACATCTCTAAAGAATGAGCGACATACATTTATATACAAAGATAAGAAAGAAACAAACAGTATGGGGGTAGGTGTCCTGACTGCTTAATGTTGACCAATTCGACCAGGCTCGAAAAAACAATAATAATCTAAACGATGGAAGCAAAGTAATACTCCTTCCTAAAGAAGGCATTGGACAAACCACCATATGCACATATTATGAGTCTTTTAGTAAAATAAAGCAAACTATGAATGAAAATCGTCCTAGTTTAATCAATAAAGGAATCATTTTACACAAAGACAATATAAGACCCCATACAAGTGTTGTTTCTTAGGTAAGAAGTAACAAAGTAACCTTCGATTTGGTACTGTCGGACTACCATTTTCTTCCAGGCCTAAAAAACACCTTCCAGAAATTCTCAACAGACAATCACGTTAAAGCTGCTGTGGATATTTTTTTAAACAAATTCGGGATACCTGAATTTTATCAAGGCATTGAGACTATGGATCATCGTTGGGTCGAATGTATAAAAGGGCAGAAGATTATGTTGAGAAATAGATGCAATTTCAAGCCGCATAGTTTTTCTCTATTTTCATAACATTTACTTTTTAACCCACACTCATAACAAAATAAAAAAAGTATGTTCAGATAATAATAAATCATGCCCTTAGATCCTCCAACAACTTAACGTTAATTACAATTAGGAGGCTTCGATAGGCCATCAGTTATTATTAACCCCATGTCGTGATGCAACTCAAGATCTTTGGCTGTCAAGCAAAACCACGAAAAATATTCCGAACAACGAATAACCGGAATCGATTCCGAGACGCTCGACGTGATAGGGCAGTTACTTACCACTGATCTATCAACCAATTTAATGATCACGTATCATGATTCTCATTCTAAAGCTCATTACTAATTTATTGCAGTAAAGCTTATTTATTTAGCTTATAGGATTTATTTGCTGTATCAAAATACGGAAAAACATGATTTCTGTTTATTTTCCAAAGAGGTATCAATCTCCTTCTTCAATTGATTATTGTCTATGAAAAATGACAACTTCTGAGGCCTTTTACAAATTTTTAGATAAAAAAGATGTCAATTTCGTACTATATAGTGGATGGTTTAGTTCAAAAACGTTACACACGTGGAAAATAAATTAGACTTTGGTTGTTTTCTGAAGTCGTGCATTATCATGAAGAAGAAACTCTTCTTAATGAGACAAACTTGAAAATTTTTGGTCGATAGCTGTACATAATTTGGTTAAGTATTGTCAAAGGTAACTGCTGTTATTTAGTCTCCTTTGGTATGTATTCAATAAGAATAACTGCTTAGTTAAAAAAAACGATGGCCATGAACTTTCTAGAAGATTCTGTGCGCATGAATTCTAATTTTGTTTCTGAGTTCCAATGTACCTGAATCTCATTACCTGTCACTATCTACAGGAAAGCTCAGTGTTTACATTCAAAAGGTTCAAATCGTTTTGAAAATTTTTTTACCCAAAGCAATCTTAGAATTCACTTGATAAACTTTAGTCCTGCCTAATTTACCATGTAGAATTGTTAAACGCTTCGTTCAGATATACTTAGTGCTTTATCAGTGATGGAAGCTTTCAAACGGTGATCATCGTGAACCTTTGTCATCATCACATCAGAATTGATTGTGTCCGAAGATTTTCTTCTTCTTGGCTTATCTTCGATGGATTTACTACATTAGCGAAACTCTTTCAACCTACTTTCGCTTAAAATATATCAGAGCTTCCCGATATATTGTAATCATTGGTTCTTGAGTAGTTGTTGTAGATTTCTGTTTCGAAAACGATTCTAGATTAAAAAAATAGAATCGCTAATTAAAAAAAAATTTTTTCTAAAAAACTGACGACATTGGTGAAAATACATTATTTGAAAGTCATCTTCCAGACAAACCAGAAAATGATCGTCAAAGGCTTTAAGAATTCTTATAGAAAAAGGTCAACGTTAAATATTCGAAGAACTTGAGAACATATCAAACGTAAATCATATTACAATATTAAGATACCTTCATACAAAGTAAGTATCTTATGAAGTTTCTATGCGAAACATTGGTGAAAATACATTATTTGAAAGTCATCTTCCAGACAAACCAGAAACTGATCATCAAAGGCTTTAAGAATTCTTATAGAAAAAGGTCAACGTTAAATATTCGAAGAACTTGAGAACATATCAAACGTAAATCATATTACAATATTAAGATACCTTCACACAAAGTAAGTATCTTATGAAGTTTCTATGCGAAACATCCTGGATCGATCAGATCGTATTTGATAAGAATTAATGACCAACGTGCAACAGTTATATAATAATCGACAATAGAAGTATCAACACACAAAGTTTAAAGATGTGCTTTCAAGTCACTACTCCATTCAGAGCCAATTCTAATAAAGATTTAGAGAAGCATATATTATATTTAATTAATTATCTCTTCTTATCAATTGCGGAAGCATAATGGCGAATTGGTACTGTCAATATATCTAACGAACACTTTACAAACATAAGTCACCAGAACAATTATTTTTAAACTATAAAACTCAAATTATCAATTTTTCGAGGACGTCAAGTTTTTTCAGCCTCAAAGATTCAGTTTTGCTGCAGTGAAGCTCTTTCGATACAGCAATGTCAACTGCAATAAAAGTCTCTTAGATAGCTCTTGCAGTAGACAAAATGCATGCAAATGAAGAAGCAGTGCCAAGGACGCTGTTCTAGTTCCAAGACTGAAAAGCAACTAGGGACAATGATCGGGAAAGTCCACAAGCCAAATTAATTGGAAAATAGTGTTATTAATTTCTTACTTTGAAACTAAATACGTGATAAGCTAGAAAAGTTTTCTTCCTAACGATGAAACAAAGGATCTATGATCCTCTTGATACTTTTATTTTTAAACGTAATTTCTCTTAACTTCAACGTATTTATGTTACTCATCCAGCAACGACTTTATTCTATCGGAAAAACATAATTTCTATTGGTCTTCAATATAGATCGTTTGCAAAATGACGTCTTCTGAGGCGCGTTCTCAAATTTCTTAATAGAAAAAGTTGTATGGATCTAAATCCTGGCTATATGGTAGGTGGTCCAGCTCAAAGAAATTACGCTGGCGGAGAATAGGTTAGACTTTGGCTGCCTTGTGAACTCGCGCATTGCCATGAAGAAGAATTTTTTTTCGTTAATAGCCGAATGTAAATTTATTAATGTATCTGCTGTTATTTCAGTCCATTTTGGCATGTATTGAGAAAATGTTATATTCAATGGATTTATAACCCCACTAGAACTGTTTCAATCACTATTTCACTTTAAAATATGAAGTCTCGTCCCTATACATGCAATCATTCGTTCGTAAATAATTTTAAAATTATGTTGCCTTGTCAAGAATTGATGATGATGATGATGATGCGATGCTCTAATTTCTCATTTTTCTTCGCGAAATACTTTTCAAAGCACAAAATGATTTACGAACTGAAGTCAAATTTGATACATAAATAGGAAAATGTTGTCATTATTGAATGTTACTAGGCAATGCACAATTAGTTGTTTCTATCAAGGCTAAGTAGATTTTTCTTCTAGTTCCGTTCATATTAATTATATAGCTTTAGTTATTTTAAGTAAAAGTGAACTTTCTTAATCATTACTTTACTTTTTAAAAGATAAATAAATGTGCTAAGGTATCATTAACATTTCAACTTACAGATCTACAGGTTATATGTTTTCAATAATTGCTGTATTTAATTTTAATAGCCTACTCTACATAAATTTCTTACAAAGACATTTTAGAGAAAGTTATTACCTAAATATGCAAAAGGCAGTAAGTACACAAAGTATGTTTTGCACACGTACATACATACATACGTACACTTCACATACCGTGACAATTCTTTAATGTTAAAAAAATATTTCTTATTTAGGTTAAACTGCACTCACTCATCATGGCTTAAGAAAATAAAATATTTTTTACATCCTTAATAGATATTCAAAGCAAATATATGTATGCAAAAACAGCTATGTTCATACATACATACATGAACTTGATTTCTAGTTGAAGAGAGTAGTCGTCAGTGTAAGTAAATGTTATTATGGTAAAATGGAAATTTTCCATTCCTTCCTAATTATTATTTTAGACAATTTATTCTATACATTTTATGTAATAACTAGTACGCATTAGTATTGTTTGAAAACAAGAATTATCCGTGTATATTGTATTAAATAAGATGAAGACAACGAGAAATTTCAAAAATGACATGCAGCCTTCGCATCAGGATTGGAAATCTACGGATATAGATATGTATATACGGAGAACCTCGGGATGTAGGTTTGTGGAACGGTGAACAGCGCTCGTTTTTAAAAGAAACTGTTTACCAGTTTTTATTCTGTCACTCTCATAATTTGCAGAAGTAATACAAAGTAGAAACAACGAATTGAAAATAACTAGTTTAAATCTCATATTATAAATTAAATAACAAAAAGGAAATTAAAGCTTGCATCCTATCAATTTAATTTATACGCGTATATAAGAATTTAAACAACTATATACATGCCTAACATTATATTTAATTAGGAAGGACAAAAATAGGAAAATGATTTGTGTGTAGCAACAATAATATAATTCTAAATAATTATCTTACACATGCAGAATATAGCTAATATATAGTTGTTGACTATCGAATTAGGACCACTGCGAGAAATTTAAGTTTCTGGCAATGATTTTTGAATTGTACATACATTCATAATTTATTTCTAAATATTTACTGTCTTTGTATAGTGCATTTTGTTATTTTCTGATTTATAGTTACTCTGACTTCCAGTAATAATATTTTAATGTTAGAACCACCTGCTCCTCGAGCTTTCTACTGCATTACGTTGTAGAAATATCTAAGCTTAGTTTATCTCTGACCCTGTTCGAGTAATAACTACCAGGTGTACCGGAACGTCATTACCTGTAACAGATGTCGCTAGGCTTAAGAATGCAATATTATGATATGTCAGTTTATTCTACTAACATCAAGCTTCAAAACCATACATGTTATATTTTGCGAAAGTAACACCGTCACAGATCTATATCTCTTTGAAAATATCGAGTTTCGTACCTGAAAAAGTGTATTTGCGGCACGTATTACTTTTCTTACTTAATCAAAAGAAAAAACCGCTGAAAGTCATCGTTTGCGAGTAGAAACTTACGATGAGCATGCTCCAACAATAAAAACATGTGAGGCGTGGTTTCGACAATTTAAAAGTGGTGATTTCGATGTACAGGACAAAGAATGTTCTGGTAGACCGAAAAAGTTTGAAGATGCGAAACTGCAGGAGTTATTAGATGAAGACCCAACCCTAAGTCAACAACGATTGGCGAAAGCGTTAAATGTGGCCCAGAAAACGATTATCGACCGATTACGAGCAATGGAAAAAATCCAAAAGATGAGAAAATAGGTGCCATATCAATTAAATGACAGGCAAATGGAAAATCGAAAAATCGTCAGTGAAATGCTGCTTCAAAGGTATGATCGGAAGTCATCGAATAGTGACGGGTGATGAAAAATGGATTTGTCTCGAAAACCATAACCGCAAAAAATAATGGTTATCACCTGGCGAAGCCGGCTCATCAACTCCAAGGCCAAATCATTTTTGTTGCAAGACAATGCTCTGTCTTTGGGGTACCAGAGCGGTATCGTGTATTACGAATTGTCCAAATCTGGTCAAACAGTTAGTATTGATCGCTACCGACAACAAATTACCAATTTGAACCATGCGTTCATAGAAAGAAGTCCAGAATGGGCCTGAAGACACGGTAAAGTGATTTTACAGCACAATAACGCGCCATCTGATACAGCGAAACCGGTCAAGGAACTATTGAAAGTACTTGGTTGGGACATAATATCGCACCCGCCGTATTTTCCAGACCTTGCACCGTCCAACTATCATCTTTTCGCATCAATGGGACACGCGCTTGCAGAACAGCTTTTCGTCAATTTCGAAGAAGTTAGAAAATTGCTCGACGAATGGTTTTACTCAAAGGATAAACAGTTTTTTTGGGATGGCATCCATAAATTGCCTAAAAGATGGGCAAATGGCCAATACTTTAAATAATTGAAAATTTTGGGGTTCTTTTTTACGAAAAAACCGATACTGACTTTCAGGTACACCTTGTATGTAGCTGCAACTGTAAGATTCTACCACGAAATTAGACTCGAAATGAAAAAATTGAGGAAACAAGTTTTCTATTTGCTAACGTATTTCCTCATTTATCTATCCGAAAAGTTCTTTCGGCAAAGAAGGCTGAGTTTGGGGGAATAAGTGACTAGATCTGACGAATAAAGTGAGTGAGGTATAGTCTGAAATCTTATTTTATGCATTTTTAGAGAACAACTTGACCGGTGTGAGAAAGCGCATTATGGTGGTTAAAGAGAATCTTTTATCGGCCATTCCAAGTCGTTCCTCGAGCTTTTAATTGTTTTGTTTGACCTACACCTCTTCAGTCGTTCTTTTCCTATTTGTTTTTACCGTCGTTGTATGTGTCTATATGTAAAAGCACAAAAATATCAGTTTCTTATATTTTTTTGCATTTACATATACCCTCATCATATTAAGTGATATCGATAGGTACACCAATAAACACTTTTGTAAAAGCACAATGGAAAATTCGAAACAAAATATTTAAATTTAAATAAAAATAATAGGCAAATAATCGAAAACAGCATATGACAATATAGCACATCTGTTTTAACCAGCGACATGTTCTTTCAAATTTCTCAAGAAGAAATCTAGGTACCCTGATATAATTGACTACCCGCTTGCTTCCAGGCAAGTGTTACGCTTTACTAATTATAGACGACATATGTAGGTGCAACTGAGCGCACTATTTTATTAACATTTTCCATCTTAGTAGAAATGGAGTCGTCAATATATATATAGGGTTATTAAAAAGTAATTTTCCAATTTGAAAGAGCCTCGTCTGTAGTTTCAGTCCTAACGATCATATAATTTGAGAGAAGGATATGGGAATATGTTAGGAACTCGTGAAATGAAATATCTTACAAAAGTACCAGAAGTTAAAAAATTAGATAGAAGTACGTTCGGAAATTATTTAGTGTGGAGTAATCGCCGTACGTACTTCTGTCAAATTGTTTAACTTCTGATATTAGATCTGTTTAATACGATTTATGGCGTGTTAAAATACTCAGTGCTGGTGGCTTAGCTGGTAAGATAGCCGTCTATTAAACGGCAGATAGAGTTTGGAATCCTTCTCCAGCGCTGAAATTTTTAATTAATTTCTGCGACTTTAATTAACGGTGGCATAGCAGAAAATAATAATTTTCCTTAATTTTCCATCGTAAAGAACTTAATTATATATTTATATATAAATATTAATATCAAAATACACTGATTGTAGGTTTAAAAAGTAGATCTGTTTCCATAATATGATTTATATCGTGTTAAAGGGCTCGAAGACAGCCTTCCTGGTGGCCTAGTTGGCAAGTCTGACGTCTAGCAAATGATAGATTAGAGGCTGGAGTCCTTCTCTAGTGCAGAAATTTTTAATTAATTTCTGGTTCTTTTGTAAGATAATTCATTTAACGAATTCCTAATATATTTCTACATCTATGATTCATTTAAATGTAACTACAGTAAAGTAAATACTGTTATGTATACTTCGAATTTAATATCATTCATAATTTCTACTTCCTCGATACCAATTTTCATTTCATATTGAAACGATCGATTTCCCTATACCGTCATTTTCTATTGAAGACTAATGCTCGGGATTATGCACAGAGAATTAGATCATCAAGAATCATAATTTCATTTATATCACAGGTTTAACGTTTTTCCCACAATTGTACGTTTTCTGCTTGTTACATATTTCTGCTTTGGTTATTTCATTAATTACTATAATAAACAAGCGAGAATAGTAACTACTAACTTACCTCAGTTCTTTTCTTTACCTGACCTACTCTACGTGTTTTTTAATTATATAAAATTCCTAGCTACATCTCTTTAGCATGTCTCAAATATTATTTGTACTTATGATTTCTCCCCTTTTTTAATTTTATTTATAAGCTCGCCTTAACAAGAATACATGTTTCTTCATTCTTATTCTAAAATCCGATTGTAAATCTTCTAATGTTGATTGTAATATTAGTTTGTACTCTCCTTGTAATATTTTTTTCAAGCACTCATCTTACCGACTATATATTGGGCATGTTCTAAAACTTTCGAAATTTATTTTATATCCTTTCTTACGTAACGGTATTATTACAGCTATTATTGGTCTATACTTAAACAAAATTAAAATAAACATAAACGTTCATTATTAATCTTTGTTGTTTTGTAAACGAGCATTAATTCTACTTAAAGATAGGCAACTAAATTACCACGAACCATTAAATTATATTTTCTTAATATCTCAATATTTAATTCAATACATAAAATATTATTAAAGAATTATAGTTGCTTTTGTATTTAGTAGTTCTTATTATTTATTGCTTTAACAAATTCCTGCTTTTTATTCAATATAAATTCTACCTACTACACAATCGGTCGCCGAGAAAACTTTTTTAAAGTAGTAATTCTTAATGACGCCATCTATTAAAAACAATATGTTTATAAGGTAGATCTTTCACCAATGTTATATCAAAATTTGACATTTGTATCATTAAAAGCAGAAAAATTGCACATAAAGTAACAGTGTGTATTTAGCATCGGTCGAAAAATGAATTTTGAACAAAGGAGGTTCATTGTCACGAAGCATTTGCCGTACAGCAGTTTTAACAGGCTCATCAAAAGACTCAATACAGAAGGTCCATCAGTTATTTTTTTCGCCTCTAAAGTTTTTCTTGTCCTTTTATATTCACCAATAACGCGATATACTAGGTCTGTAAATTCCTAGAATCGTATCTATCTGACGTAGAAATATGTTTCACATATCGCACTCAATAAAGTTATCTATTAGTTGGTAAATTTGTCATTATATCAGAACTGTCAGAAGAGATGCCCATTGTGAAAGGTTTTTTACGGTCTTGTTACCAACAATACATTCCTTTTTATGCAGTCGTATGTGTTTTCTAGTATCCCACACTAACGCCAGGAGCAAATCGATAGTTTTGGTTCTGATTGCGACGACCGACGTTTTAAAGCGCCAATTTATATTTTGTCTAGAATAGCCAACGAAATTTTAGAGGACGTATTTACTTATGCGAAACTTGTGGGTACTTTTTTATTTAATTGTTTTTCATCACATGCCACAGATATGTAATTAATCGTTGCAAATATATTTTTCCTGTTATTAGGCTTCTGTGTGTTAGAAATAAAGATTATTATTATTGTAACGGCCTTTAAAACAACTAAATTAGCTTTTATTGTTTCAAAGTTATCCTAAAAAGTGTTTTGATGACAGCTTAACCATTTAAAAAACGGAAGAAGGGGAAAATTTCCACTCATTATTTCGCAGAGGCGTTTCAATAGATTAACGATTATTTAAGGATTTGTAAAAATATGAAAATGGAATGAAGTCCTTTTTCTGTCTATGAAAAGTATGTAAATCTCCGAACTTTTTAAATTTTTACATTAACCACTAAGGAAAGTACAGGACGGAAGAACAAGGATGAAAGATAAAAGAAATAAAAGCAGATTTCAACACGGTGAATAGTAAATTTCTTAAAAAAGACTGCGTAAATAATAACTAAAATCCCCAATATAGTAAATTAATTTAATTTATTATGTAACGTTTTTAAATGATTATTAAAAGAAATATAAAAAAATAATTTTACAATGACGAAGGTTATACATGTAAATAAAAATATGCGGGGATGGAATACCGGCTTTAATAAATTTAAAATAATTATGTACATACATACATGATGTAAAAATATACAGTACAAACATTATAAATCCAAATATGAAAAATATGGAATAAATATTGTCCGAATAATTTTCTAAAACTTAAATGTACAAGTTGGCAATTGCATACGGCAAAATTTAGGAAAATAGTTTTTGTTTCAATTTTTGGCACGAATAAAATGTTTATTTTCTAAGATGGTTCGAACCACAGTGGGGCACAAGATCGTCATCTTCACAAGTAAGGGTGGATTCGTCGAAAGCTTTTCCTTTACCACATGTAATCAAACGTGGATAACCGTTAACACAAGTGATAAGACGTTGACAATCTCCCGGTACAGCAAATCTGGGATATGGCCAGAATCTGGCGGCTACGCTATCTTGTGGGATTTTGGTTGGACATTTGAAACCAATGACGGCTAAAATAATAAGTAAATATAAATTTGTTATTCACATGCAATTTTCAGTTCAAGTTCAATATTTTAAATATTAAATTTACAGGTAATTTTGATGGAGCCTGTGGTTGATTAACTTATTCACTTAAGGCTGACATATAACCTCTTTTCGCATTAATTTTCGTATTCTGTATACGTATTTCGACAATTACGTTGTCATTATCAGCAGATACGGTGTCGCACCTGGAAAACTACGGCAAAAACCCGCACAAATTCCTTACACGATTTGTACCATCGAAAGCCAAAACGCACAGTGTGCGTTTTGGAAAATTAATGTGAAAAGGGGTTATATATCAACCTTAAGTGATTAAATTAAATTTACAGTAAATAGAAACATATAAATATGACCAACTATAAAGTATATACCTTCTGGATTACATGTCTCCAATAGAAGATCTGGCCAATTGCATCCATGAATTCTTTCGTCGTATACTAAACCTGGTCCGCACTCTTGTGGTTGTGGTTCACCATAAGAACACTTTACGTAGTTAATAGAACAACCTGCACTGTGTGGGTAGATTCCGAATTGATACTCACAACCAGGTGTGCTTATTGGTGTTACTAAAAAAATATTTATTAATTTATGAAGTATAAAAATAGGATATATTTACTGCTTTTGATATTAAATCAAATAAATATTAGCATAATATAGTTTTGAGAAGGAGGTTGTAATTGATATAACAAAATAATTGATTAAAATATATTATAAAAATTAAAAGCGCGATAGATTTTAATTGTTCAGTATTTCGTATGCCAAACAAAATTTGTAAAAGAACAGAATTGCGACATTTCAGACGGTAATTCGTAAATTATTACAAGTTAGGATCGAGTTATTTAGCGATGAATCTGGTTAGATACTAGACACCCCTAACGCATAGTAATTGATCGAACTATAAGATTGTAGATATCTTCTTCAGAATTTATACTTCTTTAAATTTATGTATGTAAATCGGGATAATTATTAGAAAAATTACATTTTAGTATTCTCACATATAGATATAAGATCATCATTTAAAAGTAATATTAATTACTATAATCCCGATTAGAATCGTACATGTATGAGCAAGATTAAGTATTTCTATTTAAATTTAAATGAAAAAAATACCTAATATTAGGTGCGCAACTAAGTTCTCGCTGTTTTTTTGATGAAAATGCAACTTTATTGTGAAAAAATGTTTACAAATGAGTCATTCAAAATATTGCCCATCCCTAGCGACAACTTTTTCCCATCTTTCTGGCAGAGCTCGAATACCGTCACGGTAGAAGTGTTCGCCTTTTGAGGCTATCCACGAATCAAGCCATTTTGAGATATCTTCATATGAGCGGAACTGCTGATTAGCCAGACCATGTGCCATCGAACGGAACAAGTAATAATCGGACAGCGCAATATCTGGGGAATATGGCGGATGGGGTAGAACCTCCCATTTGAGCGTTTCTAAGTAGGTTTTAACGGGTTTGGCAACCAGAGGCCGAGCGTTGTCATGCTGTAGAATCACACAGCAAAACCTTCGCAGCGTGAATATTCGGCCGAACCGACGACGTAGAAGCATGACCGGGCAGTCCCCATGATTTTGTTTTCTTTGAGTTGCTGTAATGAATCCATTTTTCATCACCCGTAACGATGCGATGAAGAAAACTCTTCCTTTTTTGCCACTGGAGCAGTTGTTCACAGGCGAAAAAACGACGCTCAACGTCTCTTGGCTTCAAATCATAAGGAACCCAAGTTCCTTGTTTTTGAATCATTCCCAACGCATGCAAACGCTGGGAAATGACTTGGCGGGTAACTTCTACTGCTGAAGCAAGCTCTTTTTGCGTTTGGCACGGATCCTCATCGAGCAATGCCTCCAATTCAGCGTCTTCGAAAGTTTTTGGTCTTCCCTCAAGCGAACGGTCGTCAACATCGAAATCACCGTCTTTGAAGCGACGGAACCAATCACGCACGTTGTTTCAGTTAGAGCAGCATCTCCGTAAACTTTTTGGAGTTCTCGATGCGCTTCAGCCGCCGTTTTCTTCGAATGAAAGAAGAAAAGCAACACTTCCCGCAAATGACGATTGTTTGGCACAAAATCAGACATTTTCACACAACCAAAAGTATATGACGCAAAAACAAAATCACTAATGTGTCAAAGCGGTTTGTTTACTATATGTCTAAGCTTGGTTCATGACGTTTTGGTTATGTCACAATCGACCAGCACTTACTACTGGAGCCATCTCTTGAAAACCAGCGAGAACTTAGTTGCGCACCTAATCGTTTTTTACTATTAGGTATTAGGATATTATGAACGAATTTTTACAGATTTTATATTGTATATCAAGAGAAGTATATTGAAATTAAAAAGAAATAGTTAAAGAACAAATAAAATATATGCAACTTCTAAAAAGGTCATAACAGTCAGTATTAAAGTAGAGTGTCTATACCTTTTCGCTTCTTTCAATTACATTTATGTAATGTATTTATTTTTATTTTCCTTTATCAACTGGTAAAATTGTGGTTTTAACATATTTGGATGAAACTTTATATTTTTTTTAATAACCAATCCATTATATCACATTTTTTACTATTTGAATAAGGCGTGCGGTCTATTTAAATACTGCGGTACGGCATTATCTGTTATTACTACAGAATTTGGTGATCAATTTGGAATCTACAGAAATCATTTCTCATAATTTCTAGAATTCATTTTGCCATCTTTAGTACCAAATAGAAAAATCAGTAATTCATTCGGAATGAATTCCATCACTCTACCTACATCCATAATAATTAGTTTTCACTTAGATATTGGGAAAAATTGTCTATTTCCACTTTTGTCGTTCCAATCTTTAGAGATGTATATCCACTGTGTATGTACGTTACACGAGTAGCTACTATATTTCTACCTATATTGCGGAAAAATTTGATTCGTTTCAAGTAAGAAATTCGCAATGCACGAATATCTTTTCAACTAAAACTTGATTGTTTATCATTTTTCGTAATTCAAAGACTCGTTCTTTGAAAATACGTTTTAGCGATGTATTCGAACCAATTCAGTCTAAATCTTTGTTAAGTACTTCACGTAGCATATTTACTGTAAACCGTTGTCCTTCTGTTTTATGAAAGTTATAAATCGAGTAAAGAGGGCATGGAAGGTCTGAAAGACATCAGTGCATCCTTTACAATTAATGTATGAGGTTACTATAACGTGAGGAGTTTTAGGACGATATATTTATTTTCCACGAATTCAGATACTAAAATTTATCAGGGATTTTTGCTAAAGTTTGTCAAAAAGTAGTTTACTAAAGGAAAATAAAATTGGACACTTCAGTAAAAGAGCGATTCAAAATACCAAGCTACCATGCATGAAAACGAGTAAATTTATTTGAGCATTAAGTTTATGTGCTTTTCACCTGTCGAATTTGGAACAACTACCGTATCACATTAAATTAAACTTAATTAATGTAAAACTACTACCAGTGAAGCAATGACGACGATGGTCGCTTCGCTCAATTCCAGAGTTTGTCAGATACTCTGACTGTGTCAGCAGTTCTACGCACCCGGTGAGTATTACTTCCAAAACTATAATTCAAAGAAGTGAGAGAGAACTATACATTCATCTCGTGGATAGAAGTGAATGCACTATTTGGCAATTGCCATCTGTATGCACACAAAACTGATTAGTCAGTATATGTATATACTGTTTAATGGCGGTTAAAGCGATATAAGTGCTTCCACTTCTATCCGAGAGATAGATATATAGCCTGTTTCGCTACTTTATTAAATTAAATTTGGGGTTTCTTAGGACAGGTTAAAGAAAAATCTCTCACATTATATATTACTCAAGTTATTCTGCATCGTACCTTACTACTGTAATATCAACAAAGAAAGTTAGTTTTGAATATTTTAAACTATAAAAAATCCTGTAAGTTTAATTTACATTCTAAAAAAAAAATAGTGCTCCAGTAAATCAAACAATTTACTGTGTGTCATTACGTATAACTTTAGCTTAATCTAAATACATATAAGTTAACATTTTATACTAATGAGGCGAGAGAGATACAAGAATTCATAAATATTCTTTCTTAGTAAGGTTAACTGTTTAGTAAAGCGTATTTTGAAATTAGCTTTCAGATAATTAGAAATTTATAATCTAGACAGTATGGCATTTGGGGTATTTAATTAGAATTCCAAATATTTTGTTATAATTTTACGTAAATATGCGCATTTATTGTATACTACTATGTCATATGATATGCATGTTAGCATATAAAATGTTGCAACCAATGTAAATGTCAAGGTGATATAAAATGAACGAAAAAAAATTATAACAAAATTATTTTCAATTAAGACTGATAACATTAAAACTATCAGACAAAAAACACACGTAAAAAGATATTATAATAATATTAATAAAAAGTAATAAATGCTAAAGAAAATTTAACAGTTGTAAATATAGATTAAAAAATATGTATGTAAACCATCAATGCTCAGGGATGCACCTTATGTCTGAAATAATAATGTGATGTTCGCCTTATCAGGTTAGATTAATCTAATCTTCTCGAATTAAGCAACATTCAAAACTGTGCATGTACCTTTTTAAAACATTTAGAGAAATAGATACTAACGCATGGTAATTAGTCGAACTATAATATAATAGGTATCAGATACGAAATAAGATTTCGCAATTTATACTTTTATGTACGAGGGAACGTCTAAAAATAACCGAAATGCAACGGTGTGGGTAGGGGTTGCCTAGCATTCGTTCCTGCCACTAGGTGCGCATCGGTTCTTTCGCCGAATAAGATTGCGTCTCGTTACAGTGTATTTTTATTGTTCAGAAAAAGTATCGTAGAAACAGTTTTGATGTTGCAAACAGCTTACAAGGATGACGTGATGAGAAAAATCCAAACGTATGAATGGTTTTCTCGTTTCAAAAAAGGCGAAAGGTCAATGAATTTCAAACCTCGTTCTCGACGACTGTCAACTTCCAGAACGAATGAAAATGTCGAGAAAGTTCGTGCAATTGTGCTTGAAGACCGACGACGAACCATTGAAGCAACCGCAGAGTTATCTGGAATAACTTGGAGCTTAGTTCAACGAATTTTGTCGGAAGAATTGGGGATGACTTGCATTCCCCAGTTCTTAGTTAAAAACAGCATGACGCCTTTGCCCCACGCCCCCTACTCACTTGATTTTACTCCGTGCCACTTTTTTTTGTTTCTATGAATGCAGAGACGAAGAAGAAAACAATATAGCGTCTAGCAGCTATACAGAAAAACAAGATCGAATAATATTTCCAATCGAATCATCGATTAGACAAGTGTATAAAGTTAAAATAGAGAGTATATTGAAGGTATTAAGGTTGCTTTGTAAAAAAAAAAACATGTAATACAGGTTTTTATAAAGAAACTACGGTTACTTTTGGGTACGCCCTCGTATATGTAAATCGGGATAATTATTACAGAAATTGCATTTTAATATTCTCGCATAAAGTTGCAACCAATGTAAATGTCAAGGTGACATAAAATTAGTGAGAAAAAAAATAAAAACAAAATTATTTTCACTTAAGGCTTATAATATTAAAACTATCAGACAAAAAACAAATGCCAAACGAAATTATTAATAATAATAAAATGGTAAAAAGTAATAAAAGTTAGAGAGAATTTAATAGTTGTAAATATAAATTAAAATATAAATCATTAATGCTCATAGATGCATCTTACGTCTGGAATAATAACACGTTTTTAGCGGGTTAGATTAATCTAATCTAATCTTCTTGAATTAAGCAACATTCATAACTGTGCATGTGCCTTTTTAAAACATTTAGAGAAGCAGAATAAACATTTATCCATTTCAGTGTTTAGTCTGTACGAAAATAATACGCACCTCCTACAAAATTATAAAACAAACTGCTAAAAAGTTATCTTCGTCAAATGTTTAACATTATAGACATGTACCTAGTTTTTGTGTTTCCTTCGTGAAACTGCTTTTATAATATTAAAGGAAACTTTCGTGACTACATTAACTCTTTCGAAAAGGATACTTACATAATGTTAAAGAGCGGAAAACTTCCTCCGTTTTGCAAAATGGCAATTGTTGCAACTTATTTATCGGTTTACGGAGCTTAAAAAGGACGTTGTAATCGCGCCTCTAAAAATCACAATGGAGAAATGAAATAGCAAACATATACGATGAAATTTTTAGTTCGTGGGTAAATCCGTAATGGGAATTTTTTCACGGATTAGACAGCTATTAAGAAATTACTTGTTTGCGTAAGGAATTTAAAGATGACGGTAGTGACTGTGACTTGTAAGGTGGTTAAGCTAATACAATTAGCGCACTAACTGAGAAAAACATTAACACTAAAGCAGTAATTACGCTCACAGATTAATATTTAATTATTTTGCAATTCCTTAACATTTTTGAAATATTTGTCGTGTTCGCCGAATTCTGCGTTTGTTAACTCTTTCCCCAATGGCGCTACAGTCCAAACAGGATCTTGGTCTCTGTCAGCTTTTGTCCCAAGCTCCGCTGAACAAGAACCACTTTTCTACGTATATTGACTCCTATCAATTCCTGCGGGTCCTCCTCTTTTCATCGTTTTTGTGCCCTCCCCCCTTAGTTTTCTGCCTTGCATCTATTTCAATCTCTGCAGTTTAACGAATTCTGTAGCCATTTCTTTCAACAGTTGGTAAACTTTTTGATTGTATTACTTTTACTAACGATAGATCAAAAAGCGAATAGTCGACAATTTGAATATTGGAAACCCTATGTTCAAAGATAGAGTACAGAATGGTGAAAAATGATCTTTACTGCAAATGAAACCAGTGTGTAGAAAAATTAGGACCAGCTTATAATGAAACCACACAGAGAATAAATATAAAATAATGATTATTTAATTATATGTTACAAGGTACAAGGCGTCTTTTTTAAGTAAATCAAACGAAAGAAAATTTTCAAAAACCGAATTTATTTTCAGATTCTACACACATTTCTCTATTTTTCAACATAGGTGCTAAGTTTGTTTAAACACTTATCAAACCTTATAACTACATTTTGTATACCCTATTTATGGAAACTTGCCACCTGCTTCGATAACCAAGATGTCACGTCCGTTTTCACGTCTTCGTTATCGTTGTAGTGGTTACCGCCGAGATTATATATGAGATAGCGGAAAAGATGGAAATCGCTCAGCCTCAGTACAAGGTCGGGGCTATAGAGGGGGGCTCCAAACTTCCTATCCAAAAGAGTCCAATAAACCTCGGATCTGAGCTGCAGTAGCTCCGTAAACTTCACAAATCTGCCCGTGAATGTTTGCAGCAGACATGTTTCTTGTCGACAAAAAACGTATCATTGACTGCACCTCGCACGGGACGGACGATTCAATAATCTTGAACATTTTCAAAACACAGAACAGATCGTACAGGTTACTTGCACAGTTGCAACTGAGCACGGTTGTTCCCAAGGAATGCCGGGACCTATCAGTGTAAACAACAAAACGGCCCTTACTTAAAAGACACGCCTCATATTTCTTACAGATCAATCGATATTCAGGTAGACTACACACTTGAATATAATTAAGTAAAAGAATAGAAATTATCGAAGGATTTTGTAGGATTTAAGGCAAGTTGAATACAGAAATTGACTTATATCAAATATTTTATAAATTCTGTTTCCGAAAAAAGAATGGTAATTGAGGACATGAAAAGGGAAATATAATTTTCTTTAAATGTAGCATATTCAAAATCAAACGTAATGCTTTTTAAATCATTGGAGTTAGACTAGTGACTATAAATTAAAGATATTGGTACTATGATATATGTTTACGTAGTTAAACTATTGAACAATAGAGAAATGTTTACTATATAAATAGAAATAAAGTTATATAATTCTTTAATCGCTAGAGGTTTGTGTTTGAAATTTGCATATCACATTAAAATTATTATCACCTTTAATTGTCATGTTTTACTTGTAATTATTTGTCATAGTAATTACATACAGTAATTCGTAAAGGAAAACTATTCTTCTTAATATGCTTAACACTTTACGCTATACATTTTGTATATATATTTAAAAATAGAATATTTTCACGTAAAGATATCTTCTAACAGAAACTTACGATCTGCTTTACGACTGCCACAGTCAACGGCCCAGTTATAATTGCAGTGATTGTGAACAGCACCTTTTCCATCGAAGAGTAGTCCGTTTTCACAGTGTTCTACGGTTAAGGTTCCATTAGTACATAGGAAGAAAAGATTGCAGGATTCTGGGTGGGCATACGCCTGAATACCATACTTTTCTGGACAAGCCGGAGCGTCCTGAACTAGTACTCCACCTTGCGCTGAAATATCGAATTAATTAGATAGCGAAAATCCATACTATAAAATAGCGGCGAATTATTTGTTTAAAAACTAATATTTTAGGCTTTATTTATAAATAATTAAGCGCATGAATTTCTAACAATTTACAAGGATTTAATAGAATTATTAAGTTATGTAATACTCGTAGATTTAATAAAGAAAATGTAAATTAACATTACGGTATCTCAATAGTATCAAATGATTCTGTTCTACTTATTTTATTTCTTGTTTTCCTTATAAATGATCGATCGATTGCTAAATGGAATATTCCCTAAAAAATTTCTTTTCCCTAAAATAGATATCTTCAGTCAGAATTTTATATACGAGGGTAATCCTAGGACTACCCGACCCACCAAGGAAAACACAAAAATTTTGGAAATAAATATATTTATTTTTCAACATAATCTCCTTTCAGCTCTATACACTTTTCCCAGCGATGTTTATTAAGTTCGATACCCTTTTTATAATAAGAACTGTCTTGCTTCTCAAAATAGTAATTTACTGCTGACGTCACTTCACGTGGACGATCTTTGACCACTGAGCCATTTTTTCAAGTTTGGGAACAGAAAATAATCCGAAGGGTCTAAATCTAGCGAATAGGTATTAGCAATTCAAACTTTAATTCATTAACTTTGGCCATTGCAATAACGGATTTGTGAGCTGGTGCATTGTCTTGATGAAACAACACTTTCTTTTTAGCCAAATGCGGCCGTATCTGCTTGATTTCTTGGCTAAAACGTTGCAATAAGTTCACATAATACTCGCCGTTGATAGTTTTTCCTTTTTCAAGATTGTTAATAAAAAATGATGACACGCAAATCCCCAAAAAAAACGGTGCCATGCAGATGAAACTGTTTTCGCCTTCTTTGGAGTCGGTTCTCCCTTTTGAGTCCATTGTTTTGGTTATTCTTTTGTCTCGGGCGTGAAGTGATGTATCCATGTTTCATCCATGGTTATGAAACGGCGTAAAAATTTTGCTTTGTTGCGTTGAAACTTCGCTAAAGACTCAATTGAAACATCTTCATGACACTGTTTTTGCTCGAATGTGAGCAGATGCGGCACCCATCTTGCACACAGCTTTCTCATGTCCAAATTTTCAGAGAATATGCGATGTACCGCACTTTTTGAAATGCCTACTATGTCTGCTAGCTCGCGCACTTTCAGTCGATGATCATCCAGTACCGCTTTGTGGATTTTCTTCACCATTTTTGGAGTCACCCCATTTGGTCGACGAAGGAGCAGACTCACCCATAGCAGAATCCAGTTCAGCTTTTATATCGGTTGGGCGGAGGGCTGTCAAATAAAAGTATTATATCACGTAACGATGACCAATTTTCTCCATTTTTACAAATGCACCGAAAACGTTCACTATCGATGTCTACCAAACAAATACTAAACGACATGGCCTCTTTAAATTTTTTAAAATTTGAAACATATGCTTCATAGATTGTGTACTTTCTAATACAGTGATATTTTTCAAACAACTACCACCATCTCTAGACCAGGCCGGGTACTTATGGGACCACCCTCGTATTTTATGGTATATCTAATATACTTCAGTATTATTCCATTTTATTTTTAACTGTTTTCTATTCGCACTTAGTATTCAAGCGTCTATGTGCGCCAACCCTCTAAAATGATTAAGATACATAGGCAACACAAATTTCAGACCTGGAGCGAGATGAGCCCTACTTCGATTGAAATTGAAATTTCATATCAAATTCGAGACATCAAAAAACGTGAAATTAATTCTAGAAAATAAATATTGTGTTTAATTGTAGGTCTGCAATTTGTGTGGTCTATACGCAAACAGTATGTCTCATTACCAGAACGGGAACGTAGTAAGTGATGATTTATTACTGGTTAAAGAGACTCATACGCGTCACTTAAATCATTCTATGATACTTATGCTGCTTATACTTATTTTCATTGCTCTAAATCTGTTCACAAAAATATCGTTATTGGTATAGTTCTACACAGTTATTGCATTACGAAGTGTGGCAATCAAATAACGAGACTGGTGCGAAAAATGTTATTTTTGCAAATAAACTTATATTTAATTTTTATCCGTTTCAACATACTCTCCTCCCCTATCTATGCACCGCCGTGTATGTGTCTTCCATTGTTCAAAACAATGTTGTAGTTCATCAGTTGTCAGCTTCTTCAACAACTCTGCCGTTTTCGCTTTTACATGTTCAACAAACTGAAAATATGTTCTCTGTAATGCACGTTTCACTTTTGGAAGTAGGTAGAAGTTACATGGTACGAGGTCTGTTGAATATGGAGAATTATCAAACACAGCAATGCGCTTGTCCCCTACAAACTGCTTTACAAATAGGGTATGGTGAGCTGTTACGTTGTTCTGGTGCAGAATCCACGAGTCGTTCTTCCACCAATCTGGTCTTTTCTTCCTTATTCTTTCCCTCAGCTTGGTTAGGACTTAATTAATTAAAATGATCAAGGGAAGTTTGGATAATATTTGATTATAGTAGGTACTGTGATAGAGTGCTTTTATCTATTACTGATACTGCAGCATAGACAGGGTGCAAACGCTATATACCTAAGACAGCAATTGAAATTAACAAAAATTTTTGTTCTATCGAAACTTTAATTTTAGCAAAAATTTAGCAACACAAAACAGGCTTCTGTGGTCAGATTGAATCTAAATAAATAAATAGAAATTATCAGAACAGGAATTTATTTGTTCACGTTCACAAAAAATTCCCTTCCACTTTTCAGTCAGTAAATTATTTACAAACGTGTATTTGTCAGTCGTTCGTTTATTTGTAAAACTAATAAGTCAATGACCTTGTAATATCACGAAATAAATGCAATATCAAGTTTGTAAATTCTTTAAAAATTGTGAACAATTTTGTGATGATATGGAATTTGTAATTTAATGTTACAAATACTACTTTCACTACAACTGATGTAATTATCCAATAAATTTTTATTGTAAAATTGTAATTACGCAATTTACAGCGATTTATCAATCTGTATACCGTTTGCAAGATTAAATCACTTAAAGGACATCTTCGTTTCGGAAACAGTCCCTCATAAATACTGCTAGCTCTAACATTTCCACTTGTTTCACCATATAGTAGGACGATATCTGTTAACTTGTAATTTGAATAAGCCATACTTTACGAAAGTCGATAACGAACTAACTTCTGACTTACAGTTTGCATTATCGCACTACAACTCCCACTACTAAGCTTGAGTAAGGGGAGCATTGTAGTTATAAAGGATTACTACAGAGTCGGATCGAAACACACTTAAATAGTTATTAAATTCTTTCGTCTGATCTCGTTCAAAATACAGCTTTCTTGCTTTAGCATTTTCCGCTTAATATTATTACAGCTGCTATATATTAAAGTATGTCGGGGTATTTCGTTTACGCCCTGTATGTTACAAACAGGGAAGTTAACTTAAGCAATTGTATTTCAAATATTGTATTACATATCACATGCGTTGCACATATCGTGCCTAGAATCTGTGAATATATAGATAGATAGATTGCTATGTAGTTTTAAAAAATCCTCCACAAATCTCCGTTAACTGTTTCGCTTTAGAAAGAAAAATGTCCATCCTTGTTACATGACCCGTTGCTGTAATTTCAAGATGGGATTTATGGACAAACGCATGTGAATTTTATTCTCAAAATTTTGTCAACCTACTACATAATTTTGTTCACCATCTGTTTAATGACGCCCATAGCATTATTCAATGCAAAGAACTTCTGACTTCAAAATGTTTCAGCAACAATTGAAGTTTATTGAAATTAACTTTGGAAATTTGAATAATTAATACTTTAATAAGTCGAAAATACAAATATTAAAATAACAGAAGCGCTGCGCATATTGAGCAGTTGCATTTCAAAATTAAGTACTATAAATGGAGAAGTTGGAAAACAGTTACAAAAAACGCCTGCTATATTTGGAAGAAATCCAGATCTGCATATACTACAACACTTTTATGAAGAATGTTGTGTAAGTAGTAGACGTGTTGAAAATGAAAACGATAAATATACAACGTTGCTACAATATTTCACTTATGCACCGTTAATACGTAGAGAGAGAAGGTTTTCATTGTTCAAGGATGTATGTATATATATATATATATATATATATATATATATACACAAGTACATATAACTTGATAAAGAACTAATTTCATAAACGAAAACATCGAAAAATCATCCTACTTCACCATGCCAAAGCAATATTATAGTCAACCAGTGGCGGCTGGTCAGGTGAGGCAGGTGAGGCAGTGCCTCACCATCTAAATCTTGGAATTATAACAAGAATAATATGTATACTTTTAAAATTCTTTATAAATTAATTATCATCTTTTATTCAGAATTTATCTTATAAACAATAAGAAAATAGTTTTAAATAAACCGGCATTACAAGCAAAGTACAAATTTATCATTTCATTTTAATTCCGTGCGAATGTACGAGCGCGTATACTTGCCCCGACCAACTTCATGCTTGATCTATGTATATCCCTACTAAACACGAATATTTGAGGCCCGGCCACTCATTGCCTCTCATCGAAAATTTATAACGCACTACAGCAGTCAAAAAAATTCTCAATTTCTATGGAAATTACAGTAAAGTATTAGCTACATATTTAAGATAACAAAGAAGAAAAAATATTCAAAAAGTTAATAGATTTTTCTAACTTTATTGTGAGATTTTTGAATTTTTTAATAATATAGAAAGCATTATTAATAGGATAAATTAAGTATTTATTTAATGATATAAAGATGTCTAAAGGTTTACATTCTTCTTGTACAGTTTCTCAATATTTCCTCCACGCAAATAATATGTTTTAAGTTTTAACAGGAGTATTTTTATTGTTTCAAGTAGATATTCTTTAGATATTAATGTATGTATGTATGTATTATTTAGTCTGAAGCCAATTTGAACTGAGCCTCTCATCGAATCACAATCGCCGAACTACCGAATATACTCGAGGCTGACATTCTCGGCCCGAATCGCAAATTACAACTTGGGGGAATAACAAAGTTAGGTTAAGTATTTTAATATTTGTTTAGTGATATTTTCAGTGATTTAAAAATTGTGAATATGGATTTAGAAAATGTAAGAAATACACAAGACATTGTAGATTTTTTAATAAGAAATACGTTCGTTGTTCTATCGGTAGAAGATCAATTATATGTCAAAAACCTTCCGAGACCAAACCCTGGTTTATCAAAATCTCTTACAATACACGGTAAGTCTAACAGAAATTTCAATAATAATAATAATAATTACGTTTTTTGCTTGATAAGTTTAGAGAATTTCGGGAGTGTGATACATATTTCAGTACTGTATACGAAAATTCGATGTCTGACGAATCTGTTGCACATAAAAGGCGTAGAATTGATGACGTTCCAGATACTAAACAAAATTATAGAAAATTATTTTTCGAAATTCTAGATACGTTTATTAGTCAAATTGAAATTAGATTTATTGATTTAGAAAAACTTGCTTTTTTTGATTTATTAACAGAAAGTAAATTTGAAGAATATTCGAAGGCATTTCCTCAGAGGCTCTTAAATAATTTGTTTGAACAATAAAAATTTTTTGATCAAATTCAATTAAAAAATGAATTAGCTGTTATTTATAGTGACATGCAACTCCTTGGTAATTCTAAAACACCATGTGAAATGTTAAGATTTATGCACGAACAAAAGTTAGCCATCTCTATGCCAGAACTTTTTAAATTGCTAAGTATAGTAGTTACCATATCGGTAACTTCCGCGTCCGTTGAGCGAAGTTTTTCCACATTGAAACGTATAAAATCGTATGTTAGAAATACAATTGGACAACAAAGACTTAGTAACTGTGCACTAATTGCAATCGAAAAGGAATTGGTTAAAACGATGACGAGGGATGAACGATTTTATAATGATGTAATTGATTATTTTGCTAACACAAAAAACCGGAGGATACCTTTGCCATACAAGAAGTAAAATCTATTAAATGTAATTCTACGTGCAATGACAATAAAGGAAATTCTCTGTATTTTAAAATATTTTCATTTTGCATGTAATTTTGAAATTTTGTTATTGGATTGTTGTTGATTTATATATATATACATATATATGTATATATTTGTTATATTATTAAATTTTATATTATAATAGGAATGTACTTATTTTTTATTTTTAAATCCTAGAAGATTGAGTTCTTATTTTCGATTAATGTTTTTAGAATTTGTTTGATTTTTTAGAATATTTATTTTCGTTTCACAAGGGTTTGCTTTGAAACTTCGTTTTCCCTTAAAATGGAATGGGGCGCGATATAGGGCTCAGTTCACGTCTGGCAGCCCTGTTTGTACTGGAAGCCCTATATATATATATATAAACTGTTTTTATATGTAGTAGGTATATAGAGTTTATTAATCAATTGTAAACAATTTTGAATATTTATTATTCTATCTGCCTCACCATGTCAAATACTCACGAGCCGCCACTGTAGTCAACGAAGTGCAAGATGTATATTTCAGTAAAATGCGTAATTGTTTTATAGTAACAATAACAAAAGTTTAAAATCCAAATACATATATCCACAGAAATGTATTCACATTTTCACATTTATATTTAACGTTTAAATGTGTGCCTTTATATAATTAATCTAGCTTAAAAAAGTAATATTTCTTTTTCATACTTCGCTGTCACTTATTTTACCAAATATAGCTTACGACTTTTTCCTTTTAAAGCAACTGAGAAGGTCGATACAAATACTGGTTGTGATACATGAGGTGTAATCAAAAATATTAACACTTTTAAGGTGTTCGGCGAACATTTATACAGCCTAGGAATTAGGAATTAAATAATATTGATCAAATTTCTATATCTTATAACGGTGAGTGAAAATATTTTTCCATCTCTGCTAACAAGTAGTTTAAATCGTACTGCTTTTCCATTTTTCTTAATTAATTATAATTATTCGTATTAGAAATGTCCTGATATGTATTACTAGATCAATGAAAATAGTGTTATGGATATTAGAGAATACTATAGTTATTTAATTCTATAGTTAATTCGGTGGTTTCAAAGGTTCCTAAAAATTATTTTAAATAAACTATGTGCAGGGATAATTTTAAGAAGACTCGAAATGAAATAAATGAGATGAGACATTAAACTTTTTAATATTTTTTCATATGTCACGTACTTTTTCAACTTCGACACACTCGCACCAACGGTACTGAAGGCTGAAGTGTCATTATGCCATTCCTTTTTGAGGATCCTCAATATTGGCCAATTAATTTCTTATTCCAAGTAAAACTTCCTTAGATTAATGAAAAGTTTAACTTTTGGGAATAGGAGGAAGTCACTAAATCTGGAAGTGCTGAAGCTGGGAATAGGACGGTTGGAGCACAACCTCAAATCTTCATCGCAATGAACTTGACTGGTGTGAGAAAGAACGTTGTCATGATAAAAGATAACTAATTCGTGACCAATTCCTGGTCGCTTTTCAGAAACTATTTTCTTTTGTTTAGTAGATCGATGCTGATTTGGCTCCTTGTATACTTATGAAAATTATTCCTTTAAAATCATAATTATTACCTTATCTGCCGATATAAATGCCTTGGTTTTCTTCAGAGGACGGCTATTATGATATGTTCTTTATTGAGATTGCTTTTTGGATTTTGAACGTACTGCAGAAACCAAGTTTTATTAAATATAATACATAGTGTGTCGCAGAAAAAACGGAACTTTTTTAAAATAGTAATTCTTAGTGGCACCATCTATTTAAAAAAATATGTGCCGGTAAGGTAGATATTTCACCAATGTTATGTCAAAATATCATGACAGTTGCATTATTGGAAGCAGAGAAATTGCGCATAAAGTAACAGTGTGTATTTGGCATTGGTCGAAAAATGAATTTTGAACAAAGAACAGATATCAAGTCCTGTTTTAAACTCGGTAAATCATTTACTGAAACGTTTAATTTAATGAAACAAGTGTATAGTGATGCGTGTTTATCACGTACGAATGCGAATGAGCGATATAAACGATTTAAGAGAGGTTGTACGGACGTAAATGACGAGGAACATCAAGGTGCAAAAAAAATTGCAATACGTGGGAATGGAAGAAATATTTCTAAAGATTTAATACATCGCATTTTGACATAGCATTTGGGACTGATAAAGATTTGTACGAGGTTTGTATCACACATACTAACTGAATTCAACCTTGTACAGACTTGAATAAAGAAAGAAACTTCAGGTATTCTATTATAACTGGCGATGAGATGTGGTGTTTTCAATATGATCCAGAGACCAAGTGTGGAAGCTCTGAATGAAAGAATTCAAGCGAAAAAACACCGAAAAAAAGCCATTTGGAGAAGTTAAAAGTGTAGATAATGTTGAATTTGTTTTTATAATTCGAAAGGTATAGTACACAAAGAGTTTGTACCAACTAGACAATTCTGTATATTATCTTCGTGTTATGAAGCGTCTTTTGGCGTGTATCCGTCGTGTGCGCCCTTAATATCGTGAAAATGGTAGGTGGCGCTTGTTACATGATAATACACTATTTCATCGCTCGACGCTTATCACTGATTTTATAACTACAAATGGCATTTTAACCATCAGCCATTCATCGTATTCACCGCATTTCTATCTATTCTCCAAACTACATTTGCCGATGAAAGGTTAGCGTTATGCCGACGTTGAAGCCATTAAAAAGGCGTCGACAGCGATCTTGAAGGACATTTCTAAAGATGAACCTAAAAATTCATTCGACCTATTCATTGACCGTGTAAAATGTTGTTATGTAGCTGAAGGCGACTACCTTGAATAAAATAAATGTATTTTAATAATAAGTTTTTGTTTTTATTTTTAAAAAGTTCCGTTTTCTCTGAGACAGACTGTATATAGCATTCTAAACTTAACTCTTGTGAAACAGCTTCAAACTATTGCATGATAATCTCACTCTTTCATGTTTTCGATCACCATTTAAGATTTGCAAGTTGAGAGAAGTGCTGTTTTATATCTCAGAACCACTACATGCAACTGTTATAACATTATTGTTTTAATATTATCAAATTCCATTCAATTCGATATATGAGTTTATATATTCGTATATAGTTTACAAACTCAATGAAATTCATATATATTTTAATATTTATATATGTATATTATACGTCTTTAAAAGCTACTGCTTCTAAATCTCGCGCCAATAGCTTTCTGAATGATTGAGGTGTCAATTTCCCTTTAATGATATTGTATTGCGAAAAGGAAAAGTTTTTATTAAAACCATTATCGTATAAACCATATGTTTATAAACTTAAGAGTATATTTGAATATACGCACATACTTATATAGCTAATACGCAAGTGAAAGTTTCGATTATATTAACTCTTCTCTATTTATCTAATATTGTAAATAGGAATCTTATTTGCTTATGTACTAACGAAATTATAATACATATTTACTATAATAATTACGTAGTGAAAAACTAAGTATTGAAGAAATGGAAGAAAATATCGTTTTTACTTTAGTTTCTATCTGTTGTAGGTATATTCGAACCGAATAGATTTTATTTTAATACATACTTTAAATTCATGTCACAGCTTTTTAAATTTACCTTTCTATGAACATATGTATATGTATCAAGGAGTGGTACTAGGTTTTACTTGCTTTGCAAATACCTATGGTACTGTATATTAAATGTCGTTTACTGTGCATTGTGGCGGTCACTTGAATGGTATTGTGAACATGAAATCGATAACGAGTAATAATGGTTTCTTAACAGGTAAAAAAATGATTGGACAACCTGTTTCGGTTATCTAGTTTTCTAGTTTATTATATTCGAATTCAGTAACTTTTTGTACTATACTTTTTTCAACGAAATGTTTTATTATATGTATATGCAAGTAAATTATATTTTCACTTTTGAACATATTTCTATACAATTATTATTTTTATTAGGACTTAAAAGAGAAAGAAATACATGTTGTTAAATGTAATAATGAGTAATAAAGAAAAGGTCAATAACGAAATGAGCGAATCTTTGCAGTTTTTAAAATTAAAGAAGATATAAAATTGAATAACGGAGACAATTTTAAGGACTTCCTTACACTTTCAATTCTCACAATATTTATGTATAAACACATCTAAAATCTGGTACGTAGACTTCCGCTCTCGTGTTTCATACTATCTGCTTCTGCCCTGAAGATGCCCCATACGAGTGGGTACGAAACGTAGGCAGTTGTACCAGTGACGCGGTTTCAGCCCGGAAGCCCAGAAGCAGATACCATCTAAAATGTTTATTTGATATACAGTTGAACCTCGGTATACGTCTGGTTTAGAATATGTCTAATTCGGAATACGGTCTGAACAAATTTTGTTCGGAACCTATATCACAAAGGAAGAGAAGTCATTGCCAAGGCACAAGCCAATTAAGGGCAGACTACCTCGTTTGTTCTGCAGCAATACTTATTGGGGATTATAAAATGAAGCCCTTGCTGATCTATCACTCTGAAAACCCGAGAGCTTTTAAAAAACACAAAGTCCAGACGTGTCAACTGCTTGTTATGTGGAGATCAAATTGCAAAGCTTGGGTAACAATATTTCACTGAATGGTTAAACATTGTGTCTGCACCAAGTGTAAAAGTTATTTACAAAAGGATAATATATCTCTGAAGGCTCTTCTTCTAATGAACACGCACCCTCTCATCCACCACGCTTGAAGCATTATATCTTGTCTGAGTTCGACTTCGTTACTATAAAATTCTTTCCACCTAATACGGCTTCTCTTATTCAACCAATGGATCAACAGGTCATAAGTAATTGCAAGAAACTTTATACTAAAGTCTTACTTCAAAAGTGATTTCAAGTAACCTCCGAGACAGAATTATTGGAAAAATTGTAATTGGAAAAATCACTTTAATATCGTACACTCTATATCGCTCATCGACAAAACTGGGCAGGAAGTTTCCCAAAAAACAATAAACTCCACTTGCCACAAGCAGTAACCGAAAGGGACCTCGAATCTGAGGCCTCTATAGTGGAGGATATTGCTTCTCTGGCCAGATTCATGGAGCAGGGTGTATGTGATGATGATGTGGAAGAACACGATCAAGAACTGACCACTGAGAAGTTACAAGATCTGGAAAACGATGAGCATTAAACTAGAATGAATAGACTCCCTTCTAACTCAGAGGAGGAAGAGATAGGAAAAGCTTCTTCTTCATTAATCAAAGAAATTCTTGACGAATGGATGGACGTGAATATTTTTGCAGAAAAATACCACCCTGATAAAGTTCAAACAAATCGCAATAGCATCGTTTAGAGAGACCAAATAATATCTCACTTTAGAGACATCCTGAGGAGAAGGCAGGAACATAGTTCTTTGGACACATTTTTAATAAAAGCTGCTGGTCCTAGTGAAAAGCGAAAGACGATGGAAAAGTAAAACCGCCCAGACTGGGACTCTTCTTCCATAGTATAAAAAATATTTTTGTTTCTATATCTTAGTATTAAGGAGATTTTGATTTGATTTTGATTTAATGATTAAATAATATAATGCAATAAGATAGCTTAAAAAATCTATAAAAAATTAATTTTTTATTAATGTGCTGGAACAGTGCTTAAATTATTAAACAACCCAATTATTATACCATATCAAGAGGAGTTATTTTACATAAGAATGGATTAATCATTTTTACATTACTTCTTATAGGGAAAGTTCAGTATAAGTCCGAACTTTAGGAACTAATTAAAGTCGTGTATCGAGGTTTCACTGTATTTTCTTATATTCTTCTCCTTATATGTGTATGTTCTCTGTTTATCTTTTTGACTAAACTTGGCAGAAACATATAACTATTCGAAGGTAATAATTGATTATAATTTCGTTGCGCTGCATCAAGTGGTCATGGTATATCTGACACTCCATGCAGCCTTTTCTAACATTGATATCAGTTGTATTTCTTGTGAGTTTTGATTCAATTTTTATCGTTTCATCTTGTTATACTTCTGTTTAACGTGTTTTGAGAGTTCGATTATGCTGCAAAAGGAAATAACCGTCAATCGAGCGAATTTGACAGGTCGAATTATTGGCTTGCGCGAAAAATAGGTTTTCGTTCATAAAAATTGCAATTCATTGTAACCAATCCGCCATCATGCGCTGTTATTATTCACAAACCAGGTCGGGCCAGGAAAGACGTCGGGACCGGAGAAGAACTCAAAAGATGCAGGAAAGTCAACTTCGACCAATAGCATTAAATTGTATAGAGATTTATGATGGGTGCATGATGGCTAAAAGAAGGCGTAGGGAACGTCACGATATTCAATGTTCTGTTGAAAGGCGTGCGCACCGAGCTGTGGAAGAATAATATGTGGTGCTATGGGAGTAAGTCTCTGTTGTGGTTCACCCGAGGCACCATGGTATTACGTTGATAAAGTGGTGGAGCCTCATATTTTTCCATATTTTTGGCAACTCGAAGACCCACTTTTTCAGCAAGATAATGATTTTCAAGTTAAAGAAAGAGTGACAATTTTCAAACGATAGTCAAAAAGATTCTGCAAAAAGCTTGATGATGAGATAAATGAAAAGTTGTGAATGAAAAATTGGAATTGTTATTGTTAAAAGAGAAAGAGGTATGTGTATATATATATATATATATATATACTTATTTATTGTAGTATCATTTCAAATATTGCCAGTATCTGTAAAAGTTTCATATTTCAAAATGATTTATAATCATCTAAGAAATATCTCATCAAACCAACTTATTTAATATAAATAATCTTGACGAATACTCTTTTGATTCAAAATTTTGTAGAATCCGCCTATATATTAGCAATACTAACATAATTATCATTTAATAATACTAGTTTCAAGATATATAAGTAATATGATATCCCTTATAAGCTAGAATTATTGCAATTGTTCGAGAATGATCGTATGAATATATAAGAATTGCAGCAAGATCTCGGAATCAAGAAGATGAAAATATTGTCGCAGAATAGGTGAAAGGTACCAGCTATAAGCTCGTCCATTAATTTCTACACTAAATGTATAGTCAAATCGCAAAATTTGAACCCTGGGGCATTGTAATTGTGAGAATGAAAGTGAAAGTAGTGATATCCATTGTAGAAAACATAATTACATTTCTTAAATTTAAGAAACCGAACAAGAGATGAACTCATTCTAATTTTAGACAATAATATAAATGATAATCAATACGTATTCAATTAACAACATTATTAAAACACAAATTGTGTCAACTTGTTGTCATATATCGAGTTTTTTATAAATTTATTTCTATCGCGATCAGTTATGTTAGTGAGGTCAACGTACAAATCTGAGTTTGCATTCATTAGTTTATAGAGGCAACAGAGATACGCTATTTAAACATTTTTCAACAGTCTCATCTGACAATCAAATAGTATCCACTTTGATGGAATAACATTGATTTTTATGAGTATATCGAATTCTTGGTATCATATATTATACATATATAAAGTGTTATGAGAGTTTGATATAAGACTAAAATATATCTTTTAATATCAGTACTTGTTCTTTTATGTTTATTTAGTATCACAAGCAACTCATTAACAAATTAACATGAAAAGTTATATGTCGAGCTATAGACTAAATTTAAATGAAACTGGACTAATCGTGTAATGATAATTCATAGCTTTACAACCCCTACTAGCTTAGCGTCAATTAATATGGTCCTGGGGAAGCCATAGTTATATTGCGCTAGCGTTTATGATACGACATAAGATCTTTGACTGTTGGCATTCACTATGTAGAACAAGGACTATCACGAAAAAATCTTTCGCAGAGGATTCGATCCTGAGAACCCAGCACAATAAACTAGTGACTTATCGTTGAGCTATCAGTTAGCTTTCATAAAATACCAAACTAACTGTAAATCATTTTAATTTTTTATTTGGATTTCTCTGCTCATATTGGTCGAACCTGATTATCTTTCGTCGCATCAAATTTATTTAAAAAGTGCGTTATACTGTCTTCAATTTTTTGCTTGCTTACTTACTCCGTTCCGATTTTATGTTTTGATGTAAGACTGAAATTGCTTGAGTTGCCAATATTGTTTCCTCTCTTAAGAAGTTAAATAATGAGACAAGGAGGGGGTTTGAAAATAAACCTAAAAGAACCTAGTTAATAATAAATCTTGTCCTAGACTAAAACATGTAAATGGAAGGCAAAAGCATAGATCAACTACCTAAATATAAGTATTTAGGATATGAAATCTGCATAAAATGAAACAATTAAACACACGAAATTCGACGCATAATAAACTGAGATTAGTATTTAAATCAGACATTTCAATATGGTTGAAGAGAAGAGTATTTAACCACTATGCATTGCCTGTATGTACTTACATATGGTACGGGAGCACTAACTTTAACAAAGAGAATATCTACAGCATAAGATGTAAGGATTAATACTGGGGAATTACTATTCGTGACAAAATTCCAAACTAGAAAGTAGTTAGTTATAGGTATACGAGACATCGAGGAAGTCATTCTGTATTTGAAGCGGAACTGGATGGGACATGTTGCTAGAATGAGAATGATAGATCGATGAAGATGGGTGTCCAAGATTAGACGCGTTTAGAAGCAGAGGAAAAAACCCACTGACTGGATGGACAACCCACTGGAAACTAGGTAGGAAAAGATAGCAAAGCTTGTGAGAGGCTTTTGTCCAGCAGTGGATAGTATGAGCTTGTGATCATACATTTTAATTTATCTTGTAATATCTTCTTTACTCAATGTCTTTTTAAAAATAAAATTTAGTTACTTTCTGTAGTTGTCGACTGAGCCCATTAAATTCTGCAAAGGTTTCCTATCTTTGGAATACAATTCTGAATACACAAAATTGAAACTCAAGCCTTTATCGTTTAGATAACCTGTTAATGTGTTTGCTCAATTTACAAATGAATAATTACTCTGAAGATCTTCTGTAGTTTATTCTTCTGTAGAAAGAGAATCTTATATTTCCTGTTTCATCTATTTATTTTTTAAAATGGTTTTTTGATCAATCTTCCATTAATATTCATTGTGAATAGCTTTTATCATGTCAACCGCTATTGCATATTTTAGATTATTAAATTCTTTTATGTAAGACTAATATAAACTGTACAGAAACAGTCATAAGAACCACAAGAGCGTTTTTATATATACTGAAAGTATTAACCCAATAGAACATAAAATCCATTTTAGATAACAGTTATCAAATGTAGAATTTCGAACAATGTTTAAGAATGGATTTAACCTCAAACAGTTAAACATTATATACGGAACTATTTCCTTTCCATCATATTTTGCTGCAAATTCTACTTAATATTTTAATCTAGTTATCCACAAGTATAATAATAAACATAATTAAGACATATACTCAAGTACTTTTAAACTACAAAGGTTTTAAATAATCATTTGCATAAGAATTCACGGAGGTGAAAAAAGATCCAGGCCAGCTAAGATTTTTTGCAATTTCAAATGTAAGAATATTATATGAAAATCGTCTGGGTATTGAGACTTCAAAGAAATGTAACTAAACGTATTTCGTTAAAAAATTATTTCGTTAGACTCAACAGGAAGAGAAGAGTTTTCGCATAAAACGCAACATTAAAATGGAATAAATTTTATGCAAAGATGAAGTCGAAGATTGATATAATTTTATTAATACACTTATTGAAGGTGATTTTGATGGAACCTGTGATTGGTTAACTTAATCACTAAAGACTAATATATAACATATAAAATAACATAAAAATACACTTATTCGTTAAAGCAACTACAACGACGTTTAGTAAAAACTTCTTGTTTATGAGATATCTTTTAAAGATATTTAGAAAAGTGTGATTACCACCAGCTGCGTTGTTATATTAGAGTATCTGGTAATTAAATTAGCCCGCCCTACAATTTTAGAGTTTTAACGAGATGAAATCCAAGTACGTGAAACTTAAAACGTGTACTTCTATATTACAAATGCTGGTATAGGTTTGAGCACATATAGGATGTATTTGTTCCAATATTTGATCAGACTTTTCTTAACTCGAATAATGATTTCAATGCCTTCGAGATACTGTCGATACAGGTCTTGCAACTTTCTGGTTTTTCTTCCAAGCCTTTAAAATACTGCAAAATTGTAACGACTCTCTGATGGACGATTGTCTATTTTATAAAGGATTGTTCGTAATTTTAATCTCCTTTCTTTCGGTGGTTTTGCATGGCTGGCAACAATGTTTCAATTCATGCCATTGTTCGGCATAAAGTTTTTACTTTTCTAGCAATTTCGCTTTGAAAATACAAATCAGTCTATAATAAAGTTTCCATTCTACTTTTCTCAATGTTGGTAATATCTTTCATCTTACCCTTGGCTCATAAGTTCGTTAGAAAAACATAAAGTATAAAATTAGTGCATCACCAATCTAACTATAAATAAAGTTTCTATTCTACTTTTCTCAATGTTGGTAAAATCTTTCATCTTGCCCGTGCCTCATAAGTTCATTAGAAAAACATATAAAATTAGTGCATCACCAATCTAACTATAAAACAATAAACTAAAAACTGTAATAATTCTGAATAAATTTTACTTGAACAAGCGAATTACACCACCTCTTCAGATTACGAGATCGGTAAGGGATTATCGATCTTCAAGCTTAATACTATGAATGAAAAAAAATAAATCTATGTATATAGCAAGCTAACAGTCTGTGTATTTAAAAAATATGTACATTTATTTTTACCATAAGTGAGACCTGGACTAATTTAATTAAATTATTGTATTTTAGATATAGAAACGGTTTAACATCTCAATAAAAAGAAAAACATGTTTGTAAACATCGATGTTATTATTTTTTAGTAAAGCTAACATCATTTATTAATAAAACGCGCTGCGAATTTATAATATGTAAAGACGAAAATGACATTAAACTTATATGTAGTTTTATTAAAAGCCAAACGAAAGTAAAAATAATCATTGTACGATACGCAACCTTCAAAATAAAATCTAATTTAGATCACATTTTGTCAATTCCGCTTAATCAAGGTCTTTATTATCTTCATGATTTTACAATCGTGATAAAATACAAGTTTCTTTTGTTTAGGAAAGATATGTTTTTTTTTACATTTTAACTAAACGAATAATTCTATTCGAATACAATTAAAATAGACAGACTAATGCATAAATCTGGTCAACTATGTTCTATATGTACTTTCACGGTGCTTTAAAACTACAATGTATAGTATAAATGCATGTAGCGCCTATGAAATGACAATAAAAGTTCGAGAAACAACTTTCATTGGATTGGTAGACTACTAATTCATTATTTAACGCATATGCTACTGACACAAATTTTCCCGTTTTAAATGTTGTTCATTCACCTTTAATATGATTACATGACCATAATGTACGTATGTTAAATGAGATTTTACGATATTTTTTAATTCTCTTTAAAAAGTAAACTACAAATAAATAAACCAAGTTTCGCTATCGAAACACGAAAAATCAATTTCAAACTTTTCAAACTGAAGAATATTTTTCGACGCACTATCAAAATGTTACGTACTTTTTGATAAAAAAATTAAATTTTCCAAAATGAAAATCAACAGAAAACTTACCCAAAGAAATGGCAATAGCGGTAACTATTACAAACAGAAACATTCTCATGATACTTATCCTTGGTAACTGAACGCGGTGAACACTTGGAACTAAACTTTCTACAATGTTCCACTACACCCTTCACCTACGGTATTTCACATAGCTTATACAATATCTGTGGCCCGGTGATCATATAATTCACATTAAAACGGACACTTTTTTCACGTACTTTGCTGAAATGTCTACACAATTACATACAAGAAAATGCGCTATTAAAGTAACCTAGCGAAAATAATAAGACGTTATTGTTTTGTTTTAAAGTGTGTCATTCAATTTACATTCGGCAGTGTCCAATCTGATATTTACAAATTAATATTCGTCTAGCGAACGTTTACTGCGTATGTATTGCGTAATCATTATGTCTACTACTGCAGTAGTATTGTTATTCAGCATCGATCATATTTAGCGTGAACTTTTTCACATAATTTTACGCCTCGACTAGTTGTTTGCATAATATAACAATGTAACAAAATAATTTTATTACTAATTTACTAGTGTTTTAATATGAATTAGAAACTAGAAAACTTATTGAATTTATAATAGACAATTTTAAATAACCATGAAATTCAAAGTCGTCAATAATACGGCCAACAAAATTCTTACTGTAAATCAATAACTAATAAAATTAAACAGCATACGAAAAGTACAAATTATTCCAAAAGCATCAGTACTGGCTTAGCTCTGATTACGAAGAAAATGCAGATAAAGGCTTTTTCAGATGTGATATGGCCCACTCACTTACGGGGTGACAAGTTTTCACCGTTGTTCCAATCTGGTTGCTTGCTACACTTTAGAGAGTAGATAAGCAAACCATGCTACATAAAGCATACGATTTTAACTACAATAGCACTGTACAGAATCGTTACGATAAGTTCGATGGGTTTTTAATAACTGAAAAATATCAAAAAATTGTTTTAGGACTTTTTAGTTCTTCGTAGATACAATCACATCTCCTTTGTGTGCAAGTAATCCAAATAATTTTTGTTGTATTTGTATCTACTTCATTAAATAAGAGTGAAAAGTTAAGTCTGAGTATTTTTCAAGCCTATAAGTTTGCCATGACTGTAAAAATGAAAGCAAAATTTGGGTTCTATGTGTAATATTTACCACATGCAACAGATGTTTGAGGAATTAGTTATTTCGACAGCAACATTCTTTGCCTTTTACCATTTTATGGCCTAGAGAGAACAAAACAACCAAGTCGCAGGTTGCTACGTTTGCATTAATAAGACAGCAACAGTCAGCAAACATAAGAGAAGAAAACAAGATTACATAGAAATAGTGCCAGCTCAAACCCCAACCACATGACAAACGTAATCCAGTTACTCAATCGCCAATTGACAAAAAAAAAGCGAAAAGAGTAGAAGTAGTAATGACACTAGCTTTAAAAGTTTTATTACACACACACACACACACACACATATATATATATATATATATATATATATATATATATATATATGTATATGTACATCACGCGAACCACATTTAATTACTTAGCTTGTATTAAATGATTTGGTGGAGGATTTGCATCTTTCAAAATCACAAACAGAACTCCTCAAGATTCAGTACTTTCTCGCAGCAGACACGAAAATCTTGTTCATTTTTATAGTATGGGCGGCCATTTGGTGTACTTTACTGTTAGCTTGTAAACTCTTTAAAGTTTCAGGGTACAACATAACCCCAGGTTGTAGAGACTATTCATAGATTCGTCAAAGACCTGCAACCCTGCAAACAATTTTGTTATATATTCGAAACTTTTACCCTATCATTCGTGATTTATATTTCTTCAAGTGCTTTACTCTCGTTAAGTTATTGTGTATGCCTGGGATGTGGGTAATTCCACTACTTGCTTCCTCTCTCCTCATAGAATAAACATTTTATCAAGTCTAACACAATCTAGGAGTCTAAGATCCTAACGGTGTAATCAGCGCAGTATATAAGAAAATACATGAAGCTACGTTTCTAGTTGGTCCTCCAAATGAACTTCAAATGTCGATTAATATCAAGAAAGTATATCAAAAGGCGTAAAGGTATAAAAAGGCATAAAGTGGTAACGAAGACAAATATCCTGACTACGGGGAGAGGGGGTGTCAAACGATCAAGATCAACAACAATAGCGTACGTAAGACAAAGGTAATAATTTTTTATTTTCGAAAAAATATCAAGTAAATTACCATACTTCGCACCACAAGGAAATTCTTACGAAAAGAAATATAAGCGCGTTTCTAAATACAACTGGTAGAAGATTAAAACAACATTAAACATTGAGCTACAATTATAAAACCTTGACAACAATAACAGCAGTAAATTACTTTACACTAAATAAAGCAAATTCTTACGGAGAGAAATACAAACGCATTTCTAAATACAATTGGAAGAAGACTAAAACAGACCAGAAGCTACAATTATAAAAACTTTTTAAAAAGTAAAAAAAAACATTTCGATTATGTAGACCGAGATAACAGAATATTTACCGGCTAAAGCACTTATACCATTACTACTTACACAAAGCGAGTGTACAGAAAAAGACGAAATTGTGGTTCAAAGATCTGTTAAATATTCGCTAAAGGTGGTTACGAAAAATTTATCTTTCGAAGGGGCTCTAGCTGAGCCTAAGATAATCGAACTTAATAAAAAAAATTATTAAAGGCTACCGAACTGCTTTATGGATACCCTGGAGCCGCATTTATATACACTGTAAGGAAAAACACGTCGCCAACATGACTGGTCGTTTCATTTTCCGAACGCAAGTCCAATAGAAAATGATTGGGGATTAATGAAGCAAAAACTTAGGAGGAAGAATCTGAGCAAGCGGTGTTAACAATTTTTGAATGATATTACAAAAAATTTGCCGTAGACTAATCGAGAAAATTGTGACGAAAATGCCACTTGAATATTAATAATAACGGCAGTTAAACTATATTTTTAAATATTTACGTAAAAGTTTCTTGTATAAACTTTTAACAAAATAAATGGTTTTTGTATTTTTGAGCTTCTGTTTTGTAGTTATGCACGCAAGTTTCAAAATGCATTACAATTAAAAAAGAGACAGAGGATCAGGGTCTCAAATTAGAACCCTTTGGGACTTGGAAGAGACTTGGGAGAATTGGATGGACTTGACATCAGTATTATATGGCTCCGACAAGATGGTGCTACATGCCACACAGCTGGTCAGACAATTGATCTATTGAAAGGGAACTTTGGTAATCGCGTAATCTCGAAAAATGATCCGATCCAGTGGCCACCTCGCTTAAGCGATTTAAAACCGTAGGATTTCTTTCTATAGGGTCATGCTAATTTGTTGGTTTATACCAACAAGCCAACAACGTTAGAAGAGCTCAGGAAAATATTTCTCCAAAGAATCGATCTCTACAAACGTGCTCGCGGTGGTCATATGGACGACATCAAATTCCATAGTTAAATGTAATATGTGTGTTGTACCTGGAATAAATTTCAGTCCAATATCTCAATTATTCAGTGTTTGATTTAAAGAATATTAAAAGGAATTATTCTATTATTAATAACACCTTATCTACTACATATGTTTCACGGAATTCACCGATCTTCAGGCAGATTTGTGTTATTAATGAACGATTCCATAGCGTCTATTATATCATTTCGATATAGAAAAATTATGAATAATATCATGCCTCCCTCTTTCGTCCAGAACGAAAATGTATTGTTCAATACAAAAATGAACGAAAGAGGGAGGCATGGTATTATTCATTATTTTTGTATATCGAAATGATATGATAGACGCTATGGAATCGTTCATTAATATCACAAATCTGCCTGAAGATCAACGAATTCTGTGAAACATATGTAGTAGATGGGGTGTTATTAATAATAGAATGATTCTTTTTTAACATTCTTTAATTGGCAAAAAGCCGTAACGCAAGCGTCTGTCTATACGCTCTGGTAACTTAGTTATCGACATGCAAGATAGACGCGTTCTCGCTTTGTCGTTCAATACATTTTTGTTCTGGACGAAAGAGGGAGACATGATAATATTCGTTTGATTTAAATATAAAATTGTTATGTTCTTATTGAAAAACCTGATATTAAACAAAAGTCGAGAAACGTATTTTTTTTTTTGAAAGGCTATGGGCTGAAGAAAAATTACTAATTATTATCTAAATTTTCCTACTTAACACTATTCTAAAATGCAATAATAAATTTACTGCATTATCATTTTTGTGCTGAATTTTATGGATGCATATTTATCTAAGTATTATTGTTACACGTTTTTTTAAATTATATACTCATTTTTAGGACCTTTTCTGCTTGTTTTTATTTATCAGATTAAATTTAGAATAAAATAGCTTTGTTTAATCAAATTACTATTTTAAAAAAGTATTTTTTCGAAGCTATGTACAAGCTCCTTAATATTTATTACAAATAATTTTACGCAATGTTACTGACTTACCGGACCATCAATTTTTTTCCATAATTTCATGCATCAAGAACTTTAAAACGATATACTGATAGCTCTTCTCATTAATTTCAATTAGAATTTACTCAGCTACTTAATAGTAATATATGTATTCAACAGACCATCATTCAAATGAACTGTCAAGGAAATACAATTACATGCAAGCAATATTTGATTTGCATGTTCAGATATCGTGTTTCAATTCAATAGAATGCAAATTTCAATACTTAACATTACTACTTAATATTTATTAATCGGAAAAGATTTATGAAGTAAATTATTTATAGTATTTTACATATTTTTCACTTATATTCGATAATTATGTTTAGTTAATACTCGTACATCTTCGAAATATTATTCCTTTGTTTCCTGTACATGTAATAGAGATACGAGATATGAAATATACTTGTTGAGTGAAGTAGACAAGTTTGATTTTCTGCACGACAAAATACATTATTAAAAAAGAAAATCAATTTTAAACATTCGGTTTTTTTTCATTAGATTATAAAATACGACTGACTGTTTATGTTTCTATCACTGTTCTGTCGCTTTATCCGCAAGGTATGTGGAACTCAAAAGTTTCCTTCGACTATATAATGGTTTTTCTCCATGTATAATTATACGTTAACAAAGATTACATATGCGTAATATTTTCATATGTAAAGCATGAAATATTATATTACCTTGATAAATGGCCGCACAACATAAGACGTATATAAAAAATTCCCTTGTACAGTTCGAATAGCAGTTAAAAGTGACAAATATTTCCGAAATACTAAATTGTGTATAGGAACATTTAAAAGCGCTTTTCCCAAATCATTACTACATTTAACATGGATAATTCACGCTTTACACAGCAGAAAATATTATAAAGATTTACCCATATGTAAACAAATTAATATTATGCGCAAAACAGGTTTGAGTCAACAAAGCGCAAAGAAAGGTGGCCCAGAGCTTATCCAGGAGTTCCTCAGCCTCCTGAACCGATTCTAACCAGATGGGGTACTTGGTTAAAAGCCGCATTCTACTGTGAAAAATATTTTCATTAACTCGAATCTGTTATTATAAAGTTTAATCCTGGTGTATTTAGTGGAGTCAGAGAATCTGAGCATGAAGTTACTCGAGTTCGTGCTGATTTAACTATCTTTTACGAAAATTGTACATTGCAAAATACCATTTTGTCATTGTTTGGGTCTTCGGACATTTTAGATAACATAAGTCATTATGTCCAATCATTAACAGATGAATATGGAATACCTATTAACAAAAAGTTATATGATGTATACAAGTTTGTCATTGTTTTGGTCTTGTGACATTTTAGACAACATAAGTAAGTCAGTATCTCCAATCATTAACAGATGATTATAAAATACCTATTAATAAAAAGTTATATGATATGCTAAGCAAAAATCCAGACTACCACACAGTGAATTGCGTGCTATTTATCGATGTATTGTTGACGGACATTCTTCTAGTAAGCAGGAGTTATTTAATTATACGAATATTACCTATTTGGACGCAGAGATGGAAACGTTACATATACATATACTTTATCATAACGACGGTCACCTTTTAGCAAAACAACATTGGCAGCACTTATAATACTATACGAGAGGGTACCCAAAAATAAATTTCTCTATAATAACTTGTATTTCACGTTTTTTCATAAAACAACTTTAACGCCTTCAATATACTTACATTTAACTTTATACACTTGTCTAATCGATGCTTCCATTGCTGGAAATATTGTTCGAACTCGTTTTTCTGTATGGCGCGAGCTGCAGTGCGGTTTTTTTTCTTCACTTCTTCTTAAGATGATGTGAGTAACGAGCGTGGGTCAAAGGACTGATAAAGCTGTGCAAGCAGGAATATCGTCATGGTGGAAAAATCAATCCTCCGTCTGCCACAAATCAGGCCTCTTTCATTGCACAATTTCACAGTCTTCTCAGAACCTCCAAATAGAATGCCTGATTAATGTCTGACCGGGTGGTACACTATTCACTTAAGTTGGACTTTACGAAAAACGACGAGCAAACGAAAATGCTTTTACAAAAAATGCACTGTAACAAGATAACCTTATTCGGCGAAAGAACAGATTGCACCGAACGCGGAACAAATTGAGTCGCGCGCTCCTAGCTAGGCAAGGTCTACCCACAGCGCTGCCATTCCGATTATTTTTGAGTACCCCTTCACATTACATTAAAATTAAAAGGTTACCTCATGTTTCTGTAAGCGCGTACAGTATACGCATTCAATTTTTCGTACATATACATGTTAAATAAATTAATGTTAAAGATGTATTATATCGATTACATAGTAGTCGTAATAACAATAAATAAATTAACATCGTAAAATTAAATCTATCATGTAATATTTGCATTATCATAAAATTTTTATTTTAATATAAAATATTGTATGTACCCCATAACGATTCGCACCTGCAAATGAGAGAAACTGTCCAGGTTTACATGCAGTTAGAGCAATTAGAAACATCTAACGAATAAGATAATTTTGACGGAGACTGTAGTTGATTAACTGAATCATCGAAGGTTGATATATAACCCCTTCCCACATTAATTGTCATATTCTGTATACGTATTTTGACAACTAAGTTGTCATCCCCAGCAAATAATTAAACAATGTCACACCTGGAAAACTACGGCAAAATACCCGTACGAAACACGATCCGTACCGTTGAAAGCCAAAACGCACATTGCGTTTTGGCGAGTATTTTGCCGTAGTTGTCCAGGTGCGACACTATTTAATTATCTGCTGATGATGTCAACTTGGTTGTCGAAATACGTATACAGAATACGAAAATTAATGTGGAAAGGGATTACATATCAACCTTCAGTCATTTAAATCTAACGAATAGCAAGCAATTTAATAACATTACGTATAATAAATAACCTATACTAAAATTAATCCAGTATAAAATTAATATAACATCATTATGCTATAGTTGTGACATACTACATAATTTTAATTTCACTTAACTAGCATGGGTGATAAACATAATAATGAATTAGAAAAGAAATGGTAATTTATCAGAAACATTAGAGAGTGAACGTTTCCTTTTCGATGTAGTTGTCTATAAAATATTTTGTCCCTTTTTCAAAGTAAATAAATCTTTTTAAATCTTCAAAAGTAATGTTCCTCACATGCAAAAGTACTGATAAACTTTTGTTAATTATAGAACATCCCATTGCGAATAGTCTAATACGCAGGGTAAACTTGTTTCAATCAATTAGGAACTGAAAAGTGTTTATAACTTACTGTACTACTCCTATATCAGCTATAATATTAATAAAACTATATATCGAAATATCATATATAGGATATAATTACAGCAAGTGCTTATGAAATTTTAGCTCGTGGCGGTGTTAACGCAAAATTGTTGACCTACAATCACTTCGCAATGTGACACACGTATCTATGTACGAACACGCACATTTAAAAATACATTTATGTCTCTGTCGATTTTCAAAATTTAACATAAATCAAAATATAGCATTTTAGTAGTTCGCGGTTTACAAATAAAATTGTTTGAATAAATTCTGTTTGAAAAGTCCAGTGGGAACTGAGCCAATTTTGTGACTTTAATTTCTGAACAATGAGTTTATACGTATAATAATAATAATAACGAATAATAATGATAATAATTTGCAATGATAATAATAATATCAAATGATACAAAGATTACACAAAAAGAATAAGAAGAAATCGTAAAATATACACCATTTTCAAATAAATTAAAAGCGCTCTGGAGTGAAGCAGCAACAACCTATTTTGATGTATGTAAGTAACGGAATTTACAGGAAACGAGTTCTCATTCACATACAAACCCTTGAAATAAGTCTACACATACATAAATACATAAAGAGCAGTTATTATAAAAACAACAGAAATAGTTAGAAAATTTATTAATCAATAATAGAAGATGTCGTAACCTGATGAATATCCGTCATTCGATCAACACAATCGCAACTATCATAAACAACTTCAAATGAGTGCACAAAACATTATAAAACTTGCAGTAAATATTATTCTGTAATGCATAATAGAACCGTACAATACGAATCGCGTACAGTTCGAACTCAAACCATAAATATTATTTATTTATCAAGTGAATAGTTTCTCTGCGTTAAGCTGAGGAAGTGCGGGAAAAATCTATGCAATAATAATAATAGTTTTTATCACCATTTATCTAATAACATGAGGTACTGGGTATCCTATGGCATGATTGCCACAGCTTAAAAATGTGTTACTGAAGCTATTTTTAATTAAAAATGTCTAATGAACTCTCTCAAACTCTCTCGTAACTGATTTACAAGCATTTGTAGTTTTAGATAACCCTACTAATGCAGGTACTAGGTACCCCTCCAGAAAAAATCTCAATGAAAATCATTTCAAAAGAAGTCGTTTTATTGAGTTAGTTATTTACAATGTCCACCCAGTTGGTGTATACATAGTCTAGCTCTTTTTAGAATTGAAGAAGGAGCTCTGTTAACACTCTCAGAATTAACACAAATAGCTTCTTCGGCATTCATAATTCTAGCGACAAGCTATCTTCTGTTTTCAAGTTGGTCTGCATAAACCAAATTTTCACCCTTCTCCATAAAAAATAATCGTTGGGATTTAAATAAATTTTGTTGACCTTGTTAACCGAGCAACTGCCGAATCTCTTCCAAGCAACAGCGGTACGTAATACCTTACATCTACTTTCACAATGAATAATAACTAATGAATCAGTCAGCCTAACTTTTTAATGACAACGAAATCAACAACTATATAATACCTGCATTAGTAGTGTTATCTGAAACTCCAAATTCTCATAGCATAGTTATGATAGTGTGCATATGAATTTCAATTTGTAGTCATCACCTTATCCGATAATGAAAATGTCTTGTTTTTTTCTGAAAACGAGCAATTATAACGTATCTACTCTCGAGAGATTACCGTCTGAATTAGCAAATACACTGGTGAAACTAAGTTTTACTCTAAGGCCGCAAAAAATCACGCTACATATTCTAGAAGTGGATATGGCTATACCGAAAAATCGACCGTTTGTACTTGTTCCTTGCTCGTACCGTAATGGTAATTTAAATGCTAGATCAAGCACGGAAGTTGGGTATATAAATTAAATACGACCTGGTTATTCATTAAACGTATGCATTTATTCTTATGTGAAGTATAAAATAATAAGGTGAAATAATAATTTCTAAAGAAGATGAAAATACTTGCAATCGAAAGCGACTTTTTTCTCTTGGTGAAACTTTCTTCGTTTCTAGTTAGCGTTCGAATCTAATTTTACTATACTACCGCTACGTAAATAAATATTGTTTGTAATTACTAATAAAAGATAACGTGTTTTATATATATATATATATATATATATATATATATATATATAGATAGATAGATAGATAGATAAGAATAGGTATATATATTCTTATCTTTACTAAAAATAAGTACTCATTTAGTAGAAGTAATTGATGAATATGAATTCTTATGGCAATGTAAAATATATACATATGTGCATAGCTTGAGATCCAAAATAGTGACTTCTATATGTCAACTGGGATAATTATATAACATTTTGTAGATATAATATGTAATTCATCTTATTTAAATTACCATATTGTTAGTTTACTAATGACCTAAAAGAGGGTTTGGAAAAATTAGTATAAAATTATTTTATAATACATGAAGGAAAAAATAATAGAAAATTAGACATATGTCATCGGAAAGAAAAGGAATTTTGATATAAAATGTGGTTAAATGTAGTTTAATTTAATAATGTGGTAAAAGAGGAACATTATTAGTCATATACTAGGGTAGCCGTTTAAATTTCGGGAATAGCAAACAAAAAAAATTTTTATTATTGAAAATAGTTTTATTGCTTTTCAAAATATTCTCCTTGAAAATCAATGTACTCCCGCATTCATTAAACCAATCCGAAAAGCATTGCTGCGCCACTGTAAAGGCGATATCTCCAAAATATGAGTTTTGAATGCCTCGACTGCCTCTTCCGGGGTAGAAAACCGTTAAACAGGAAGTTTATTCTTCATGTGTAGGAACAAAAAGAAATCACAGGGTGCTAGATCAAGGCTGTACGGAGGATGGCTCATCAAATCAATATTTTGCCCGGTCAAACATTCAATTGCTTGAACCGACCTGTGAGAGTTCACATTGTCGTGATGGAGGATGATCTGTCGTTTTCCGTTTGTTTTCCTTATTTCTTCAAAAATTTTGGCAAACAAATAGTTGTGTACCATTCGGAATTGACCGTTCTACAACTTTCTAAAGGCACGGTTGCAACGTGGACGGTTTTTCCGAAAAAACAGGCGACTATTTGTTTCGGTGTGCTTCGAACGCGAACAACATTTGTTGGTTTTGGCTCATCTTGGAATACCCACATAGTCGACTGCTATTTACTATCGGGTTCATACGTATAGATCCAAGATTCTTCACCCGTGACGACTTTATAAATGTTCTTGAAGCACCGCCATTGTATTTTTGTGCATTTCTTAGCACCAATCGACATGAGTCCTTTTTCGAGCGATTGTTAAGTTATGTGGTACCCAACGTGAACATAGCTTTTTAACGGTCAATTGTTCATGCAGGATCTTATGCACGCTGGTGTTACTAATACCTTGATATGCCCCGATTTCACGGTATGTCACATGACGGTCTTGCGTTATCAATTCAGACACTGCATTAATGTTTTCCGACACAACAACATTTGTGGGACGACTTTCACGAAATTCATCGTCCAAAGAACGCCGTCCAAGTTTGAATTCACTATACCAACGATATACTATAGTTTTCGATGGTGCTTCGACACCATATAAAGAATTCAGCTCGTCGATGCACTCTTCTTGAGATAATCCACGCCGAAAGTTATGAAAAATAATTGCACGAAAATGTTCGCGAGTTAATTCCATTTTTTCGCTGACATAAAATTTTCAAGTTACTGTCAACAATAGAAATAGCGACCGGATAATAAAACTGTCATCAAATCGGAGGCAACACTAACAGTGTTACCAGTTCCCGAAATATAAATGGCTACCCTCTTAATAATTTCAAAAAGCAATTAGTTGTTGTTTATAATAATACCTATAATTACATATTTAGGCAAGCTCTACCCACAGCGACTACCCATAGGAAATAATTTTTAAAAAATAAATGTCAGGAATGGTTCTCTTGTATGATAATAAAGCATACACGATAAAATTGAAACTTTTATTTTTTTTATTTTTAAAGAAAGTACCTCCAAATAAATCACCGAACGTACAATTTTTTATATGTTTTTATATGTAAATACTGTGGTAATAGTGGTAAAAAAGTAAAAAATTTTAGCAATTGAAAATAAATCGGTTTAAAAGATTTGTAATCTTCGGTGAGACCCATTCCCCCGTGTTCAAATTAAAGGCTCCAATGTGTTAACTCTGCAAGGTATTTGGGCAAAAACACATTGCTATGAAGCGTAAAAAACTGTGCCTAAAATTAACTAGATTGCGCTAATTAGGCACCGGTCTAAACTTTCATTGGAAAATAAACTTATAAAAAGTGCTTCGGAAGCCTATGTATACAAATATAGGACACCGCAAGTAACGATTCTAGAATAAAACGCTAAGGACCGTCGCAAATTCTCTGTGGTATATCTCCAGCGTATCACTACATTGCGACTTACTAATTCCTTCCATATTAGAAGTGCTATGTGTGAATGTAGAATATCTCTTAAGATTAGAAACACATCTTAACTGTTCAGCAGCAGAACAATCACATACATTATAGACATTATATCCTGGACTTTTCTAACAGTTAAGTTTAGATTAAGTTAAATATCTATTTTATAATACTAATCACTAAAATTAAGTTAGTTATTTTTAGTTAAGGCTTTAATGTAAGTCGTCAACATTACACTTCAACTTATTATATGCTACATTGGTTTATTGTCCTCGGGCTGATTGCGGATACTACAAGAGTTAAGAAAACCTTCTGCCATCATAAAAATAACTCAATTGAAAAAGCTTTTGGCTAAACACTGAAAGCCCCAATTATTTATAAATAAATTTTAAATACCGACTAATATGACGACTGTCTACAATCTTCGTCAGCGGAATGTATGTCCAGCATATGTAAAGTGTACACGTGGATTTTATCAATGTAAATTGAACATGTCCAAAACTGTCAAATTTGACGCAAGTCATTAAGTCAGTAACAACATTATCTAACGAAGCCTAGGCATTCAAGTAACATTTTGAAATTACGAATAATCTCCACACTTGAAGATTGTTGGTCTATAAAAAATCGTCCAAAGTATATGCTTTAAATAAAAGCAGTTTTGTAAATCGAAAAACGATGGGAGAATTATGTCCCAGTAGAAAGTAAAAGAAAAACTGGAAAATTAGTTGATCCACAATTAATCAAAATACTAATTTAATTGATTGCTTAAGACGCATTCATTTGCAACAACTAGAACAGCAAGTATAAAAATAAATTCTTCTGCATAACTGATTTAAGGCGAATCAAAGATCACTTAATCAATTCCACGCCAAATAATGGAAAAAATAGACCGCTTCAACGTAGGTATAACGAAAATTATAATGTTAAAAAATTAGTTAAAAATATGTCTGGAAGACTCGGAGTAAATTTTTGGTCATGGATTAATAAAATGGCATATATGAGGGATTAAATTTAAGAAAATACCTAGACATTTTAAATAATATAGGGTGTTTTTTAAGAGCTTCAGAATTTAAAATGATAATACAAGGCAGAAATATTGTTGGAATGAGATTTTTTTTTATTATGATCTGGTAGATAATTTCATGGCATTTATTTTTTAAATATGATTTCTGGCATATGTCCGAGGCGGCTACTAGATACATGGTACATTCGATCAGTCCAATTTTTAACTACTTTTTGCAATAAATCTGGCCGTATGGCGTCCATGGTGGTTTGAATATTGGCTTTCATGCTTCAAGAGTTGCTGGTTTGTCGGCATAAACCAATGACTTAACATGGACCAGGACTACTTCTGGAAATAAAGTTGCCACCAAATTCATTTTGCAATAAATCGATTGTTAAGTGTGCTCGTATGGCAAGTTGCGCCATCTTGTTGGATCCAAATGTCGTCGATGTTTAACTGATTAATTTTTGGAAACAAAATTTCAGTCAGCAGGCAGCTCCTTCCTCACTTCGAAAGAAATAAGCACTGATGATGCCGCCAACGTGTAAACCGCACCAAACAGTCAATTTTAATGGTTGTAATGGTGATTCGTTAACGGCTTGAGGATTGTCTTCGCTCCAAATACGGCCATTTTACTTATTGACATAGCGATTTAACCATAAATGAGCTTCATCACTAAACACAATTCTTTGATAAAAATGCTCATCTTCAGTCAGTTTCAAATGAGCCCAATCAGCAAAAATGCGACGTAAACGATGGTCGTTTGGCTTCAATTCTTGCACGAGCTGTACTTTATAGGCACGTAAGCCATGCACGTTTCTTTGTCTTGATGGTTTTGAATTGAGAAGAGTAAAATTAGTGCGAAAACGATCAATAACTGCACGAATTGCTTACTCACTAGGCTGATTATGTTGACCGTAAAATGGACGAAGTGCTCTATGAACTTCGCAAACAGACGTATTTTTTTCAAAGTAAATTTCCACAATTTGAAAGCGTTGTTCTGGCGTTAAACGATTGATGATGAGTTGTCAAACCTTACTGAACAGAAATGTCAACACGGTTTGACATTATTAGCTGGCAAACCGTAGTTATCGATATCAATAGTTTTCATGCAGCTTAAAAAACACCCATTATAATGCTGTTGTCCGTCAGTGAAATTTTAAAAAAATATTTTATTTTCACTTAACGCTACTTTGATTAATAATTTAAGTGGAAATCCATTTTCAACAGTAGTACATGCTGTTGCTAAAACATAATTGATTTTCACAAAACATCTTTACTGAAAAAGTGTAACAATTATTTCGTCAGCACTGTGACTTCTTTAGATTTAAACAGTGTAAATCAGATTTACTTTTAAGTCTAAAGAAGGCATAGTGCTGACGAAATAAATGTTACCCTTCATCTTCATGTAAGCTTATACAATTACTAAATAGTTCTTCGCTTTCACCTTCTCCCTTCATAATCTCGTTCATTAAAGCCTCAAATTAGACATTTTTGCTGTTTCAGCGTGTTGTAATACTACACTTCAATATATTATAATATAATTTACTGTGTTACCTTATTTTATCTGTTGTAAATATAAATGAAATATGTCAGCTATTGATAATAAGCAAACCATCAAACATATACGTTACACAGCACTGCACCACCATCTATTGTAAGTTATATTTGCAAAAATTCTGTAATAATTTGGGACTCAGACTTATGGCAATCGTTAAGTTGGTTTTAGAATAATATTTAAAAATATTGGCATGACAGAAAATTGATTACTGACTACTACATTTCTCTGACCAAGACTGTACATCCGAGTCCAAATGCCTACAATTGTTGCGTTAAGTGAGAAATATTTCTAAATTCAATAAATTAATAAGAAAATTTGTATGTGTCTTTAATACATTACTAAATATTTACAAATTATGTACATATTTGCTAACGTGCTAAAAATACCAATTCTATTAGGAATTAAATATGACGAAATTGACCTTGTTATTTTGTCGCCAATCTTGGCATTTATCCATGGAAGATAAGATGATATAAATTGTAAGACTGTAATTTTGTGCTCTTGATCAAAGTTTACTGGTAGCAATCCAATTATTGTGTTATCGCATACTATTGGAGCTCCAAAAACCGGTTCACTAAGATGAATACAAATGAATGATTCTTGATGCCTACAACTTGCAAAACGTTTGTAATCGACATGCTCTGTACATGATTCTAAACCACTAATAATAATCTTTTTGATTTTTATTTGCCCTCCGTAAGGAGTTACTGAAATACAATGGGCACCGACACTTGGTTTATTCGCGGTCGAACGTATTGGTGCTAATGACACCCCTCTCATTTTGAATGGCTTTCGCAATCGCAAAAGTACAGCGTCGAAGTTACAAGTTTCCTTATCGTACATGGGATTAACGATCATATTTACGACATCAATTTCTTGCCCATTTTCACTTCCCAGCGTGGACTCCCACGTCGATACTTTAACTTTATGATGGTTCGTAACGTTTCCATCGAAGAAGCAAAATGTTGTCAAAACCCAATTAGACTTTATACAGTTTCCTGTTCCCATCTTATAGCTATTAACAATAACAGAGACTACATATTGATACATAGATGGATTTGTTGCTATCTCTACATTTTCGGTAAATGTCGCTAGATGATACGAACTATCAACTAAATCAGTTTCGTGTTGAGTGTGCGTATCTATTATTTCTTCTAGATCGTCTCCTATATCACTTATATTTGAATAATCATTGTATTCGTCTATAGATTCATCAGATACAGTAGGATCAACAATAAGAAGGAGCAAGATTTTTAATAAACCTAGAGTTAACGCTTTCATAATCTATTTGTCAATATATTTGACAGTAATGAATTCTAACCTTAGTTAGAATACAGAGAAAATGCAAATGCAATAAATAAATACTCAATAACAATATTCACGTAAAAAAAAACATGATCTTGAAATTACCTTATGGTATTGGTCCATCCAATATGAATTTGCTTATTCAAAGCAAGTTTTGGATGCCATCTCTAATGACAGGGCTCAGGTAAAGCGCCATAATCGAGTTTATGAACTAGTTTAGAAGATGAATAAATTGAAAACGGGAATAATGACTATTGTGTGGGATGGATTACTGGAACGCTTGCAAGCAATTAGCGTTTCGTTGCAGTCAGTTGATTAAGAGCTTAATACGGGATACGCCCTTTATGAATCGTTCCCAGCAATGTGGTCCCCATTTTCAGATATTGAGGGAAAAGCCAAAGTCCTAACCTGCTGTGATGGATGTCAACAGAGTTCCAGACCATTTGATGCGGCTCTACTATACTTAATGTCGATGTAGTTGTAGCAAATCAAACATCTAGACAATAATTTGAAATTATAGTCATAATTGCTAATACGCTTTCTGTATTAGCTAAGTGGATGGAAGCGTACTATACTGGTACATTTGAAATACTTCGTTAATTAAAATCTCTTACGGTAGAACAGATCTTAAAAAGAACTCCAATACTTCATCACTTCTTACCAGTACAATTTTGAAGGAAACCTAGGCGAGGAGCTGGTGCAGTTCGCTGAGCTATTTAAAACAGATGTGATTGCTGCTATTGGTAGCAAAAAGCATGACGCTCTGGAACTACAATTTTAAGAACTTATAATGGAACATTCACTAGAGTTGTCTTTCTCAAATTTTGTTATAGTTTAACGCATTTATTTATCTTTGATGATTACTGAATGCAGCTGAGAACGTTCATTTTCTACATTGTGCCATAAAAAATGAGCTAAGTAACACGATGGGACATAATCATCCAAATGACCTCAACTTATTGAACATCGAATGTGATTTACTTAGAGACTTTGATTTGATTAGTGTTATCTTTAAATTTGATCACAATAAATCTCTTACGATAGAATAGATCTTAAAAAGAACTCCAATGCTTATCAAGACAATTTTCTTAGCGCCACTTCTTACCAGTATAATTTTGAAGGAAACCTAGGCGAGGAACTGATGCAGTTCGCTGAGCTATTTAAAACAGATGTGATTGCTGCTATTGGTAGCAAAAAACATGACGTTCTGGAACTACAATTTTATGGGCTTGTAATGGAACATTCACTAGAGTTGTTTTTCTCAAATTTTGAAATAGTTTAACGCATTTATTTATCTTTAATGATTATTAACTGCAGCGGAGAGCGTTCATTTTCTACATGGTGGCATAAAAAATGAGTTAAGAAACACGATGAGACTTAATCGTCCAAATGACCTCAACTTATTGAACATCGAATGTGATTTACTTAGAGACTTTGATTTGATTAGTGTTATCTTTAAATTTGATCACAATAAATCGAGAAAAAATTATTTTTAAAAGTGCTGTTTTATTTTATATCATAAATCAAACCAAAGACCTTTTACAATAATTAATATTTGCTGCAGGCACTGTGTCGGCTTAATCCGGTTCTACTATACGCTATTATTTAAAAATATTTTATTTTAAAATTTATGAATAAAAATCTGAATTTTAGTTCGATTCATTGGAAATACACTTTTGATTAGTTTTTTTTAATATTTTTATCACTTTCACGAAACAAATACTTATATAAAAATATTTTATAATTTATTTCAAACAATACAAAACGATACAGAATTCTATTACATATATGGCATAAATATAATTAGTTCTTCTCCTTGTAATAGTTTTCGCTAAAAAATTAAAACAATTAGAAAAAAATACTTGATTTATCATCTTGTGTTTTACCATCCTGGTACATTAGCAGGATCATCACAAGTAAAACGTTCTTCATTGTAAACGGCTCCAGCAGAACAAGATCCCCTTTGTGGCATGACACCATTCCTGCAAATATAAAATTTCTGACAATCATCTGGGTGTGGGTAAGTTGGATGCGGTAATTTTCTTCCATCAGGTCCCATTACTGGTTCATCAGGGCAAATGAAACCATCTTCTAGTGCATCTAAAATTTTGTGACACACACATTATACAATATTACACAAGTCGATTTATAGTTGAACCTTTCCGGGCTTTCTTGCAATCTTTCCTGTTAGTATCTGTTACCCAAGCACAAGTACTTGCTATATCATCGTAAACTAATCCTGGTGGACAAGATAATTCGTGAGGAGTTCCGTCAACGCAATTGAAAAATTTATCGCAAGCTAATGGATCAGTGTGGCGATAATAACCATTTGCTCTTGGACAGCCGGGACTAGGTTTAGGTTCCTCTGAAAATATAGTACACTTTAAAAAAATTGAACATCTTTTTTGTCATGGCAAACATTTGATTAGAGGTAATTACATATACACAAAATCACTATGAAATTTTAAACTTCAGGGAAAGCGGTTATAAGGATGCTTTAACAAAAGAGAGGAGCTTCATTGACAGAATCGGTATTCACTTCTGACATCTACATCTGCTTGAAAGAATTAATTAATCTTCCTTTTTCGATGAGTAACTGTAAGTAAAAAACTATGGAAAGCATTTCAACTACGATTTACACAAATAATGTTGTTGTAATTTTAACAAGTACTAAGTTTAAGTCCAGTGTATCATAAAATATTTTTAAAGTTGCTTAGAAAAATGTTAAAAGTTATAAATTTTAAATAAGATCTTTACATGTATTTCTAGGATTTATTTTCTCTTTGCCACAGGTTTTTGGGTTATCATACCTTTGGCCATCTCTGTTATTTGGCCAAAAAGTGTGGCGTTCCTAGATACATTTTTTAATTATATAAAATGTCCCCAATTTGACTTTATTTCCGCATGGTCGAACTTTTCTTAATTTAAAACGATCAAATTTTTAAGCACCTTTTTGTTTTGCTTCCAAATTTTTTGCTCAAATCAGTCCAATTCTCATCAACTGAAGCACGTATCTATTTCTTTGAGCAGAATATGTGTTGTGTTATACAGCTATAGAGGAAATTTAATTTACATTTTGTTACATGTAGCTAATTTAATCTAATTTTCAATCTAAGTGCTTTATTTTGTGTAAAATTTAGTTTCCTTTTTGTAATATAAAGGTAATTCGGCCTATTTTATCAAATATTCAGAATTGCGTTTGCTATCCGATCCTTGGGAATCCTCTTTATTGAATACTTATTAATTATTATTATTATTATTAATAGGTATTCAATAAAGTTGGAAATATCAAGTTTATGTACGTATCTGTAAAATTTTTGATGTGAATTTAAAAGTACACAGGCCTGCGATGGAAAAATTGTTTAAAATATAATCAGTGATTTTTATAATTTTTTGTAGGCTGATTACGGAACTAGGCATTTTAGGCAAGTAAGCACTACAGTGTTTTAAATTGGGCTTAGATTGACCGCGAGTAATATTAATTTGGTCAGGTGGGAACAATGAGTAGCTGTCAAACCTTCGTTTTCTTTCCACATACAGTGTCTCTTTACTCTAGGCCCAAAAGAAAAAGCAGCATGGGTAGTATCTTGTTGTAACCAGATTTCTTGAGAACGAAAAGGAACCTGACTGTAAGGTCCTGGCTACAATGTTGAATGCTAAAATGTTGGAAAGCTGCAAGAATTTAGGCTGTAACGTGAGCCTAAAAGTACATTTTCTCCACTTACACCTAGACTACTTTCCAGATAGTCTTGGTCCTGTTAGCGAGGAACAAATTGAAAGATTTCACCAAGATATAAAGGAAATGGAAAACTGAAACCGAGGAAGGTGGAATGTTAACATGATAACGGAATACTGCTGGACGTTGAATAGGGACGATCTCCAGCGATCCTACAGAAAAAGAAGCACAAAACGAAGTTTCGATGGGAAGCGAAAACGATACTATAAGGACTATTAAACAAGATCATTCAGTCTTACTAATTTTATATTATTTTTATAAAAAATGTTTGGTTATTTATGATTTTAATAAAATGTAAAATAAAATAAACACTCCATAATTTTTTGTATTTGGCTTACTATTCCTAAATTTATGTGAGAAAACCCTGTGTGATAGAAAAAAAACAGTTTTTGTTTTTGAGCACAGCACCTGAAAAACACACAAAAAAAGTGACCTTAACAAGAACCAAGTTTAAAGCCGGTTGGTTTTGCATCATAAAATCAGATATTTTTTTAAAATACTTAGAAAAATGTTAAAAATTATAAATTTTAAATGGTATCTTTACACGTATTTTTAGGATTTATTTTCTCATCGCCACAGGTTTTTGAATTATTACACCTTTGGCAACCTTAATTTAAATTTCAGCACTCTTTTGTTTTGCCTCAAAATATATTTTGCAAAAATCAGTTCAATTCTCATCAATTGAATCTATTTCTTTGAGCNGAATATGTGTTGTGTTACACAACTTTAGAGGAANTTTAATTTACATGTAACTAATTTAATCTAATTTCTAATCTAGGGGCTTTATTTTGTGTAAAATTTAGCAATATAAAAGAAATTCGATCAATTTTGTCAAATATTCAGAATTGCATGTTTGGCTGTGAAAAGCAAACAAAAAAAGTGACCAAAATTAAAACAATTTTTAAAAAGCATTTTTTACAGGCCTGTATATATGAGTAAATCTATGAAATAGATTTAATATATTTTTAATCAACGTTACAATTCAACTTTGTTCAATAATAATTGAAAAACATCTTGTAATAAGAAGAACGTGTTTACGATTCGTCAGTGCACAGACGAAGAAAGGCATATTTCAAAATAAAAGAAAAACATCTACTCCACATTATTAAGGCGGGTTTTCCAACATCAATTGACATTCAAAATAATTTGTAAATAAGTCACGTTACAAACACTTCAATGTCACAAATATGTGGTTTCCCCTAACATTTTGCATATCCACTTCGATACATTTCACGTAGTTATTTTAAAATATCCAAGAGAAACTTTCGTTTTTTTAAGATATACAAGTTATAACTTCAACTAATTTAAGGCAATTATAAAAATAAGTGTTAAGTAACAACTAACTCTCTTATAAATTTAAAATAATCGAAATAAATGAAAAAAACGGCTGCTATTTCCCGTTCAATGTTGACTCTGAGCTCTTCCAACATTGTCGGCTTGTTGGCATAGACCAATGACTTGACGTAGCCCCAAAGAAAAAAGTCTAGGGGCGTTAAATCGCACGAACGAGGCGGCCAATCGACTGTTCCATTTCTTGAGATATCACGCTCATCAAATTTACTCTTCAATAAATCGATTGTAACGTGTGCTGTGTGGCTTGTGGCACCGTTCTGCTGAAACCACATGTTGTCCAAGTCCATATCTTCCAATTCGGGCCAAAAATAGTTGGTAATCATGGCGCGATAACGATTACCATTCACAGTAACGTGACGATCATTATCGTCGACGAAAAAATATGGCCCTATGACACCGCCGGCATGCAAACCGCACCAAACAGTTATTTTTTGTGGATGAAGTGGTGTTTCATGAAGCACATGTGGATTTTCACCCAACCAGTAACGCATATTTTGCTTATTGACGAACCCATTGAGCCAAAAATGAGCTTCGTCACTGAAAATGATTTTGCGATGAAATTGATCATCTTGGCGCATCTTTTCCAGAGCCCAATCGGAGAACGTACGTCGCCTCAAATGGTCCATCGGCTTCAATTTTTGAGTCAGCTTGATCTTGTATGGATGTAAACGAAGATCCTTACGCAAAATTCGCCATAAAGTGGTCTGGGCGATGCCCAACTCTTGAGAACGCCGTGGAATTGACTGATTTGGATCATTTGCTACGGACGTTTCAACGGCAGCGATATTTTCGACACTTCGACCAACTCGTTGTCCCACTGGCACGGCAACATCACACAACGAATATGTAGACTCAAATTTTTGCACTAAACTTGTTACTGCCTGTCTACTAGGGCGAGAATTACGACCGAAAATCGGAGTTAACGCTCTTAAAGTAGCGGTCACCGACTCCGAACTTCTGTAGTAAATTTTTATAATTTTCAGACGTTGTTCGTTCGTGTACTTCACCATGATGAAAATGTTAAGTTTACTGGATAAATTGACAGTGACAGTTCGATGATTAGCGAAAGGGTGCGTTCACAAACTGAATTAAAAGTTGTCAAGTCCCTATTGGAAAGCCCTTTGCTTTTCATAGACTATTTTGGAAATAAAGAAAATATAAATATGTCGTACTGTCTCAAACAATTTAATTCAATTTAATAGCTGGTTAATCATTGAAATATGATTACAGACATAAATTAAAAGTCTTTCATAGTTTCACATAGATTTAGAAAGGAAAATATAAAGCATATAACGTAAATTTAAAGAAGTGTTGTTAAATTTGCAAATGTTTATGTTTTTGTTAATTTACGATATTCAGCAGGAAAAAAATGTACTTATAAATATTAACTTTAAAAAGATACATCAAATAAAAATAAGTACGTTATATAGTATGTAAAATCGATGTATTGTAGGTTAAAGGAAAAATGAAGACAAACAGAATAAAACGACAAACATATTAATAAATATAACACCACAAAATAATATTCTTTAGATTTAAAAAAGAATAATTTGTATTAATCATATTCGATTAACATGGTTATTTGTGGCGATATATGACTTGAAATCCTATTACAATGGTTTCTGTGCGGCGATATTCAATCGATATGGGATATGTCATGGAATCATCAATGACCATCATTGAGCCTGCAGAAACGAGTGCGCACTCATTGGCGGCGATGATATATTTCGAAAGCGGTCGGATACACCCGACGCCGAGATTCATGTGCGTATGGTATGTGTATGAATGCCGGATTAGATTGATGATGACGAATCGACGGCGTTCTTTGTTATGTTCGACAAAAGTTAATAGATTTCTTAACCGATTTCCGACATTAGAATACACTGGCATTATTATTAAATGTATTGTTTGCAATATCGACATTTTATCGTACAGCATTTTTGTGTGTAAAAGTAATAACGGAACGTGATGTACCATATTATAAATTTAAATATGGTTTTTTTTTATGTAAAGTGTGTGCAACATTCCACAAAACGTTGTAGACAATGAAGAATTTCGAAACTTTTATAGGAAATACGTTCCAGAATGGAAATTGCCAAAAAGAAGTCAACTGCAGTATAATTTTCCTCGGGTGAAAAACACAATTACGGGGCAAATAAAAGCAGAGTTAAAAGATCAAAAAATATGGCTGATGGTAGATGAAACAACGGATGCAAGAATGAATAATATTTTAAATGTGTTAGTGGGCACTTTAAAAAACGGTGAGATTTCTTTGGCTCTTCTGTTACGTAGTAGAATATTACAGAAGACAAACGGGGAAAGAATAGTAGAAACTATAAAACATACCTCTGGGAAGTTCAATATATCGGCAACCCAACTTGTAATGTTGATTACAGATGGGGGTTCCAATATGGTTAAAGTTGGAAAGTTACTAAAACAATCTTATTCTAAATTGCTTCATGTAACCTGTTTGCTCCATGCGTGTTATCTTGTAGCTGAATTTATTATAAACAGTTATCCAAACGTAGACGAATTTATAGTTTCTACCAAAAAAGTTTTTATTGAATGTCCAAAACGCATTCGTGAGTTTAAACAAGCTTCTCTGGACATTCCTGAGCCACCACAGCTAGTATTGACGAGATAAGGAACGTGGCTTAAAGTTGTTTTATATTATGAGAAATTTTTACACATTATTAGACTTTGTATCTTAAATTTAAATCCGCAAGGTGCTCAATCAATTTCAGTAAGTCAGCGACTGGTTTCAGATACCAAAATCCATACTCAAATAGAGAAAATTTCCGAAAATTATTCAATTCTTTTAGATACTATTTCAAAATTAGAGAACATCAAACTGTCATTACATGCGCTAAATATAGTATATTACTTCAAAATCTCGTTAGGAAATCTAACAGACAGTATAGGAAGATTAACAACCGATAAATTGTGTACGGTTATAAATAAGAATCCCGATTTTCGAACTATATTGCGTATAGACAAGTGTTTAACTGAAAACCAAGAGTGCGAATATGATGCGAACGTCCTTTTTAAATTCGCGATCATTACATCATTAGACGCAGAACGCTCCTTTTCCAAATACACCAACATATTTTCACCTCACCGTAGGAGTATGACTGAGTCAGCACTGGAAAGCATACTAATGACACAATACTACAGCGAATTTTTGCGTCACTCTACATCAACAACAAAAAAAAACAAAATAGTAAGTAATTACATTTATTATTTTTAATATTGATAGTAACTGAGTCGAATGCTACTGAGCAACCACTCGTTTCTGTCGCCTTATTCATCATAGACAGGAACAAATAATCATATATTAAATATTTCAACAATAAATATAAATCATTGATCTTAATGTAGTGTCAGAGATTTAATTTTAGAGCAAATCGCAATAATTTTTGCAGTTACAAAGAAATTATCAAAAGTACTCGATTACACAAATGCACAATTACCAGGTTGTCAGGCTTACATAATAAAATTTTGCTAAACGTCGTCGTAAAACAGACTAAGACAATATTTAAAGCAACAATTTTACCACTCCCTTACAATTGCTTAAGTAATTTACAGGCGTGTCATATTTGTTCGTATAAGGTAGGAGTATTTGAAATAATAAACTGTAATAGTTATTTGTAACGTTGGTTGTCTATCCGATTGTTAGACATGTTGAAATTTCGTATACTTACGTAAAACTGTTCTATCACCACAATCTATATTAGCGGGTATGTCGCACCTTTCTTTATTAGGGTCACTGTCATCGAATACTAAACCATCTGGGCACAGCTTTTGTTCGTAATTACCCTTCGAGCAGATATAATATAGATCACATTCCACTAGATCTGGGAAGAAGCCTGTCCGTTCCGGGCATGTGAAACTTTGCGCTTGACTACCTGAAATTACACAATACTTGAAAGAAATACTATAATTGAAAAGAAAGGCAGTATATATAATAAATCAGAAGCGGAAGTAAACTTTTTTTTGGTCTATTGGTGTTTAATATCATTTGGTGCGTCGATATTTATTATTTTTAGCAAATATACATTTATAGTTTCACTACATATTTTGCTTTTGTATGTCAATTAAGAACACTGGTTATTTTATGCTTCGAAGTAGTCATTCGTATGTTTGTTATCTTTCTTTTCTAAAAATTGAAATATCTAATAAAATATGCTGTTTACAATATTTTTAAGTTAAGAGAAACATAAACAAAATTAAAATTTTAATGGAAGCTGTAGTTAATTAGATTATTCAAAAAAAGATAAATAAAACACTTTACCGGCAGTAGATAATTAATGACTGTCACACCTGAATCTAGTGTAAAAATTCGCACAGAATAACTCCGCACAACTTTTTCCGTTGACAATTAAACACACATTTATTTCACACACAATTTAATATATTTCCTAGCCTTCACTTATACTAAAGTTCATCCCCTCTTCCAATAATGGACCTTCGTTGACGGTCGTATCTTCCAGGAAATCATGGAAGCAAGAATATGTTTAAGGGCATTTGTCTATGTCTAACGCACGGTTTTTATTTTTCACAATGAATATGCTCTCGTAACTGTCCAATTCATAGTAATTATTTATATATTTTTTCATTTTGATTAAGTGTAAACATTTATCAAAAAATAAATAAATACGACGCGTGCTTTTAAGTAGGTTTGAAAATAAAAACCAAACGAAAGAAAACTTTCAAAAACCAAATTTATTTTCAGATTCTACTTACATTTCCCTATTTTTCAACATAGCTACCAAGTTTGTTTAAAGACTTTTCAAACTTTTCAACTAGATTTTGAATACTCTCTTCATAAAAATTTGCCGCCTGCTCCTATAACGAAGAGGCCGTTTTCACATCTTTGTAGTGGTTGCCGCCGAGATGATGTTCGAGAAGAGGAAAAGACGAAAATCACTCGGCGCCTGGTTGGGACTGTAGGGGAGGTGATCCAAAACCTCCTAGCCAAAAGAGTCCAATAAAGCTTGGATCTAAGCTGTGATGTGAGGCACATTGGCTGTAACTCCGTAAACTTCACAAATCTGTCGGTGAACGTCTGCATCAGACATGTTTCTTGCCGACAAAAAAAGTATCACTGACCGTATCTCCCTCGGGGCGGGTGATTTGAACATTTTAAAGACACAGAACAGACCGCACAGGTTACCTACAGAGCTGCAACTGAGCACAGTTGTTCCCAAGTAATGCCGGGATACGACGCAAGCACTCGTTGCGACGCGTGCACCACTTATTAGTGTATACAACAAAACCGCCCTTATAAATAATGATCGTGAATTGGACAGTTACGAAGGCATATTTATTGTGAAAAACAAAAACCATATGTTGAACATGGATAAAGGCCCGATAATATATTCTTGTCTCTATGAATTCCTGGAAGATACGACCGTTAAAAAAGGTCCACAAGTGGAAGCGAAAGTGTACTTTAAGTATAAGTGTTAGTTTTAAAGCTAGGAAACATATTAAATTGCGTGTGAAATAAACCAGTGTGAGTTTGGTTGTCAGTAGGGCAAGTTGTGCGGGGTTAGTCTGCGCGAGTTTTTACCGCAGAATCAGGTGCGACACTCTGATTAATTACAGCATGCTGATAACAACTTAGTTGCGGAAATACGTATACAGAATACGAATATTGATATGGTAAGGGATTTTGTTTATCTTTTTTTCATTAATAAACAACATTAATTCTTTTGAAGTATGTAATTGATACTTCTTTGGTGTACGACATTCTTCATAATCTGTCGATAAAATTAAATTTTTGAAAAAACAGAAATTACAATTATTAATTATTATTAAGAGAAAGTTAACTGACAATAATAATTACAGATAAGGAATAATTATTGTTTGCGGAAATATATTTTTAGTATATGACATGTCATACATTTTTATTTACAAGACAAACAAATAACGTAGGTTTAGTTTTGAAAACTAAATTATTATTTTGCGTAATAATTGTAATTGCAATGATCGAATAGTTTTTTCGAAATGATCATAACGTTAATTGGATTTAGTTTTGTTCAATTAAAGAATGTTTGTCAAAATTTCAATGCGAATCCCCAGAAATTGCTGTGGAATAAAAATTGATTTCGCAGTGGATGATATATAAAACGCACAGAGAAAGCAGTTGTAAAAACAAGAGACATAAGTATGTAATTCACGATGAGCCAAATACTTCAATCCGTTCATAGATGTAGGTCCTTCTCACAATGCTTATTATGACAAGTAATAACACGAGGACAGATATTATCCTCTCTGCTCATAGAGGAAGTCTGTCTTTTGCCAATTGATCAACAGCGAAAACTTCGTTGTTATATGTGAATAGTTACTGAATACTTTAAATAACGACGACGTTTTATCAAAAACATTTTTCTCAAGCGAGGCATGGTTCCATATTGTAGGTCATGTGAACTCACAGAATAGGTGTATATGGTCTACAGAAATTCTATATCTATACATTAAGTCTACATTACATGGTCAGAAAATTGAAGTTTGGATAGCTCCTTCAATACGATTAGCAGTATATCTTTGTCATTCAATAAAAGTAATTTTTACATTTACCTTAGGAAAGATTAATGGTGAGAGATATTGTGAATAGATTCTAGAGCAATTTATTAATGAATTATATGAAAATGAATACTAACTGGTATATTTTCAGGAAGATGGTGCTTCACCTGATTGTATCCGTAAAATTGTAAATAGAATATCTGAATACTTTGAAGATGGATGCAAATCAAGAACTTGACTATTAACTAGCCATAAAATGTGCATTCAGTTCATATGGTTACGACATTAGTTATCCCCTTGACTTCTAGGCCTTTGAAAATTTAATGAAATTAATAATAAAAAACCACAAACTATACTAAATGTGTGTAATAATGTTCTATATAGGGTTAGAAAATATATGAAACAACTAGAAGATTATTTTCAACATTTTTTTATGAATGAACTTGTATAAAATGAAAAAAGACTTGACCTAATTTCTTCTTTCATTTATTTTTCTGTTTAATATTCACAAATATTTGCTTTTAGAATGCTGTCTTCCATATCCTTCGAGTTCCAAAGTAATCATATGTTAAATAATCTGGGACTTAAAAATCTAAAAAACTATAGAAAAATGTACGCAAAATATTTATCTTACCCTGCAATATAAATATTAAACACTATATCTGAGATAAAATGATGAAACTGTAATGAATTTATATACAATTTCGTGTAAGTAATCGTTTTTATTTAATGACACTAATAACATTTACATTTGACAATTAAGATTTTGTATATATTTTGAGTTAAGTCACTAAAAATTTTATGGCTGAGGTATTTTTTTAACCACGTTACAAAATATGTTAATAATGAGACCCGATTACTAGCACCGTCTCTCAGAATAACTTACCTAATTAATTCAGCTATCTTTTTTATAGCGATTGATGAAATTTCATTATTTCTGACATTTTATTTGAAAGTTACAACAGTGTGAAGAAAGTATCTAAATGGAAAGTTTGGAAGTGCATAAATTCCAAGTTCGTGGTGCAATTCAATATTTATTTCTTAAAATACTAAAAATGTTTGAAATTTTGAGTGAGTATGATATAGCACTTCGGATGGAGAAGAATGATGTGCGACTGTGACGATCAAAAACTGCAACAACTTCGGAAACGATCAATCTAATTAATGAAATTGTTTCGAATAACCGAAGGGTTGACATCCAGGAGATAGCCCGTGAGAGAGATGGTTGCGGTTAATGTAATATGGCTTGACAACTTTGCTTCTGAATATAGCAAGCTCAAAAGATGTCACAATTTGATAACCTCCCAAAAAAAATCAAGATATTTCGATAGACGAATAAGATAATGGATAGGATTTGTTTAGTATTTGGAGGGGATTTTTGTTATGAGGCTCTACTATACAAATTTGAAAAAACATTCTGGGCTAACTCATAAAAAGTTCTTTTCCATCATGACAATGCACCTCATCACACAAGTCAAGTTGAAAATTTAAGATTGTGCCTCACCCATCCAATTTGCCAGATCTAACACCAAGTGACTGCCACTTATTCCTCTGACTTTTCTTTGCTAGAAAGAAAGACTGAAATTTTCAGTGACCAACTGATAAACTGCAAGATTTCAAAGGAATCTTATATCACAGAGTTTATACATACTCTGAGATACCTTGCTCCTTTGAAGGCTGCAGTTTCGCACAACTTAAAAAAAGTGATATGAGCATCGAAAAATTGATGTCAAGACGATAGCTAGCGACGTAAGCATATGGATTGAATGGGTAGACCACATTTTATACGTAGAATTAAATTTGAACTGTCAGTAAGGTGGGTACCGTAAATTTTAAATTTAGATAAATAATGCCAACGTCAAATAGCAATTTGAGGTTATTTGACAAGAAACAATACATTTTTGCGAAGATTTATTTTGGTTGATGAAACTAGGCTTTGTCACTATGGTTCTGAATCCAAACGGGAATCTGAACTTTGGATGGTAGTCCTACTACAAGGAAAGCCAAGGCAAAGTCTACGATTTTTTTGCGAATCAATGGAGATAATTTTTATAGAATATATTGCAAAGAGTCAATCAGTTAAGGTTTTATGCCCTGCTAGGTTTCAAATCGTCTACAGTGTAGCAAATTATGCAACTATGCTGTTATGAGCAAATTTGTTTAATGCATAATCTTCCAACTTATATTAACATTTAAATTATCAAACAATTTCCTATGCTAAATAAATAAAAATTAAACATTTAAATTCTAATCTGCGTTGCAAGTATTATCTACTAATAAAGTAGTAGTAAAAAGAATACAAATTTGGTTCAAAACTTGTTTTTCTATATACGTAATCTTGAAATATCCATCATAGTGTTGATAAGATGCGCATACATATAATTTAATACTTTAACATTCTAAATAAAAATGTTGATGTTAAGGGCAACGGCATTCTTTGAATTATTTCGGTAGCCAATTATGCTGCAGGTCAAAATTTATGAAAGCGTTTTGAAATGCATATCTTTAATGAGAAGTAAAATTTTTTAAATGTTAATGGAACACATAATGTGGCAACTAATAATTTTTCCATATTATATAATCATTAAGATTTAATTATATTTTAGTTTGTAAGCCTTCGACGCCAAATCATTTGTGAAAATTACTTTCGATATGTACAAATAGTTTTTTAAAAAGCATATTATAAAGAAATTACTTTTTTACTATTAAAAGGAAATTACATTTACGATTATGATCTTTCGAAAGCAGAATTTTTTGAAGTCATAACATTAAAGACCAAGTATCTATATGGTATTTATTAATCCTAGATATGCATCATAAATTTTTAGAAATAAATTAGCATATAGAAAATTGTTAAAAACTGTTTCCAAACACAGTCAGTTGAAGAATATCTAACATTTTGGCATTAATAGCAAAATATATATACATAGATTGTATGATATACTTATTGTACGGAGATATAAAAAATTATCCGGTCATAAATGGTCATAATGGAAGATGCATGGTAAGGAAAACGTCTATCTTACCTTAGTTACATATACGCAAAATGAGGAAAAAAGAAAGAAAATAAAAATACAAAATTACTTCCATTTTTCAATATATTCACCTGCAACCCTAATACATTTTTCAGATCTCTTAATTGGCTTGTGTACGCTTTCATAAAAAAATGTTTTATCGTTGTCTGGAAAATACGCCAAAACTGCATCCCGCGAATCTGGATTCGTCACAAAACAATACTTGTGCCCAGTCATCGTGATTCCATTTCTGTGCTGCTCAGGCCATATTTTATGAAGAGCAGTTAGAGCAGTTAGTGGAACGCATACTAGGGGTCTTCGAGTATACATGCTAACGTTATGAAGACAATTTCTTATTGTTTGAGTTGATACTACTCGTACATACTACGTCGATACTAATGAATAATATCATATCTCCCTCTCTCGACCAATACATAAATGTATTGACCGACAAAGCAAGAACGCTTCTATCTCACATAGATCGGAGACTATGTTTCCAGTGTGTAATAGACAGAAACTTACGTCTAGGCTTTACGCCAATTAAAGAATGTTAAAAAGGAATCATTCTATTATTAATAACACCCTATCAACTACATATGTTTCATCGATACTACCCGTAGCAGCAGTAAGTTCACTTCTAAGCTGGGTTGCGTTGTGAGTGCAGTTTCTACGTACAAATACTGATCATCTCTTGGTGTTGTAGATGCTTGGCGTCCTCGTCCTCACCTTATCTGAACATCTCCAGTTTCTAAAAACCGATTCCACAAATACGAAATTACACTTTGGCTAACTGCAAAAAGTCTCAGCAACAGCTTACTGTCTCTGTCCACCTTCCAATTGACCTATGGCCCTCCAAGCCTGTGCATGAGTCAAATCGCAATGCCTTTCCATTATTACCCGTAATTGCGGTTAAAAGATTAGCTATTATACAGAAAATGGTAAAATCTAACTATAGTCGAGATCGCTCGCATACGCGCTTTTATGCCTTCAAGCAGTGGCGACCTGTCAATGCATTCTGTTTCTTGTTTAAAAGGGCTATAGTTGCGATATAAAAATATTTGCGGGTCCTATATTATTTATTTACTTTATTATTATTTTTTCAAATATCCTCTAATCGTTTTGAACAGTATATATTAAAAATGACAAAAATCAAAATATATAGGATTGCTATAAAACCAACAGTAATATATAATATGTATGTCGGTGAAATGTGAGTACTAAATAAAGATATGGAGACTCTTTTAGAAAGACGGGAAAAGAAAGTGTTGAGGCGTATATATGGGGGAGTAAATATGTCGGAAGGCTGAAGGAGATAGAAACAAATGTATAATAAACCCAGTATAACTAAATGCATGAAAGCCCAAATATTAAATTGGTTAAGACATGGAAAGATTGACCAGAAATAGAATGGGAAAGATGATTCTGTTTAGGAGGCCAACAAAGAAGACCTAGGAAGAATATAAGTCATAGACTTGAAGACAAAAGTGACGAATACAAAAGACAATATTAAAAGTTTTGCAGATTCTTTGTAAACTGTTTTATTCTTTTGTTATGTGCAGTGTTATGTGCCTTAGACCTTCAAGGTCTGTAGACTTCTTAAATTAATTTAAATTAAATGATAATACATACTACCCAATAGAAAATAATTTTAGATACAGGGTAAATAGCAATCGACAATGTATAGAGGTTTCTGGTAAAGCAGCAACAAGGAAAGGTAACAACAAGAAAAGAATTGCAATAATAAAATAAAACTAAATATGTTTTACAAACAAAATTATAAGATCATTTCTATTAGAGAAGAGAGTAATGAATTAACAAAATATAGCTACATAGTGTTTATTAGCATTTTTTAGTAATAAGAAAATGTGGAAAAATTGCGCGACCTAATGAAGAGACTGTAAAGCAAATGTATTTATCAATGGAGCGTCTATACTGCTCTTGGTGAGCTTTGATATAAACCTGATCAAGTAATTTGCTTTCCAGGTTATGTAAATATATGTATATGTATATATACATATATCAATATGTTCTAAGTCCATCAGCTAATATATCGCAACATATTTAATTAATTTTTTGGAATGTTTTATAATCTTGTGAGTTTTAATTCATTTAAAACTTCCATTTCCAAAAACAGCTAATAAATAACAATGTACTAGTTTCTGATAAATTTTTGACACTACAAATTAGTGTTTGGAGTGATGCAATATTAGAAAACAACTATAACTATTTCAATAAACTAAATTGATAAAATATTATACTACTAGGTACTAATAATTTTTGAATATTGTCATCATATTTGAACTATGTAAGATGAAACACTTCCTATTTAGTTTACTGTTAGAGCCGATTAACATCTTTTGATGCTAGAGTGTTGGAGGTTTTTGAAAAGTATAGTTTTCTTTGAGAATATTTTGAATATATTTCGATAGTTTTCAAAAAACAATTGATGAAACTCGATAATCAAGTGTTCAAATTTAAATGACCAAACAATACAAAAATGTCAAAGCAAGATTGTATATTCCATTACTTCAATATTAGAGTCACACCTCTCAAAATTTTTTCATTTGAACTTTCTGCAACAAGTTTGTTACATAAGATTATATAACACATAGACAGTCGAATCATGTTCCCATGTATTTACTTGATTAGAAAAATTTTGAAGCCAAAACATTGAAAATATGTGTTTCATATGTATACTTGTGAATTTAAATTATGAATAATAAATCCATGACCTTTTACATTTATTTGTACAATAAATTTTATATTTGAACCTATAATTGTGTAGTATATAAACAATTAATCATAAATGTTAATAACTAATAATGTAATTATTTATGTATGACATTATAAATTACATATATTTAAAGTATTAAAAACGCTTACGTAACTACTATTAGTATGAGACAAATTACAAGTATGAATTTTACTCACCGTCAAAGAATATTAAACAAAATACAAAAACAGAACTCCACCACATTTTTAGTTAATGTTCAATAAGCCTGATCGAACGAAAGAATGTTTACAACAAATATTTTCGCGAAGTAACTGTCACAAACGTCGGCTACTCAAAACTTGAAAATCGACTCGTGAAAAGTCACATAACACTTTTACCCTTCGACGAAAACCTGCATTGTCGAACCGCCCGTTAGTCTGTTCGCAATGATTTGAATCGGCTCAATCTATTATGCTTCTTTCGCTTCTAGAAATGACACCAGTATCTTGTTTAATTTCATACCTGTACATAAAACAGACACCACAAAGTATCTTGAAATTCCTCCTACTTTTATTCAATAGTCAGAATGTTATATTGTCTGCTATTTAGAAAATCGTTTTGCAGGAGAAAGAGATCATACATAATGTATGGGTTAAAATCAACAGTGTGTCTCACATAAGCTATGAGAACTTTTAATTCTCGTACACGCATTGGATGCTAATATAGAACTTTTGCAACGAACCGTAACGTAACCAACATTACCGTTCAGTAAGTGCAAAGTATGCAATAATTTGAAGTTGTTATAAGTACGTAGTACAATAATTATATATACCGGATATCTCAAAACATTCTTTACACGTTTCCGTTATTTAATTAAGTGAACTACATACATTTATTACTCATAACTTTCTGTTTAAAATTCTGTAAGAATTATATTTTTGCTCAGTCATTGCCAACAAGATTCCGTTGAAGATCAACATTACTCTTAAGTGCATATAATTGTCAAATCCGTGTTGCTACGTCCCTAATAATCTAATTTGATTACTCATTTCTTCATGGCATTAATAGTTACGGCATTTTTTGTGGTAATTTACTTTTCTCTCACTTTGCCAGTGTGTGAATATCGTCCCGTTAAGTATGACAAGTTTAAGAGCATACTTTTTTTAAGTTCTTTGAAATTCGTGGCCGTGTTTTTCGTTAACATCTCATGCATTTAAATTTTAAAAGTTTCCATAATAATCTGACTGAGATTTCCACGATCGTTTGTTTCTTTTAGGCTTCCAGCCAGGAACATCGTCTCGGGCGTTGTTACTTAACCATGACGCTTCGTACACTTGTGCAAAGAACATCCTCAAAACTACAGTTAAACTTGCCATTTTCCACTGAAACCGAAAAGCCGTCTGTTCAGAGAGGAATTATATGTGTGTGGTTCTAAATCGCCGAAGCACTATATTTATGGTGGAACGATTTAGAAAGGAAAATGTGTGAAAAGCAACCATCATCGCAGCTAGATGTCTTAGGATTTCTATGGATCCTTGGACTTTGTGATTGTAGTAATATATGTCGAGGTATAGAACCTGAACAGAATCAAATAGAATTTGATGCCCGGTTTCTCCAGCCCTTGTTCAGGATGCGGATCTTGCTACACGCAGTGTCTTAGTATAACGCTAGTGTTCAGCAACATAAGCGTAACCAAGCGCTCTATTTCGTCACGTTGCTTGTTTGTACACATTCCCACACGAGCATGGAGTCCTATAAATACTAGGGATTTCTAGATAGTTATAGTTGTTGATAGAGACGAAGTCCGATAAAGTTTAGGGAGAGGAATATTTATGTGTTTTACTTTGCAGCTTCTTTATTTTCTAGTTCGTGACTATATTAATTTAATGTAATTGTAAATCAACGTTTTCTTAAAATTTGGTAATCACCAATGTTCTTGGTTATTAGGAGATAATTTTGAACGTGAATGTACAAGTGCAAGTATAAATATGACACACACATTCTTTTGTCCAATATTTTTTGTACTTTCTGAAGAATGCCAAGATTATCCAGAATGAATAATCTTGGTATTCCTTTCCTTATTCTCGACATTAGATCTGTGCCATTGTACTCCATTAAATCTATTTTTAAATATGTATGGTTGAAGAACATGCACTAGTTCTGACGCAGATGGCATCTAAGATTTTCCTGAATTTAGTATTATGTAAAACGTTTTTTGATGGTTCTTTATCTATATGACATATTAGTTCATACAAAGTCGAAAGTCTTCCTTTATCTTACTACTATTCTGATCACATAATTTGAGAAACTAGACGACTGTGGACATATCTTTATTATAACTATTAAATGTTTTCATGTACGACCTCTTCCAAGGTCTAACTTGTAAAGACTTAGTATACGCTAACGACATAAAAATGTTCTCTAATATAACTACTAATACTGACTGCCAGATTCTGCAACATAATCTTGATATAATCAATAATTGGTGTGTACAGCACGATAGAACTGTTTAATGTTGACAAGTGTCCTGTAGTCATTTATAATATCTGATGTAGCGCCACAGGCAGAGCACCGAATCCTAGGACAATTATTGTTAATTATCTAAGTTTTTCTAAATAAAGAGTCACTTATACAAAGATTAATAATCCAATTATTCAACAGAACACTGTTAAACACGCTACCATCTTAAGAAAGTTGGGGATTGTGGATCTTGGGGTCATGTTTGACTCTAGATTGGAGTTTACGGGATACATCACTGCCGTATGTGCTTCGGCATCGCGACTTCTGGGTTTTCTAGTGCGTTCCTATCGACAGTTTAATAATATTGATTCTCTCAAGGCTATATATTATGCATTTGTTCGCATTAAGCTGTAGTATGTTTCGATGGTCTGGTATCCTCGCTATATATATCAACGTCTGGTTCTGGAGAGAATCCAGAAAAGATTTTTGAAGTATTTATCCTATCGTCTTGATGTTACATACCCACCGCTGGAGGTGGATTATGAGGGCCTTCTGGAAAGGTATAACTTCCAATCCCTGTCTTGCCGGAGGGATGCTCAAATGCCAAGTTCCTTATAGACTTGGTTAATAGTGGTGCCGATGCCCCGCCATTGTTGGCTCAAGTTTGTTTACTGGTACCATCTTATGTTTGTTGCTCCGAGGGCTTTGACTAATGTTTTCCTGGCATCACCTCTAGCTCATATGTGCTGGAACGCTAACAGGATGTGTCCTGAGCCGTAGCCCTTGTGGAATTTAATTTAGACGCGTTGTAATATATCTGGGGTAATTAATTATATTGTGGCGTTAATTCTATTTATTACTTCCTGTTCATTGGCCGAAGGCTTCGCATAAACTTTTCTTCCGTCAATAAACCCTAAACGAAGAAATCAAGGAGATTCACATCTCGTGTTATATCGATAACGGTCCATTTCGCCAGATCCACCTATCTGGAAAATGTTTGTTCAACCACGCTCCCGTAATTCTTGCATTATGATCTGATGCACCATCGTGCATGTAATAAATGTTGTCCCTAAGATTTAATGGAATATTACCCAATACTTCCTCCAACACGTTTACGTATTTATTTCCATTTAGCCTATATGGAAGAAATATCGGTCCTACAATTTGAAGGTTTAAGATACCTAGCCAAATATTCACATAAAACTTCTTTGGTGCCCAAAGTCTTGAATAGCTTTGAGATTTTCATCTGTCTAAAAATGTAAATTGTGACTATCGAAGACACCAAGTCTTGTGAACATGCATTCGTCTCTCCACAAAATACGTGATAAAATGTTTAAAATCGTGTCGCAAAACATTATTCTTTGTAAAATGTCATTTTCATATAATGGTTGTACTTTCGTAACACGAAATGATCTTAAAAGACTTTCCATAAGCACTGAAAAAGCTGTTGTCTTACTTGGATTGTTCATTTTCTGGTCTGTTTGTCTAGTGCTGCAAGTAAAACTCTATTAAACAATATCCGAAATTCCTTCTTCAATTTGGGTCAGATGACGATGTCATGGTCTACGTCATTACGTTGACTAGAGATAAATTTGTCTGTTTCACGACGTCTCAGATTAAATCTTCGAAATGTATTGGTAGATGAATGCTGTCGATATGGATACTGAATTGCATATACGACTTTTATCAAACACGCATTTCTATTGCAAAACTTAAATACCATATACATATCAGCGTATTCGTTGAAAGTATATATTCCAAATAGCTTGGGATTTGACAAAAATGCGGTAAGTAATAGAAGAAGTGAAAATAATAAACGTTAAACTGATAAACGTCAAAATTTACCAAATAATTATTTTCAAATTATAGACATTAATCTAGGTCAAGGTTGCCAAACATATTTGATGTAAAAATGGCATAAAACCATTAATTACATCAACGTGGTATTGCATAATTTTATTTGACAGTAGGAAAATATGATTTTCCAAAGAAAATTTTAAAAAATTCGAAATATTTTTTATCACACGTTTTCAAAATTAATGGTCTCATGTGGCTTAACGACTGATAATACAACATTTCTGTATTAGAATTGTCGACTCAGAGTTAATCACACAATTATTCTACCTGATCATTGTCCGTGAATATCTGATCACCGTATATATGATAATAATTAGTTCGGCAATAATAACAGATATATTTTTCGATCACATGTTGAATACAATTGCCATTATTTTTATGACCAAAACATTCTCTTCTATCTATAGGCTACAAGAGTGTCTTAATTACCCTGAAGTAAATTTAGATATAAATCATAAATGAGTCAAAAAGTCCAAGTCAAATCTATATTTCCCTCGTACGAGGATGGACTAAAAAATCCGTAGAATGACGCATAGATGGCGCAGTTTCAAACTGTTTTTGACGAGCGCTGGCAAATTGACCCACTAACAACATCAACCATCAAATTTCTGATCGTTAGTTTCGTTGTGACGCTTATTTAATTTAGCACTTCCCGGAGTTTTTTGCGAAGTAAATAGTGTTGAAATCCGTGCTGTCATTAAGTACTTCTTCTCGAAAGACTCATCAAAAACAAGACTTCGTAGTTAGATGAAGGATGATCTGAAGAACATGACTCCTTTATTTTCCACTGTTGATAAGTTCAAATATGACGTACAGTCATTAATGATGTATCACGTAATAAATATCCGAAATCTGACAGTATATAGTGTTCGCAATTATAGACCAGATACAAAACAACATTCTAAAACAGTGGCGACAAATTAGGCCCTCTTCTATTCCAACTATTGGCTTCCATTTATTGGGATACAAAAGATATTTTTCTTATTGATTAAATTCAAGACCCAACCAGGCGCATATTATGCTAGTTTCTTTGAACAAATTAAAGCAAAAGTTAATGAATAGCGTTCTGGTTTAGCTGAACAGAGATTTAGTTTCTACCAAGACAATGCGCACCTTTACACGAGTGTTTTTGGCTAAAATTAAAGAATTTGGCTTCGACATCGTCGAATTACCACTTTATCCACGCCTAAAATACTTTGCAAGTCGAAAATTTTCAACAGACAAAGGTGTTAAAACTACTTGGATCAACGACGACGCAGTTGCCTATCATTGTTGGTCCAAACGTATCGAGGTAACAGGAGATAATGTTGAGAAATAAATGCAATTTCAAAAAAGTTCTTCTCCTTACTTTGACTCCAGAAATTTTCTTCACACTCTCAAAAATTCTACTTGAAGAATTTTGTGAATGAATTTTCTTGAAAAAGATTATTCGTTTGAGTTTAAACTTCATAGAATTTCGTAAAAACTAAACAAATATTGATTAAACATACATACATAGATTATTTGAAGTAATTTTTAAGTATTCAAAATAAACATAACAGTTTATATTAACTTTTCCTTATTTAACTTGCTATTTTTTAGTTAGATCTTTTTAACTCATACCAAAAGGCACTTTGTGCATTGCTGACATACTTGTATTTAAATAAATTAACGAACAGGGAGATTGTTATTGTTTTTATTGGAGTTAAATTAAAATTATATATAAGCAAAAACCTGAATGTACCGATTATTTATGTAACTTTCTTTTATCGTACCCGCTGTATTCAAAAATAATGCAAAGCGGTTACCTAATAACCGCCAATCGACTGATGAAAAAATTATAAAGGTCGCGTAATACGCCACTGCGAAACTTTCACTTATACGATATAAGATATGTGTGAGTTATGTTGTGTGTGTTTTTTTTTTCTTAAATGAAACACCTCAATTTTTTTCTATAAAACGTACCTTTATTATTACATAACATACATAAATTTAGGATGTTGTTTAACAAAATATTCCTTAGAGTGTAAATAAATAATATAATATTTACACAAATCACAATATAAAAACATACAAAAAACGGAAAAAGTGTTATAGAAGTAGTGAAAGTGGGAAAAATAGAAAAAGACAGTTGCGGTCGGTAACAATTGAAAAAGTAAATTTTTTTTCAAGTAAAAGTATGATAGAGAAAACAACAGAACATAAACAAGTTTAAAGAAATAACTAAACTATGAAATAATTAAGTTATTTAAGTTACTGTTTTTTGGTAGGCGGTTTACTCGGTTCGTCCTTATACCACTCCTCACTAAAAATAAGTACAACGTATATTTTTATAGGAAATATAAAATTTCATGAAATTCTTACCATCCAGGTACGTTTTCTGGTGCATCACACCTTTGTGATTCTTCATTATAAACTTCGCCGACTTGGCAACCTAAATCTCTTGGCTCTACTCCATTGAGACAGACGTAGAATCTTTGGCAATCAGTTGGATGGGCAAATTTAGGATGTACAACAAGCTGGCCATTAGCATCTGTTTGAGAATCTTTTGGACATTCAAAACCATCCTTAAGTTTGTCTGGAACACGATTATATAATTAAAATGAATTATTTCAGAAATCGTTTCTTAATGAACTTCTTAAATCAAATACTGAGGCAAGAAGTGGTGGTGATAATAATAACAAATATAATTGATATTTACATAAAAATACCATTACGTTCTAATCGTGAAGAAAAATTAAGGTCGTGGAAATATGCCTTTCAGACATTAATCGCTATCTTCGACTTCATACCTGCCATAATAAAATTGTAAAACGTTTAGTTTTTCGCTGCAAATAAACTGATTGAACATATTTATGCCCCCAGAATTGAAAAGCAATGGAGGCCAAAATATAAATATTGACCTTGAAGCAAAATTGATATTTTTCGAAACGAATATCTTTATCTTTAATCAAAACAATTATAGTATACCCTCTTGTCAAATAGTCGCAAAGGAAAAGTAGGCAATTACTTAAAATTCTGCAACCTTTCTATAAGAAAAAATCTTCAGAAAAAAAACGAATTAATGTATACTGAGAATTCGAAGACAAAACAACACATTTCCAAAATGTACTTAATAAATAGAATACGCTTAATAGAATTAAATAATTACAGCTTTCATTACTTACTTTCTTTAGATTCACAACCTTCACGCCCGGCTGCTTCAGGCCATACGCATGTGCCAGTGTATTCGTCAAAGTGAAGTCCGCTGGTACATTTAATTTCGACGGAATCTCCTTCTATGCAATTGTAGAAAATGTTGCAAATGCTTGGTTCCGGGTGAGCGAAGAAACCATTACGACGGGGACAGTTTTTGGAGGGTTTTGGCGGTTCTGCAAAAAAATATAAATTTATTATTTTCCTTGCAATCGATCGAAATACAATATATTTTAAGATGAGGAAACGAAGCTTTTAGAATATCTTTTTATTAATTCAAAAATGAATGTTACAGATAACGATTAATATGTATGTACGAATTTACGAGGATGATTTGAGAGTAAGTGAGACCTGAAACAAAATGAACGAAAGAGCATTCACTTTTTCTTATTTTTTAATATATTCCCTTTCAACTTCAAAACTTTTGGACGAACTATGCCGACGTTCAGTTATGCTACTTTTTGTATGAATCATTTCGAAAATTCTCAAAATATATCTCCGTCACTGCAATAAGTTCTCCATTCTATCGAAACTTGTTTCCAGCGTGGAATAGTTTACAAAATATGCGGAAGTGTACATAACTTGAAATCTCAGTTAATTCAATTTTTCATAAACAACTCGGATAGTGTGAAAAGGCGCGTTATCATGATAGAAGAGAAAGTTTTTATGGGTCATTTAAAGTCGTTTTTCAAAAACTGCTTTTTTAAATTTATATAGTAGAGCTGCATAACACGGTTAACGATTTAACTTTGCGTAATAGTCTATGAAAATTCGAATGATCAAAAATTGTAGCCATTGCTTTAACTACTAATATCTTGGTTTACCAAAGAAGAATTAATGTACTTTAAAGAGATATACAATCTATTTATTAAATATGCTGCAAAAATTCAGGTTATTCCTTGGGTTATTTTTAGATTTCTTTGTCCTCTTGTTTTCGGAAAGCTTTATTTCAAGGCGTTAAAGATGTGCGTATGCGGTCCTAGATGATCGTTTTCAACATCAATTTTCATTAGACATTTGGGTTGAAATTGTGAGTGACCTTAATTGGACTGGTATTTTCACCAGGAAGACTAACCGCTGAGGTGTAGCGATATCTTTTGGAACTGACACTGCTGGGGTTTCTAGATGATTTACCATTAACGAGAAATATAATGTGGTTCCTCCACGATACTGCACCAGAATATTTTAGTGTGGTTGCTCGTAAGTTTTTAAACGCACATATGAAGATCGCTGGTTTGGTTGAGATGGATCTTTCTTACGGCCCTGTCGTTGTCCAGATTTAATATTATAATAATAATATAGTTAATGAATATTTTTCTATGGGGCCATTCGAAGATATTGGCGGAAAATGAAGAAAATTTGAGAAATAGAATATATTAATTTTTGATGGGTATAATGCAATAAGAAAAGGCCTCGATGGTTTTGAAAAAATTTGGCAGTCAATTAGAAGAAGATTAACGCATGTATCTCTAGTTCGTGGTAGCAATTTTCAACAACTGTGTAGCTTAAGAATCTTTACATACCATCGTAAGTAATAAAGTAATGTTTTCTTTTCGAAAATTTTTATCACCCTGTATCTTCGATACGAAACACAAAAATTATCCAAGGACAAAAAAGACTTAAAATAGACAAAGGTATAATCTTGAAGGTGATTTTTGATGGAGCCTGTGGTTGGTTAACTTAATCACTAAAGGTTGACGATGACAAGTTAGTTGTCGAAATACGTATACAGAATTACGAAAATTAATGCGGAAAGGGGTTATATATCAACCTTTAGTGATAAAGGTATAATCTTCCGAATTTTTGCCACATACTTATTCAGTACACACTCTGTATGAAGACTAAAGTCGTCTATCACTTGATTTTTGATCGGATCGATGGTCAAAAGTTTATTATTATTAAAAACACATGTCTAGAGAAATGTTGTAAAAAAGAAAAACTAAAGAAATATTATTGTGAAGTGCTTTTTCTGACTTGTCTGAAACCATTACAAAGATAATACGGAGAAATACTATTTTGTGACTGAAAAAAATTAATTTAATCTAAGGGTTTGCCGATATTTACTGTCATCGTTTGTATAGCAAACGTTGAATTGCAATGACTCAATGCTTTTTCTATGCTTTCTTAGAATTTCAAAAACAATCCCTATTAATTTTATAGAACTAATGTTATATAATGTTTATATAACACTTATGCTCATTCAGGCGCATGTTCTATATTCGCTTGCATAAAAACTGAATACGGTCGATATAATCCTATGGATCGAGTTTTATTAAAACCAAACCTTTTATCTCAGATTGCTCTCTTCAATATTACAACTGGCTCCTTAATAAATATCATGAGAACTCTGGGGAGCTCTAAATTTAATACCAAACATTTTTTTGTATTCTTGTATATGTTAAGAGAAATCTACTTAAATTTTTATTTAATTTTAATTTTCGCTGTAATTGTAATTGATTGTAAATGTGCATAATTGTACCAGTAAGAACTTTTTCCTGTAATTTACAAAAATAAATAAATAAATAATGTGTTGTTATAAATATAAAAATGCTAAAAGTCGATTACATCGAAAAAATATCGATTTATTAAAGTCAGTAATTTGTTTACCCGATGTAAGCTATAAAATTTTGCCTATAACAAGCAATATGAAAGCATCAATGAACCTACTTCTATGCTCATTGATTCCAGTTTTAAGTTTGGTATATTTACTAGATTAATTTGAAAATGAAGGTCTAGTTGTGAGTACAAAATTTAGCAAATTATTAACATCATTTCTATTAATTTATTTACTTATTTATTTGCGAATTCCTATTGTATAACATGTTATAATGTCATTTCTTTTTCAATTTCCTTTTCTTGTGTAAAGTTGAATGTTAATAGTAATTTCTTTTTAAAAACTTTCAACAAACATTTTCATTACTGAAAAGGATTGTGCCAAAGACTTCGAAGAAACAAGCAAAATTAGGATAATATGAAACGATGAAAGTGTTAAAGACTATGGCAATGTTATGTACATAAACTTCTAAGTTGATTAAAGTATAAGACACAAGAGCGTACCTGTTATCGACGAAAATATTCAATTATTATATTAGATGAAACCGTGAAACCATGTAACTATTGTAGAGAAGATAATAATAGAAAAAAAAACAAAATGTAGGCAAATTAAATAAATAATTTAAACACGTCTGAAAATAAATTGAAATGGAACAAAATAAAATTAAGGGAAAAAGAAAAGCGAAGAACGAATTATGAATATGAAACATTCTTATTGAAAGAGGAATAGATTGAGATATTACATTTAAAATTTAGAAATTGATCATATTTCGTAGCAAGTACAGAAATAAACGATAACACAAAATAGTAACAGGACATATTTCTATCTTTCAGACCGAAATATAACTATTCAGGAGAAGGACATATAGTAGAGCATTTACATCGCTTTTAAATCACACGAATAGCCAAGCTAGATAATATTGGACATGAAAAGTAGCAACGTATGACACGGCTATTGCCGTGTGGAAAGTACATAATAAGAAGAATTAATGCCAATATCAGTTTTGAAAAGCATAACAGGAACATAGGATAAAACAGCAAAAGAAAATGAGTCCAGAAATCAAAATAATTATTAGCAGTTCGCACATCGTATTTTCAAAAAATAGTAAAGTGGAAATGTTGTCTTACGTAATTGGTTACGGTCTCCGCATTCAACGTTGAAGGGCTGATCACATTTGTTAATCTTCCTTATAGTTGGATCAAAAACTAGACCATCTGGACAAAGTTTCTCCACTCCTACACCATCTTGGCAATCGTAAAATTTGTCACATTGGTTTGGATCTTCATACTGTCCATCTTTGGGTGGACATTTGAATTGTCCATCTAAATTTAAAAAACACATTTTAAAAGATGAATTGTAGGACTTTTAATTATATGTAGTATAGAAATGTAAGTACGCACAGCCATTGTATAAGAGATGAATTCATTATTACCTTTGATGATCTAAATTTTTTTTTAATGAAATGACCCGTTAAATTTTCAATATTTAATACTTTTTCGTCGATGGAATATAAAAAAAAATTAAAACTTTCTAAAAATAAGAATTAAATTGAAAAACTAATGAAATTAAATATACTAGACAACAAAGAAAAATTATATAAACTGTGGTCGTACGATACTTGTTTGACCAGTGCTTTTTTCAATAATTTTAGTAAAGAATTAATACTCCCTGACATTTCAGTGGCATTATAATTACGGTACTATTGTAGTACGCTCCTACGCTTTCAAGGTCACACGGAATTTTATAAATAGCTAACAGGAAAAGCAACTCAACTCTTTATCTGCTGTTACAAGTAACATTCACCAGAGGTGCGTGCAAATATTTTGTAATAGCTTTGATGATATAACATAAATTAATAATGGATTTTCTTCACATAACTAACGAGTTTTAAACGTCTAACCTTTAAATAAGAGAAAGTGAAGAATATTTTTAATGTAAGCAGTAGTACACAAATATTTTTCGGAAAAAAAATTGTAATTTATGCAAATTGCAATTTATTTATATCTCGGATTAATAGATTTTTGGAAATCGGACTGAGGTAAAAACACAAATATTTTATACAGTTATTCTATTGATAGAAATTTGTAGAGAATTTCTTCCTTCTATTCTTAAGGTTAAGTTAACAAAAAAAGTAATATTAATGAAAAATTATTAGCATGCATACATCTTTGAGTGTTTTTATTGTATATAATTCGAATAATTAAGCCTCCCCCTGAACATTCGAATTTAGGGAAAAAATAGAAGGAATGATTTTTCTTCATCATCATCAACGTCCAGCCTTTTTTATCTTTATTGTGCTTCATTCGTCGAGTTTCTATTTTTTAATATCGTCTGTCCAGTATACGAATAGTCTTTCTATACTTCGTTTATCTGCTCTTGACCTCTATTCCAGCATCCTACGTGTCCATCTTCCTTCCTTCATCACATACATATATGTTCTACCTAATTCCATTTGGGTTACTTTTTCTTTCAATAATATCTGAAACATGTATTTTTCTCTTTCATTAATCCATTTTTCATTTTATCCTGAGCATTACTCCCATCATTGATCTCCCCTCATCTTGATCTTCCATCCTGAATTTATGATCCGCTCAATTCCATTTTAGTGTACTAATTTTTTCAATAAACTGTAACTTGTTTTCTTCTTAATTTTTCATTTTTTGATTTTAGTAGCAGCATTAATTGCTCAATTCTTCATATTAGATAAATGTTTCTACTTACAAAGTGCTTTAAATAATAGAAATGCGAAAATTTGACACAAAGAACTGGAAAAGCGTAATGAAAAATGCATTAAATAATATGGACGATTGTAGAGTGCAAAATTTTGAATGTATTTTTCAGTTTTACACCATGTGTAAACTCTCTTTTTCCAAGGTTTCCTCATATGGACTTCCGGGTTGGACCCGCGTCCTCAGTATACCTACAGCCGAAGTTTCCTATTCTTTGACTCGTGACAAACAACACTCCCATATAAATTCCGCCGCAATAGACTTACGCTAGTTTTAGAGCAACGACAACTGTAGAAGCAATTAAATCTTGAAAATTGTTACAATTCCATTTTCAACTTGCGTATATTTTATTTTACTGTTCATTTAAATTTCGGAAACCCTATATAACATATATATTTATACTGTTTATGCGTATTTGCATATCTTTATTCAGATTTCCGATTTCCAATTAATCATATTTTTACATTATTTTTTTATACATTATTTATTTTCGTATACATTTGTATATTTCTTTCTAAGCTATTTCATTTCGTTAATATTTTAGTCTTCGAATTTAATATTCGCCAAATATATGTAACATCCACCTTCGTTTATCTACACGTAAATATGACCAAGACCCGAGGTATGTTTATTGTATTGATTTGTATACATTCATATATTTTACTGTTGTATTCTTTCAGGGTATTTTTATTACTGTATTTCTCGTTATTTTCTTTGAGATTATAATTGTATTTAACTTCAAATCATTTAAACACCCACGTGCGAGGTCTAGAAGGTCAGAAAATATTAATTGGGGTCGGAGTAGATAATTTTAGTTTATTAGTTTAGTAATGTTTTTCTTTGCTCATCTTAAATTAACGTAAATTTTAATGGAGACTGTAGTTGATTAAATTAAACAATTAACATTAATCCCGTTCCACAATAATTTTGTGGAAAGGTACCTTAATTAATTCACCTTAAATTATGTTTAATTTGATAGTTTATTGTGTTTTTATATCACTTTATATCTCAGTTTAAATATTTTTGTTGTTTTGTACCAATCCTTGTAATAATCAAAGTAAAGTCGAGATTTTGCTTTATTGTTTGCTATTCAAATCACTTTTCTACTAACTCTTTTACCGCTAAATTATTTTACCGTTGTTCGATGTACCTGTTTTCCTGTTGATTTGCATTAAATAAAGAGTTAGTCTATTATACTGAGTGTTCTTTTGACTTGCTAAACACCGTTTGGGGATATCTGAGGCAAATTAGTGCGTTAATAGAGCTACGATCTGCTAAGAGACATTACGCGTGCCATTATTTACTCTTGGCGCTCATTTAAACATTAATATCCGATTATTTAGCTTTTTGGACTACGACCTTCGCGTCAACTAACTGGTCACCGTTCTGTTGCTGCCCAACTAAACAAGGTTTCCTGGGTATCATAGACAACGAGCGCGGAAGTGTACAAGCCAGACTTTACTACCATTTTTCCAACTTTTCTAAAAGAATGAATAGCAATATATAGTGTTATTTAAATTTTGGTTTATTTACTAAATTCGAATAAAATCGTTAAAACACTTTTTGAAAAATCATATTTGTCAATTTTACCCCACAAGTAAACTATTCTTTTTCGATTATTTCCTGAAGAACGAATAGTGACATATTATTTAGTTTATTCATTTACGCTATTTAAATAAAATCGTTAGAGCCGTTTATAGAAAAACCGCCAATTTTGGGTTTCGACTATCAATAGACCTTTATTTTTAAGAGTAGACAAAAAAGTAATAAAGGGTGCTTTTATAATTTTCATTTGTTTCAATTTAAAATTTGATTTGCTTCATGAAACGTTTTGGCCAAAAAATATCTGTTCAAGTACACGAACGGACGTACGATGGATGGGTGGAAAACTAAAATAGTGATTTTCATAATACGGACCTGCCCAAAAACCTCTAAATCTACGAAAACCTTTATTTTGATATTTTCACGATTGCAGTATTTTTTTCGCACGTCGCTCGAAAGTAAAAGTAGCATATTTTACCTTTACTATATTTTTTATACAAAACAAAAGCAGCTTTATGAGTAAATATGAAATATTTCCATCTTGACTAAGGAAACATGGTTTAATTTTCAAAGTATTTTATTTTTGTACATACGTTTTTTTTAGTTTAGCTGTATTCAAGCTCCAGGCCCGCAAAAAAGACATCAGTTTCAGATATTTTCACAAAAAATCTCTTTCCGAACAGCAATTTTTTGATATTGGAGATCAAGGAGCACTATGAGCTAGTGAGCATAGTGTTTCTTGGTCAACAGAAAAAAATGCATCCGGAAGTAATTTATAACGCATATTAAACGTTATCTGCTTCTGGGCTTCCAGGCTGGAACCGCATCACTTGTACATATATCTGCCGACGTTTCGAACCTATTTATACAAATGGGTACGAAACGGCAGATATACAAATGACGCGGTTCCAGCCCAGAAGCAGATAGCATGGGCCACGACCGCGGAAGTCTACGTACCAGATTAAACGTTTTTGCTTTAGCAATAAATGTTAGGTGAACCGGTGAATTGGCGTACTGATTATTGATATGAATGTTTAATTTGCTTAGAAATGATGTATAGCATTCTCCTGTGACGTTTCTCACTCAAAAAAACGGTATAATTAATTTTCTAGTCTACGGAACTCTTTTTACATTCTTCGGAGCACTTAAATCCGCTTCTACTTATTACGTAAGGTGGTTTATTTCAGGCGCATACTGACAGATCCAATGTAAAAATTTAGAGAAATTACGTAGAAAATTTCCAAATGCTGTTTTTGAAATGTTCATATTTGATGTTTGTTCGTTTGTTAAAGATCACAGCACTATCTATTGAGAACTTAACTTTTTCATATGCAAGAGACCATGTAAAATGTATCTCACTCATTCATTGGGATATTTACGACATGCACTTGCTGCCGCATCGCGATCATTCAACACTGCATTGTAAACTGTTTTAATGATTATGATTGCTTAGGGTTGCCTTTGACTATCCAGAACTTTAAATCGATTGCTCACTTTTTTTGTTGTTTAAAATGCAGAAGCATTGCGACGGATTGTTGATTCCGTCCCAGTTTTTATTTAAGTTGATGAAGTTGTATTTAGTTACTACCCGATATTCAATTGTTTCATTTTAATAAAAGTACAATACAAATATATCCTTACCTAAAACTTGGATCAAATCTTATTGAACGTATATTATATTTAGTCGAATATGATAATTAATAATAAACTGTATTTGATGTCTTACGTCAACCCCAGAACACTTCATTCGTCCTCGTACACTAAAATTTTAGTATTATATCACGAAGTATATGTAAATAATTTCAATATACATGTATTTCAATTTAACTTGCGAAAAAAGTATTTTTCAAATACTTAAAATAACAAAAAACAATCAATTTATGAATTACCGGTTTCCTAATATACTTATTATTAATATATAATTATCAAGAAATCTTGTAAAAGCAGCATACAAAACCGGAAAATATTGAATTAATACGACATTTCGTTATCGCTCGTATCGACTAATTTAAATAGTAGGGTTCTATGCATTATTCGTTTAAGTTTGCGCTGAACTTATCTAAATTATAAGCAATTTAAAATAAAACACATTAAACTTTCGCTAGAGGGTAAACATGTCAATTAAACCATTCGTATATCGAGACATAATAATTACTTTTGTGTAATTACATTTCTCTTTATTCTTATTATGTTACTAATATTTTAGTAAAGTATTTATACCTGTCCCTAAATTTACGCGTCACTTTTTTACGCGGTAAGTTATAACACGATTTACGCGGTAATTGTTATGAGTAATCCTAAACTACGTGGCCAAAATATATATTACAAGTGTTAAAAGTAATAAATCTATACAGTAACTTATTTGTAGATGTTGAAGCGAGCTAGTTCTGTATGAGATAAGAAAAAAATACTTTATGTTGTCATTAAGTTGTCAGTCTAGTGATCTTTATTGCATAAAAAAGCATCGATAAAGCCTATCATTATATTTAAATATTCAGATGCTAGAATAAATCAACTTTAACAACACTATATTATTCAATACACAGCAAATAAGCAACGTTTTTAACATAATTTGTAATTTTAACCCAAGCGCGTTTAACCAAATTTCGATAACATGAAGAAAGAGAAAATCTGTGTTTTTAGATATAAAAATAAGATGAGACAGATTCACTTGCTGCAGAAAATCTTTGTAAAACTCTTGAATTAGTCAAAAAATTGCAAAATATATACAGTAATTCAAACATTCAACGAACCTTAAAATTTCTACAAGATTCAATGAAATCTTGTAGTGAATATCAACATATGGTATTTATGAGAACTTACTAAGAGAAAAGACAGAACGGATCATCCAAAAAATTAAAATTAACTATGAGTATGATGTCGAATGATTGAATAAAATTTACTTTCGTTTTCTGAAACTTCTTTATTTCTTTTGTTGAGCTGTTTGAATTAAATACATATTTCTAAATTTTATATACATTATCTTTTATTTCCAATATTTTTTCCTTTTGTACTGACAGAGTGTACGTTTTGGCTTTCAACGGTACAGATCGCGCGCGGAATTTGTTTTGATGCGACACTGTTTAATTATCTGCTGATGATGACAAATTCGTTGTCGAAATACGTATACAGAATACGAAAATTAATGTGGCGAGGGGTTGTACATTAACCTTCAGTGAACATGACAGACTTTATTTGCATGACTTTTATTCGCGTAAAATGAATCCTGGATATTACGCGTAGGTTGAGGAAGGGGTATACATAGATATGTAATACCCACAAAGTCCACTAGAAAAGTTGCACGCTATTATAAATTGCGAGATCGAGCATTCATTCAGAAGCAGTTCATACCATTCTGCGCGATCATCATCAAATGAGAAAGGTTTGTTTCCTTTGATAATCCCCTGACTTAACCGGCTAGCAAACTCTAAGACACGGCTCATAATGCTACGAGGTGTTTGAGAGATTTAGACCTAGAACAGCATATTGACTGGTGAAGAAATCTGGCTTTACCGCTATGAAGAGCCCATTGAAGCACAAAACAAAGTTAGACTCTTTTAACATAAAACTACGTCCTAGTTTGTACGGCAGTCTCTTGATCTGTCGGAAAGAATATTGAAGCTGTCTTATCACGAAAGGAGTTATAGAGCAGGTAGTGCTGGGAACACAAAATACAGTCGCCACAATGTGATATACCGAGGAGTGCTTCTCAGATTATTGAGGCATTCAAAAACATACATTCCCGTTTAAGATTTCCCGCCACAAACATCTGCTAAATCACGTATTGAGTGAGAACTGAGTTGAAACGACGAGTGTTCCAAACTTTCAGAACAGACCCGAAAAAGTTGATTTGATTACCAATTTCGAAGAATAGATAAATGCATAAAGTGTGCTGGAAATTATTTCTATAGATTTTGAAAATTAAAGCTAAATTGTGAAACTTATATAGTACATACTACACAATACTAATCCAAGATCACAAGATTTGCTACGAAATACAAAACAGTGAAGAAAGAAAAGGTGTTCTTTCTTTAGATTGTTACTAGCGAATATACGAACTTACTTGAAAAAAACATTTATTAAAAAAATTTCTACATTTAACAAAGACGTGTTAAATCAATAAGAAATTTTTAGGTGCGCAACTGTGTTTTTCAAGAGATGGCTCCAGTAGTAAGTGCTGGTCGATTGTGACATAACCTAAATGTCATGAACTAAGCTTAGACATATGGTAAACAAACCGCTTTGACACATTAGTGATTTTGCTTTTGAGTCATATACTTTTGGTTGAGTGAAAATGTCTGATTTTGTGCCAAATAATCGTCATTTGCGGGAAGTGTTGCTTTTCTTCTTTCATTCGAAGAAAACGGCGGCTGAAGCGCATCGAGAATTCCAAAAAGTTTACGGAGATGCTGCTCTAAGTGAAACAACGTGCCGTGATTGGTTCCGTCGCTTCAAAGACGGTGATTTCGATGTTGACGACCGTTCGCGTGAAGGAAGACCAAAAACCTTCGAAGACGCTGAATTGGAGGCATTGCTCGATGAGGATCGGTGCCAAACGCAAGAAGGGCTTGCTTCGGCATTAGAAGTTACCCGTCAAGCCATTTCCCAGCGATTGCATGCGTTGGGAATTGTTCAAAAACAAGGAACTTGGGTTCCTTATGATTTGAAGCCAAGAGACGTTGAGCGTCATTTTTTCGCCTGTGAGCAACTGTTCCAGCGGCAAAACAGGAAGAGTTTTCTTCATCGCATCGTTACGGGTGATGAAAAATGAATTCATTACAGCAACCCAAAGAGAACAAAATCATGGGGACTGCCCTCTCATGCTTCTACGTCGTCGGTTCGGCCGAATATTCGCGCTGCGAAGGTTTTGCTGTGTATTTGGTGGGACCAGGGCGGTGTTATTTATTATGAGCTGTTGAAACCGAACGAAACCATCACTGGGGAACAGTATTGAACTCAATTGATGCGATTGAGCCGAGCACTGCGCGAAAAGCGGTCACAATACGAGCAGAGGCACGAAAAAGTGATTTTACAGCATGACAACGCTCGGCCTCACGTTGCCAAATCCGTTAAAACCTACTTAGAAACGCTCAAATGGGGGGTCCTACCCCCTACCTAATTAGCAGTTCCGCTCATATGACGACATCTCAAAATGGCTTGATTCGTGGATAGCCTCAAAAGACGAACACGTCTATCGTGACGGTATTCGAGCTCTGTCAACAGATGGGAAAAAGTTGTCGCTAGCGATGGGCAATATTTTGAATGATTCATTTGTAAACATTTTTTCACAATAAAGTTGCATTTTCATCAAAAAAACAGCGAGAACTTAGTTGCGCGCCTAATAAATAAACATTTATTTCGTCCTAGCAAATTGCCAATAGCAAAGGGTACGTAGGAACAGTGACTTGCAAAATGATATTTCATTAGACTACTTCAAACATATAGTTAAAAATATTTGTACCATATTTAATCATAAAGGTTTAGACTTACTTGTTTATTCTGTCGGTTTAGCTAAAGATATACTTTAACAAATGTCGAGCAAAATTGAAGTTGCCATTTTTTTGAATAATAATGTATTTTTTGCAAAATGATTGACCTAGTTTCAGAGAAATATTTTTAATTTAAATAAGTTAATGATCTGATTACTTTGGAATGTGTTCTCGTTTTTAATTTAAAAGAAATAAAAGCAAGTTTTCATCACAGACTTGCTTTTTATTTATATTTTTTGTCAATATAAATTGAAAGTGAGGATATATTAGCAATCACAATTAGTAAATGCATTAAATTTAATATATAATAACAAAAAATGACCTACTTGTGGGAATAAGTGAAACTTTTAGTAATATGTTATTATTTATAACTGTGTACATAAATAACATTTCAAGCCATTAGAAAGTTATGTCTCAAAATAAGAAATTGTCATGGGGTAAATTGGTATTGTTTATATTTAGAAAATACTACAAATGTGAAAGAAACATGTTAATTGACACAATAATTAGGTTAATATAATTAACAAATGAAATAAATAGTGTTATTTTGTAATAAATTTTAGTTACTGCGTAATTTTTGATCCAGTACACATTTTAATTGAACCCTGTATATAGAAATATGTAGAAGGTCAAAAGACAAAAGTTTCTCTAAAACTCTGCCCTTGAGAAAATGAAACTAATGAAGGTATATATCTAACACACCTAAAACAAAGGAATACGAAAGATATTCAAAATACAAAGTAAATTATTTCAAATAATAAAACTGCTGAAAAATATATAATTATAACTTTTTCACTAAAAATAATAAATTATTCTAAATTATAACACATTGGAATATAAAAAAATAAAATATTTTACGCTTTTACGTTATTGCATTGATAATATATGTGTGTGAGACCTTATAAAAAATTAAATAAAATGTAGTTTTAGAAAGGAATTACATATTTCAACTGCATTTGCAAATCATTCCAGGTATATCAATTGGAAATAGTAATAATGATATGTTACTACTGGAGAGTATATTCAGTTATAATTATTGTTAAATTCAATGGCTGTATTACTTAGTTTACTTCTATGAATATTATGTCGAACTAATACAATAACGAACACTACTTAAAAAAGAATTTCAGATGCGGTAGTTAAATTTCAAAATCTTATTTACGTAGATAGTTGCGGCACAAAATATATGTTTCCTATTTCTTATAAATGCTTGGTTACATAATAATAGAGCGCGGTTAATTATTAAGATTTATCGAACAGTTACTAAACAGTTTAATACTGTACTCACTACTTGCGGAAGACAATACAATTCGGAAAATTAAGCGCATTACAGAATAATTCTAATAAATTTCATACATTGAGTAATAATACGCTGACATTAAGATTTACATTTAATCACCCATATCTGCAAGTTAAATAATTATCTACATAAAAGTGAAAGGCATGAACTTAGCGTGCTAATATAAACCTGTACGATTGGTATTTTCGAATTGTTAAACAATGAAGATGCTACTGACATAGACCAGTCAATTATCGTCACGACTTAAAAAAAATATCTGTCACGTATGTGATAACCTTTCGTTGCCTATATTAAAATTCGAAAAGAAAAGTCAAAGATCGCGTAGGAGAAAGTTGTGAATTACCAATAAAAAAGAACTTGTCTTGCTTAATGAGAATTCCATTGCCTTATTTTGTATTGCAAATATGTGTGAATGTGTACGTGTGCGTAAGCGAGTCTGCGTGTGCATGCGATCTAAAAAAAAGGCCTTCTCAAATACATATTGTTAGTGTTAATTTAATTAATTTAAATAAGTGAATGAAGAAAATAGGAGAAAACTTACATGCCGTTGTTAAACCAATTAGTACTATCAGCGTTGTAAATTTCATGTTTTTCCTTGGTTGACTACGTTAAATGCGGAACTAAATGAATGGTATAGGTGAAACAGTGTCCACCTCTAGAAAAGAACTGCAAGAGGTGCCGCGGTTCTGATATATAAAAGCTTTTGTACGGTTACTCAAGTAAATATTATATATAGTGGCACATTAAAATCGATAGTGTTTATAGATTTGGATGACCGGTTTCTGTACCCCTACCACCCCTCAAATGTTTTAACCTTTTATCCCCATTTACTGAATTTCTGCATATGTTAGTTTCTATGATGATTAGAAAAAATATAAATTACTGAATACATTAAATGTAGATGGTACATAGATGACCTTTAAATTTAAGTTTCACAGAACTAATGAAAAAATTTGTCCCAGTAACTTTATACCAAACACTTACATTTTCTTAATTTTTTGCAAACTTTATTACAATGAAAAATTTATTTAGTGCCTATAAATAAGATAAACAAAACTTTAGTGAATATAAGGTACGTCGAAAAATTAATCCTTTACGTTAAAGCTAGTGTAAATAAAGGAATAAATTTTCATTCTTCGTCTTAACTAATAAAGAAGTATTACACAATGGAAAGCTAAACGAAATGTTTAAATTATTTATTTGCGGGCAATATTTCTTTTGAAGGGAAAGTCCAACTTATTCCAATTTAAATTTGGTGTTTAACTCCCATTGTTGAGACCTTTAACATACGAGTATATTCTGCTGATTACATACATACATATATAATTTTATAAAAAACTAAAAGAACGGAATAATCAGATGAACACGTTGGCCACTTTATTGCTTCAGGATAACTGAATTCATACATTCAAAAACTCATAATCTAAAATCGAGTTATCATTAGACTAATTTCAAATTTAATCATTTAATATAGATGTTGATTAAATCATAATGTCATTAATATGAAGCATCACTCTTTCAGAAAAAAACTTATTATAATCCGCTTTGTTTTGAACACATCATTTATATGAGCGGTGTCTCAGTTTGGAATTTAGGATTTACTTTTAGAAAAAAACGCAATTTCTTTAAAATTTAATGTTTTCTTTATTTCAATACAAAATTTAGACATTACAATTGCAAACGGAAAATTATATTGAGCATACGACGTCATTCGTTTGGCAAAATTTTCCATTACATTCGTACATAAAATTCACTCTATTTGCTTAACAAATAGAATGTTTGCTTAAATTGTTCTTGGTTTAAAACACCTACACAGTCTGTCTCAGAGAAAACGGAACTTTTTTAAAATAAAAACGAAAGCTTGCTATTTTGGTAAAATTCATTTATTTTATTCAAAGTGGTCGCCTTCAGCTTCAATACAATATTTTGCACGGGCAATTAACATGCTGAATGAATTTTTAAGTTCGTCTTTAGAGACGCGATTCAAGATCGCTGTCGACGCCTTCTTAATGGCTTAGACGTCGGCGTAACGCTTTCCTTTCATCATAAAATGTAGTTTGGAGAATAGATAGAACATAGGAAGCCAAATCCGGTGAATACGGTGAATGGTTGATGGTTAAAATACCATTTATAGTTAGAAAATCAGTGATAAACGTCGAGCGCTATGATGGTCCGTTATCATGTAACAAACGCCAACTACCATTTTCACGATATTGAGGACGCAAACACTACATAACACCACGCTAATATGCAACATTGATTGTTTGACTAGTTGGTACTAACTCTTTGTGCAATATGCCTTTCGAATCATAAAAACAAATTAACATCGTCTTCACTTTTGACTTCTCCAAACGGCTTTTCTTCGATCTTTCTTCGCTTGGATTCTTCCACTTTGACGCTTAGTCTCTGGTTCATATTGAAAACATTACGTCTCATCGCCAGTTATAATAAAATACCAGTTTTCGTCCTTTTTCTAGTCTTCGAGACTCATGTTTTTTAAGTAGCTGGCGCCACTAAAAATTACTATTTAAAAAAAGTTCGGTTTTCCCTGCGACTGTGTATATCTTTCCCTTTAAATAGCCTCAAAGGAAAAGATGAAGAAGAGTTAAATCATATGACTTTGCAGGCCAATTAATGTTACTATTTCGCGACATAAGACAAATAGGAAGCTTGGTACTTCGATATGCAATAGAGTGGCAGTGCTAGGTAACATCATCCTGGTGAAACCGACTGTTGTCCAACTCCAAATCGTCAATTTCATTGAAGCAAAAATTGTTCAACATCTCACGATAGCGTTCACCATTAACTATAACAGCATTACTAGTGTAATTCTAAAAAAATACTCCAAACACTCCAAAAAGCAAATTCATTGAAGAGTGTGAGAACTTTCTTCACACAAAATATGACAATTTTACATATAAAGGTTTGTTACATCCAATTAACAAACGTGCAATGTTGTAATTGGTCTATTGGTTTCAATGATAGCGCCACTAGAAATTAATGTGACAATTGAGTTTTGTATATATCAAACTTTAGTAACTTATTTATTAAATTAAATAGTGTTAACCATGGCAACCATATTCAAGTTTGTCTATTAGAAACTTTCCAGGCTAATTATGTGCTAATACTCGTACCTGCTCGTACAGAATTTGAAATGGAAAATGTTCAAATATATTGTATATGCTGGAATTTTCAAATATTTTAAAATGCGTTAGTTCAAACAAAGATCGTTTGTGTCAAAACCGTAAAATATCCCGTTTGAAAGGGTTACTTACTAATAAAATTTTAGCGTTTAAGATTAACCTCCAGCTCATTAGTTAAGAAAATATTGCTCATAATACTTACTTACTTACTTAATCCTATAGACTCTTATACCTTTCGGTATCGAGTCATGCTGGAGTCGAGTCCTCCGCTTCCCCTCTCCATATCTCCCTCCACTTTCCTCTCTTGCTCGCCAAAGCCTTTATGTTCTCCCATCCTACTACTCTCTTCCCCGCCGCCGCCCGCACTTCATCTCTCCACGTTCTTCTCGGTCTACCCCTTTTGCCTCTTTCCAATCTCCCTGGCTTCAAACACCTGCCTAATCAACCTCTCCTCGCTCCTTCTCATTATATGACCCAACCACCTTAGCTGACCCTGTTCTATCGTCGTTTCTATTGGGATTATGTTTAAATATTCCCTAAATACCTGGTTCCTAATTTTATCCATTCTCGTTTTCCCCTCTATTTTTCTCAGGAATCTTTACAACTTTTCTAATTATTTCCGTTTTTACCTGTCTTAGTATTTCCTTCTTGCTTAGGAAGCTGTTCTTTATGCTGTTATATAACCTACCGGTCTTTGCTATTCTTTCATTCATTTCGTCGTCTAAGTATGTGAATCTATCCACCTGCTCTATTATCTCGCTATCTATCTGTATCCTGTGCTTTTCCTTCCGTGCTCCAATTATCATTGGTTTAGTTTTCTATTTATTTATTTTCATATTTAGTTTCTTCAGTTCTTCGTTAATAATAGTAACATTTCTTTGCAGCTATTTCTCTGTTCCCCCTATTATCACCATGTCATCCGCATTACATACTTCCGTCAAGCGTACGCATTTTAATCTCCAGTATCCCACTGCATATACTTCCAGTCTATCTCTACTCTGCTTAATTGCTTCATCTAGAACCAAGTTAAAAAGCAATGGGCTCAGAATGCATCCCTGTCTCAGTCCAATTTTATTAACAAATAGTTTGGATTTTTCATTTTTTATCCTTATGTAACTCTCAGTTTTTTCGTAGAGACTTTGTATGTTTTGTGTTAGCCCCCTTTCTATTCCTCTACTCCTTAATATCCTCCAAACATCTTCTCTTCTCACTCTGTCAAATGCCTTCACCATGTCAATAAAACAGGCATGTATCCGTCCTCCAGGTCTAACCGCCCTCTCTGACAGTAGCCTGAGGACAAATATCTGGTCGTTTGTTCCTCTTTCCTTTCTAAACCCGCTTTGCCATTTGCTCAATATATTTTTTTAATTAATGAGCTGAAGGTGAACCTTAAACGCTAAAATTTTATTAATAAGCCACAAAAGTTTCCTAATTATTATTCTTAATATGCCTTTAACAAGTGGTTTCCCTGCATGTGCGAAGAATATTTAAATATTTATATATTTAAATATATATTTAATATAAAAATAAAAAAAATAATTTTTATATGAACTACCCTGCAACAATTTCATAATTCTTGAGGTAACAATTTACCAAGTTATAAATTCTTTACTTTTCCAATATCCAAATTAGTAATATTAATACAACTTCCATGTAGTACACGTGAACATACATACATACGTAACTTAGCATTAATTTCTCAGGGTGTGTAAAGAAAGGTTAATAACTTTCTTACATATATCAAGAATAGACGGTAGTATCGCCTTGTGACTGAGGCCATTGCAAACACATACTTGACGATTGACTGTTGCCAAAGCAATCAAATGCATTGTCTGTATCTATACAGGCCGTACTTTTTTTGATTTAGACTTTGTTTGTTATGTTGCAATATATCTTTGTTCAATATAGACATGTTATGACAATATTGCTGGAACATTTTGTTATAATTACGAAAGTTTATAAACAAAAGAGTGTATATAAGAGAGAAAATTTAGATATTTGTTATTTACATCTAAATCCAAAGTAACAGTTATTACCAAATAAGATCAGTACACAATAATTTTTGCAGATATATTTAGTGTAAAGATTAACAAGATTAAAGTGGCTGTGCTTTTCGAAATATATTCATTACATATGCAATTCTGCTTTGTGATTTTAGTTTTGTTTTTAGACTGAACACCAACTCCTACATAAGGTTATTATTTGATTCGTTTGTCCGTTTCAGTGTTGAATATGCTGCCATTATTGAATTCCTCCGCTATGTGTATTTTTTGTTGAAACTTGAAAGAATCCAGAAGAGATTTTTTAAATATATTGCATATAAATCTAGTGCTGAATATTTTCCTCGTGGTATTGACTACGTTAGTTTACTTTAGATTTACTTTGGATAGGCGTGAGTTTAGTGCCAAATTTTTGATAAAAATTGTCAATAATACAATTTGCTCTACATCTGTTTTATCATAGAACTTTTGTGCTCCTCGAGGTTTAACTCGATCTAATAACACCTTTCCAATTCTTCAAGCTAAAATAAATGTTTTATGAAAAACTCCTCTATCACATATGACTAGGGATGCTAGTGTTTTATTTGGAAATTCATTCCAATAGTTTCAGTGTTAATAATTAATCCATTTGCAAGTTTTTTTTTGATTGATTTTTTATTTATTTAAATTTCATTACATTTCTTTGTATATGATACCATTGTAAATGCTTACGTTTTGTGCAATGTACTTTTTTTGCATTTTTTTGGCTTGCAATTGGTTATCTGTTGGACAAAGATGGTGATAGTGATTATTGCTATTATTATTACGAGGGTAGCGTTTACATTTCGGGAACTGGAAACACTGTTAGTGTTGCCTCCGATCTGATGATTGCATCGTGAAGTTTGTCATTTTTGACAATATGTTTACCTTGACAGTTTCATTATCCGGTCGCTATTTCTATTATTGACAGTAACTAGAAAATTTTATGTCAGCGAGAAAATAAAAATTAACTGGCGAACATTTTCGTGCAATTATTTTTCATAACTTTCGACGTGTATTATCTCAACAAGAATGCATCGACGAGCTAAATTCTTTGTATGGTGATGAAGCACCATCGAAAGCTACAGTATTACTGTATATTGTTGGTATAGTGAATTCAAACTTGGACGGCGTTCTTTGAACGATGAATTTCGTGAAGGTCGTCCCACAAATGTTGTGTTGGAAAACATTAATGCAGTGTCTGAATTGAGAATACATGACTGTTATGTGACATACCATGAAATCGAGGCATCTCAAGGTATTAGTAACACCAGTGTGCATAAGATCCTGCACGAACATTTAGCCGTTAAGTAGCTATGTTCACGTTGGGTACCACATTATTTGACAACCGCTCAAAAAAGGACTCGTGTCGATTGGTGTCAAAAATGCACAAAAAATCAAATGGGGATGCTTCAAAGAACATTTATAAAGTCGTCGCAGGTGATGAATCTTGGACCTATATGTATGAGCTCGATAGTAAACAGCAATCGACTGTGTGGATATTCCAAGATGAGCCAAAACCAACAAAAGTTGTTCGCGCTCGAAGCACATCAAAACAAATGGTGGCCTGTTTTTTCATAAAAACCTGTCAAGTTGCAACTGCGCCTTTAGAGAATTGTAGAACGGTCAATTCCGAATGATACACAACTATTTGTTTGCCAAAATTTTTGAAGAAATAAGGAAAACAAACCGAAAACGACAGATCATTCTCCACCATGATAATGCGAGCTCTCACAGGTCGGTTCTAACAATTGAATATTTGACCAGTCAAAACATCAAATTGATAAGCCATCCGCCGTAGAGAACTGTGATTTCTTTTTGTTCCCACACGTGAAGAATAAACTTCGTGGTCAACGGTTTTCTACGCCAGAAGGAGCGGTTGAGGCATTCAAAACTTAATTTTGGAGATACCTCCTTCACAGTGGCAGCAATGCTTTTCGGATTGATTTAAACGAATGCAAAAGTGCATTGATTTTCAAGGAAAATATTTTGAAAAGCAGTAAAACTATTTTCGACAACAAAAACTTTTTTTTTGTGCTATTCCCGAAATATAAACGGCTACCCTCGTAATACTGACTTAATTTGATAAAATAAATTCGACTGTAAATTTAATAGCCGCATAAATTCGAATTTACATGGAACCCGATAAAAAATTTAAATTCAGTTATGTAATACTCGTACAAAGTTTTGTAGATGGCATTTCAGAAAGGTCAAATATTTATAATTAAATTACACAGATTCAACTTAAGAATGTCAATTGTGTTCACTAAGAATAATTTATACAACAGGTCATTAGTATTTTTGTTTTTCGTTCATAGACATTAAAAGTTTTATATTATTATTAACAAAATAATACAGTAAGAAACGCGGATGCTATAAATACACTTCTTTTCATGTTGAATTTTCTGCTAGATAATTTAGTAAAATAATTGAAAATTTCGCTCTAGTACATTTATGAATCAATGTGAAACTTGAAAAATATATCTTGTTCTACTTTATACGAGAATAGTTTGACAAGTAGTGAGAATGACACATAAGTGGCACTCTAATTGGTAAAACAAATGCACTGTAATTTAGGTCGCCTATTTATATGTTTACATTCCGATATTTAGATAAATCGGTTGATTAGTTTATTTTTGACAGCTGATTGAAAAAGAAGCAACACGTCGTTAAAATGGAAAAAGCAGAGCATCGTGCGATGATTAAATACTTCGTAATTAAGGATATGAAAGCTACCGAAATAAAAGATGAGTTACGGGAAACGTTAGGTGAATCTGCTCCATCATCCGCCACAATAAGTAGATGGGTAAATGAATTTAAACGTTGTAGAACAAGCTGTGCTGGTGAAGCGCGCTCTGGAGCACCCAAAAATCTTGGCTTCTAAGGAAGTTATTATAAAAATCCATAATATTATTACGCAAGATCGACGACTCAAAATGAGAGAGATAGCAGACATGGTAAACATTTCAACAGAACGCGTGCACCATATTTTAATGAAAGAATTGGGCCTTTCCAAGCTTTCGGCAAGATGGGTGCCGCGATTGCTTACGACTGATCAAAAGTTCACTCGTTTGCGCATTTCCAATGAGTGTTTGGACCTTTATTTGTTACTTGCGATGAAACATGGATACACTATAGTACACCCGAAACTAAACAACAATCGAAACAATGATTAAAACGTGGTTCTGCACCTCCAAAGAAAGCGAAAACCACTTTATCGGTAAACAAGGTGATGGCATCAATTGTTTGGGATTCAAAGGGCATTTTGCTCATTGATTACCTTCAGGAAGGTACCACAATAAACGGACAATATTATGCAGAAGTTCTATAAAAATTAAATGTTGAGATTCGTACTAAACGGCCAGGAATGGCAAAGAAAAAGATTCTGTTTCACCAAGACAATGCTCCCTCGCATACCAGCACAGTTGCGATGTCCAAAATCCACGAGTTGCATTTCCAATTAGTACCGCATGCGCCTTATTCGCCGGAGTTAGTCCCTTCCGACTTCCACCTTTTGCCAAAATTGAAAACGGCACTAGGTGGAAAGAGATTTTCGTCTAACGACGAGCTTATCATCTTCGTAAATGAGTATTTTGCAAGCCTTCCGGAATCACATTTTAGAGATGACATAAGGGCATTGGAGCACCGTTGGAATAAATGTATTGCTCTTTTAGGAGAATATATTGAAAAATAAAAATTATTTCGTATTTAAAAAATTCGTTTTTCTTTTCCATTCTCACTACTTGTCAAACTACCCTCGTATATTACGAACCTAATAATTAATTCGTATCCACTGTATATAAAAATGATTTAATATTGAAATATTTCTTAAATTATATTATGTATTCTGCTTATTGTAATAGCAATATCATGTTATATAAAATTATAATTACTGCTTCTACTGTTCACTACAGCACTGGAATGACCTCATAGTATAATCTGTTACAGGTATTTTCTCAAAGAAGCAATTTAAAATGCGTTTCTTTAGTTCCTAGTAGAATTAATTTACATTAATTAAAAAGTGAATTACTATATAGTCAGACCTGGAATAAGCTAAGTTTTAGTAACAATATCGATAGCGTTGATTTGATTATTAAATGAGAATTTTTTTAAAAATATAATCGAAGACAATATTTGTTTGAAACGAAACATTTTTAGTCAGTAATCATCACTGCTATCAACGACCTTTTGCCTTCTTTTAGGCAGCATGAAAATTCCACGTTCATAAAACTTTTAGTTTTTTTTGACAAAAAACTCAACCATGTGCGAGTTCATTCTTAAATTACATTGAAATTCGAAAAGTTTTGCAAAGAACAAAATAAATAATAGTCCGATGGCGTGAGGTCTGTACTAAATGTTGGTTGTAATATTACATTTTAACCAATCTCCGCTAACTTTTAATGAAAAATTAAAGATTCATGTGATCTTGCATTGTCATAATAGACACAATATATATTTACAATTTGTCAATTCTGGTCGTTTTTTATCGCATGGTTTGATTTGGTTTATTGTTCACTGCGCATATTTGAATTCATTTGGTTGTGTGACAAAATTTCAAAGTAAATAGATCGTTTGTAGTCTCACCAAACTGATGTCATAATTTTTCAGTTTGAGATATTGTTTCCGCTGGATTCATTGGATTGTTCCAGAGTCTTTTTCGATTGAGATTGTTATAAATAACCTGTTATCGATCGTTTCAAATATATGTGATCTATTTTCATTAATTTCACAAGTAAATCACAGATGTTAATGCGTTGCGATAAACGAATTTCTTTAAATTATGAGCAACTCATAAAGTCAATTGCTTACGTAGGCGATTTATTTAAAATTTCACTACATTCACACTATTGAACTTTTCCATAATCTCGCGTGATGTATTATCAGGATTGACATTGATTATTGCCTTGACTTAGTTGTCAACTACTTGACGATAAGACTGTTGTTCCTTAAAAATGACCAAATCAAAATTTAGCAAACTAATTTTGATATTAATCTGCGTAGACTTCCGCGCTCGTTGTCTATATTTTCTTCATTTTGGCTTTCGGGCTGGAAACACGTCTTCGTCAATACCGGCACTGACGTTTCGTCACCACTTGGATGAGACATCTTCAGAGCTTAAGCCTCGAAGGCATCCCATACAAGTGGTGACGCAACTTCGATGCCAGTATTGACGAAGACGCGCTTCCTGGAAGCCAAGATGAAGAAAGAAATTATGATATTAATCTGGTACGTAGACTTCCGCGGTCGTGGTCCATACTATCTTCTTCTAGGCTCCCGGGCTGAAACTGCGTCACTGATATAACTGCCGAAGTTTCGTACCCACTCTTATGGGACATCTTCAGGGCTCAACTACTGCTACTGTTTGTTACACTGAAAACTGACAGTGACGCGGTTCCAGCCCGGAAGCCCAGGTATTGTTTTCACCTTCGAGGTAAGGACGAAGAAAGCAAGAAGTACCATGTATAAAACTACAATATGCGTTTAATACTTAAAATGTGTATCCGAAAATATAACTACAACTATCTGTCTGTGAAATCCGCAATTTTTTAGCTGACAACCCAAAAATTTGCTCAACGTAGTATTTGCTACTACGGGGATGAGTTGAAAACTTCGAATAATGACGGACAAATCATATAATTTCAGAATATTTTTGTTATGCACCGGCAAACTACTTCCCTAATAACGTAAACTGTCAAATTTCAGATCCCCACATTTACTAGATTCCTTGAACTGCTGCTTAATTAAGAGCGTTTCGAAATTTTTGACGAGAGAAATATTATTGTAATATATACTGTCAATAAGAACTTCTTCTTGAAAAGTTTATTGAAAACAAATATTCATAATGAGGTGAAGAATGATCTGAAGAACTCGGCTCCTTCATTTTTCACTGTTAAGAAATGAGTTTGTAAGTTTAAACGTGGTCGTACAACCGTCAAAAATTAATCATCTAGTGGACATCCGAGATTTGCCGCTATACTCGAAATAGTTGAAAGAGTGCATGCTTATGGTGTCAATAAATCATTGTTTGAAAACGTGCAAGATAGTGGATACTGTGAACATCCTAAATAGTACGCGAGGTAGTATAAAGAGTTGACTATGAAGAAGTTGTCTGAGAGGTAGGCCCCGCGACTTCTTAGTGTTCATAAAAGTTGATAGGAATGTAAATTTTTTGGAAAGACCGAGTAGATTTTCACCACATTTTTATACGTCAGAAGCAAAACAACAATCTAAATAGTGGCAGCACAATAATTCTCTTCCCTCATAGAAATCGATGGCTATTCCATCTGCAGTACAGGTAATGGTTTTCACAGTATTCTTCTCATTGATTATCTTCCAAAAAGCCAAACCACTATAGACGAGAGTTTTTTTGTCAAATTAAAGCAAAAAATTAATGAAGAGGTTCTGATTTAGAGAAGAAAAAATAATTTTCCACCAAAACGATGCAAAGTCCAAGAGATGTGTTATTATTACGGCAAAGATTAACGAACTGGGCTTCGATTTGTTGCCGCACCCGCCTTATTAACAGGATTTAGCACCGTCGGATTACCACTTCTTTCCGCACCTAACCTAAACTTTCTCGCTGGTCCGAAATTTTCAACAGACAATACTATTAAAACTAACAGGTACTTATTTTAAGAAAATTGAGAGTTCAGAGCTTTATCAAAGTGTAGACGTTTATATTTCATCGATGAGGACATTATTCAGGTGGTAATGTATTATGTTGAGTAAGTTATCTTCTTTATTTTCATTCCACAGATTTTTAGCACACCCTCGTAGATTATTATTGCAGGCAACGATATTATTCATAAATTATTAATTTCATTTCATCAAATACATTGCAATTAAGAAAATAGCAGGTAAAAATAGACATTTTCTGATTAAAAAAAAGTTTAAGTTACGTACTAAATATTTAATTTTGTTAACAATAGTATAAACATTGAATAATTTAGTATTCCCATTATCATTGCACTAATTATTACCTTCCTCTTTGCGTACTTGATAATTTGTCGTATTAATAGCAAAGTAATTGTTTTTTAATTTACTTTCATAATCGGTTTTCTCCTTTCTTAGTTACATAATTGAGTGTGTTTGTAAAAAAATACTGGAAAAACATTTAAATCCGCTATCGTAATCGTGACAAGTATGTAAAATTATTAAAAGATAATTACCTTTTTTACTTAACACCTCGCCTTGATGAACACCTTAATGTTATTTTTAAGTATTTAATAAATTGCAAAACAATTTTTTATTTATCTTCAACGAATAAGATATACTAGATATAAATAAATATAAATGCTAATCAACTGTTGGTTCTATGATTGATTTTATCTTAATGTCTAATTAAAGAAATTCTAATGAAGTACATTATTCTGGTACCAAATCAAGTAAGAATTTCTTGTTTGTAATTTTCAAAAATATTGCCTTTTGAACTCTGCTAAGTTTTCAATGCTTGAATATTTTTTCACTTTTTCCTTTGGGCTAAAATATGCATATACAATACTTAATAAATGCGAAATAGCAGAAGTAACGATGTCGTAGAAACCAGATAAACCACAAAATAAAGAATATCAGCAATTTAACTTCAATGAGTAATTTCTAAATCGCTCAAAACGTTATTCTTAAACAAACTAAGGATAATCATATAACATAAAGTTTGATTTTCGACAGATATTTGTGATTGGCCAGGTACATAAAATTACAAATATTATGGAAAAAGCTTTAAAAAAATCTTTTGTCAGCATTTTTTTTAGACGAAACTCAGGCCATCGATACGATGAAGTCTGGCAAAGAATCGTCCATTAATTAAACTTTTTCTTCTAGAGCATATTGGGCTGTTAAAAGAAATTCATATTTTTATAAATGTTGCTTATTTTTGTCGGCAAGCCTGACGGTTGATAGCTCGATGGTAAATTACTAGCTTTCATGTCGGGGCACCCGTTATCCGAGAAGGTTTTTTGTGATTTTATTTTTCCATTTAAGCAAATGCTAACAGCCAAATATCTTAAATCGCACAACGAGCGCGAGCGAATTAATAAATGATCTACCAATTCTCCCTGTAATTAGGGTTGAGTTGTTGGGAGATAAGGCATAAATTATTAATGTATAAGTGTAGAAAATAAATCCTCAAACCGGAACTTAAACTGGTTTTAAACAAACATACTTCACAATAGCTTTCATTTCTTAATAAATATCCTATACTGCGCAAAATATCTTTCATGTTCTTCAGAAAGTCTATAAAATTCTCTTTATAATAATTATTGCAAAACACATGCGATATACTTGCTAATTATCTTTGAAACAAGACTGGTTTATACAATATGTTGTGCAAAAGTATTGTAAGAATAAATTCTTATTTACAAATTTGTTTAAAGATTGTCTACATATGTAAGTACACAAAGGGTACTGTCATACGTGCATAGCAGCCGCCGTGCCATGTCGATGGGCTCAGCTATTCACTAACAGTGAGAGTGTAAAGTGCTTGTGATGGCATCGTGGTCACGAATTGAGATATGGGCAGTTTTGCGTTATAATTTCGTGCGTGGTTTAAACATAGACCAGTGCTTCGAAGAAATGATTCTTGCACTAGGTGATGTTTGTTCGTATCGCACAATGATATTCAGGTGGTATAGAGAATTTCAAAGGGGAAATTTAACCGTGGAGGATGCTGAGAGACCGGGAAGGCCGCGAACGTCAGTTACGGAGAAAAACGTTACTACTGTGAGGAAAATGCTTGGCGAGGACAGGCGAGTGACCTACCAACAGATAGAGGGTACTTCACGCCTAAATGCACCAGCAATTCGTTCGATTCTGCACGATGATTTGCACGTGAAGAAACTTCTCTCTGGGTGCCGCATCCACTGACTGAAGAGCAGATGACACGACGCGTGACTTGGTGCCGGGAGATGCTAAAATAGTTTAATAAGGGACAATCTCGGTATGTGAACAACATCGTGACAGATAACCAGACTTGGCTGTACTATTACGATGTGCCGACCAAAGCTCAAAACAAAGTTTGGGTCTTTGATGATGAAAACACACCCATAGTTGTCAGAAAATCCCGATCTGTAAAGAAGAAAATGACAGCTGTATTTTTTAAATCGAATGGAATTGTGGAACGCGTCGTTTTGGACACACAGAAGACAGTCACAGCTAAGTGTTATACTGAACAGTGCCTGCCTAAAGTCATTGGATCTATGAAGAACCTGGGGACAAAGTCAAGAATGGACACCTGGTTCTTCTATTACGATAATGCTCCAACTGACCACGTCAAAGCCTGCACCAAATATTTGACCAGGACAGGATTAAAACTTCTCGAGCACCCTCCCTACAGTCCAGATCTTGCTCGCTGCGACTTTGCACTGTTCCCGCATGTTAAAACGAAGCTAAAAGTTAGTGTGTGCTTTACTCCCTAGTGAAACTTGGCAGAAGTGATTTAAAGATTGGTTTCAGAGGATGGTGAGGTGTATTGAGTGTAGAGGAAATTACTTTGAAAAACTTAAATAAACAGAGCTGTATTGCAAAACTTTCCTAGTACTCTTTGTATAAATATATGTAATTCAGAATTTGGAATAATCATTTTCTTTTACAATTATTTCGTTCGCATGTATAGCAATACTTCTACCTTGCAAACTTTAAATAAAACTTTAAGTATTAAGATTATACATGATAAACTTTCAAAGCTGTATGATAATGACATAAAAAATGTATTATTAACGAAAACCTGGAATGTTTAATATAAAAATATTTTCACAATCGCCTAAGCAATTTTATTATTAAATTTCTTTTTTGCTTAACATCGTAAGTGAAATTAATTTCAATAAACTAATATACTTCAATCCTTTCTAATTATATACCGAACAAAGATTGCAGTGATAGTACATAGAATAATAAAATAAACAATAAAACTCAAAAATCATTAAATTATGTAAATGAAATTGACAAATCCAGTCAACCACATAAATTTAAATTAAAACAATGTACATTACACTGAAACTTTCTTTCTTTTAAAATTCTGAATTTTATCCGGACAAGCCACTCTTCAATAATCGGAGAAAGTTACAAAAAAATCCTAAAACTTTATAATTAATTATTTATAATTCGTTGTTAGGTTTTATTTAGAATTTAAACTCGAACGCAAGTCGAATATTAAAATGGTGAATTTTTTACTGCGGGTATATGACATAGTCGAATATTTACATGGTAAATTGTCCTTGAAAGATGCTACTAAACCTGAGCAGTGTCAAAAACAAGTAAAAGTATTTTCCACCTTGGTATGTCCTTTATATTCTTGTAGGAAAAAAAACCTTATTAACAGTATTTCCCGTGAAACCTACGTTTCTAAATATTCTTAGAATTTTTAATACAGTAATTATACCTTAATAAGTATAGGAGACTAATATTTCCGTAATAATATGTAAGGATTTTTTTTTTACTTAACAGGTTTCTAATTGTAATGTCCACAACTTGTACTTATAAAATTAAATTTGTGTAATGAGTTTAGCTAGATTAGATACTGATGGTAAACGTACTGTATAGTCTTCTATTGCTCTGGTATAGATCGAATAATGCTGTTACCTACCTGCCATTATAACAAGCAATTTCTAAAGTTAAATGTATTATTAAAATTTAAAAGAAATAAAAGAGAAATATATTAAGCACGACCTACTCACTGGAGTTTATTGTAAAACAATTTTATCAAACTTTTTTGTCGTCGTAAATTTCAACAATTAAGTTGCTATCATTAATAAGCAATAAAAATTCCCTTTAAAGCAATAGTGAATTTTTCTTACCACAAAGTCGACTCTATAATTGTAGAATATACACTGGATGTCAAATATGAATATCTCACTATATATTTACAGTTTCTGAAACAATTAATTGCTGAAAATTAAATAAAAAAGAAGTATAACTTGTTTACGAAAAACATTTAAATACATAAGTAATGAAATGTAAAGCAAACAGTAAATAATATGGAATAAAAAACAAGGTCATAATTTAGGTGATCAGACGACATATATAAAAAACACTTAATATTAGTATTCTATAAACATAGCAGGTATACTCTTCTAAAACATATAAACAGTTTTGTAAAAATGATTGCCAATTATATTTCAAATTTCCACGTGTGCATTATTGTGCATAGAATGTCTTTGTCTTAAAAAAAATGTATCAAGAATTCCTAATCTATGGTTGTTAGTAACAATTTTATATACAATATATTTTAAGGTATTCAAACATGTTATCTAGTCTGTACAATAAGAAATAAAGGTTACTATCACATGAAGGGATAGTTACACTACACCTATTTAGTTTTAGTTTAGTTCTTCTTTGTATGCGGTGTAGGTAACAGTTTTTGTTGAAATGGGTGCAGCGTCTGCAAATAGTTTTGAAGTAGCCTTTCTGTATGAGCAACGTATAGGTTCTAAAATAACAATTGCAGCGACTAGATGCTTAAATAAGCCGGAGAACTACATCAGACAATGAAAAAACCGGTATCGATAATCCCAAGTCTAGATGAACTTCCAAGACACTACAACGCAGCAAGATAAAAGCATTATTAGTTTATTTATGAAAAAAACACAATTGACACTTCATCAAGGATAATTAAGTTTAATGACAAATAGAAGCAGATCTGACGAATAGGATATCGTTTATCCAAGCGCAATTGTTAAACTATTGCTACCCAATAAACACCTACATGTGATCTGAGCACAAGAAAATATCGTTGTGTTAGCAGATGAATTATTGTTCTGGACCTGATCACCTGTAAGGAAATCATTATTACACTATTACATAGCGCGCTGTGGAACACCTGTGAAAATTCATGTCTGACATTAGATTTGAAATATGGGTGTGGTTTAAAAATGACAGTGTAAATTGGATCCTACAGAAAGAAAATGATCCAAAACACCTAAGCCAATTGTATAAGCAGTGAAAGCCTGAAAATAGTGTTGTATTAATGGTTTGGCCTTAGCAATCCCCAAACGCGAGTCCTATTGGAAATGTTCAACGTCATATGAATCCGAAACTTCGCGGGAAACGTATACAAAGTTTCACGATTACCTCGCAATATGCACAAAATATGGTCATTAACTACGAATTTTGCGAAAAATTTGGACGCAAATATGAGAAATTGCTTTTAAGTTATTCTTATAAATAATGGAGACTTTAACAATATATTTAATTTTTTCTACCAAGGCAAGAGGCGATTGGGAATACATTGGAGAACGTCAGATAAAGGCTCTAATTGAAAATAATTAAAACTGCACCATACGATAAACAGAAAAATTATTGAACATGTCAACGATGACCATATTTGACTGGATTATTCATAAACGTTTACGTACATTAACGTAGACAAGCGTTCTCTTCAAGAGAAAAGAATTTAATGAATGGTATTTTAATGTGCTATAGTCTTTATAACACATTCTTAAAGCGAAATGGCAAGTGGGTCATTTAGATAATATTGAATGTATAAAATACAAAAGCTAATGTATGTATATCCAAAAAACATGATACCTTAGGCTTTGTTGGATTCGAAAGGAATTGCGTAATATAAGCTTTTTGGATCTAAAGAAACCATTAATTGAAATAAGTACTGTGAGCAATTTCAATAACTAAAAGTAACAATTGATGAAACATATAGAGATTAGCAACAGACAAGACATCGTTTTCCATCATACCAATGTGCGATCTCATACTTTTTTACAGATATTGCAAAAGCTGTTTCATTTTGGTAGGGATATTTTACGTTCTCTCTCTATACTTCCTTAACAAAACCCTCTCTTGCAATCATTTATTCTTCTTAATGGAAAATATTTTGATAACGCTGAGGCATGATGAAAAAACAATTCCTCCGCCTTTCGTTCAAACATACGTACATATGTACGAGTGAAAGGACAAGGATGTGTCATCTCGCTAAAATCGATAACAAAGTTACCATTGCGTAAATAGGCGAACATTTTAAAAGTTTGGCAAATCACAATTAGGTGAACGTTAAAAGAATCATTCAAATCTGAATAACACTCTGTTTACTATGCGTATAAAGGACTTCACCTCTTATAAGATAAACTTGTGTTGAGGTGAATTTCTTGAAACGCGTAGTAAACAGGGTGTTATTAATATTTGAATTATTCTTTTAACGTTCACATAATGGCAATTCGTCAAAACTTTAAAATGTTCATCTATTTACGCAATGGTAACTTTGTTACCGATTTTAGCCAGGCGACACACCCTTGTTCTTTCGTTCATGTGTTATTCTTATAATAACACAAGTTTACCTAATGAGAGGTGAATTTCCTGAAACGCGTAGTAAACAGAGTGTTATTAACATTTGAAGGATTCTTTTAATATTAACACAGATGCATGTCAAATATAATTTTTTTGTGAGAAAAGTAAGTTTTCGAAGGACATTTGAAGGATTCTTTTAATATTAACACAGAGGCATGTCAAATATAATTTTTTTGTGAGAAAAGTAAGTTTTCGAAGTGGATTTTCCAACCTTCCTCTTAGTTGTTTAAAATTATCAAGAATAGTAATGCTTACATGAAAAAACGCACACTGAGTGTGCGTTATGTACGTTTTGGCTTTCGACAGTACAGATCGTGCGGGTTTCTGCCGTAGTTTCCGGGTGCGACACTGTTTAATTATTTGCTAATGATGACAACTTAGTTGTCGAAATATCTATACAGAATACGAAAATTAATGTAGAAAGGGGTTATATATCAACCTTAAGTGATTAAATTAATCAACCACAGGCTCCATCAAAATTACCCTTAATAACTTTGTTTGCTGCTTTCCGTCATTATTTAAATTATTTTTACGTATTTCTAAACATTAAGTCCTCCTCAAATTCCTTGATTTTGCTTATGCATACATTACAAGAAAGCGATCAAAGTTCTTATTATTTATTGGGGCCGATTGTGCGTCTTTTTTTCTGAAACATAGATATCCATGCTTTACGTTTCTAGTAATTAAACAGATTGATAAATAATGTTCCTAAAAAAATGGATACCACTAATGACAACGTGGAAACCTACATAAGAATATAAAAAGAACAATACCACTTATTTAATACCTTCCTATTTTTTTTAGCTAGTTACATATCATAAGTTTTTTGTTATTTTTTATAATTTATTGCATTAAATTTTAAAAAATACTACTGTGTAAAAAATAATATCAGTATGAAATTTAGTATATATTTCAGAAATTTATTAAAAGTATGTCAGAAAGAATAGAAAAATATATTTATAAAAAATAAATGACAAATATGTTGTTAAAGAACAACAACATATTAAATACACTAGCAATAATTTTAGTTGACACTTAACTAATTGCTTTTATTTAACATCAATGAATGTTAAATTATATAATCGAATTAACTTTCACCGGGAGTACTGTGAAAGTTTGTAAACATTGGAAAAGGATAATATTAATAAAGTTCCACGGTTATATATTGAACTTTTATGAGTTCATGTACTTTACGAAATTACTTATCGAAAATAGACTAATTTACTTTTTATATAAAACTTATTTTCCAAACTTTTTTAAATAAAAAATTTTTCATTTATTTGAACAATATAAAATTATGCAAGTTATTACGTGATTACAAGGAATTCCTTTAATGTTTTTTAGTTTAAGCCTTTATGTTTACAGCAGTAGTACGATTTTATAATTGCAAAAACAAGATAGTAGTACCACACATTGTCCTCTTATTTATTAATAAATAGTAATTACGAATTCTCAATTAAAAAATACTCACTTGTATTGCAATTTTAGTTCTAATATTGCTGCAAATATTCGGTAGTAATAAAGTATATTAGCAGGTAGTAATAAGATCTTTAATAGAATCAAAGTAGTCATAATATAATATGGACTAGAAAAACAAGGAATTGTTAAATAAGTCTGGCTAATGTTAGAAAATGCTTTGCAAGTTTTATTGTTGAAAATGAAAACTACACTACTTTCCATTAAGGATCCAATATATGTACATTTCGATTTTTAAAAACAATTTCGAATAGGTGATCCTCCTGAATTCTGGTTTTCAATAACGCGATCGTTGGTCATAGCACTTGACCAACGATCAAGATGTTGAAAACCAGAATTCAAGATGACCACCTATACGAAATTGTTTTTAAAAAGTGAAATGTATATTGAATCTTTAATTGAGCATAGAGTAGTTTTCAGTTTCAACAATAAAACTTGCGAAAACATTTTTTAATGAGAGTGCAACTTAATTCGGTAACTTTTTTTGTAAAAAAATGCCTTTATTTTATAATCAAAATGAATGAACATATTATTTAAAGTATTGTCCATCGGAAGCTACAACTTCTTCCCATCCCAAAAAGAAGCGTTCGTCCTTTGAGGCTAAGAACGAAATAAGCCAATTTTTGATTCCTTCAACTGAAGTGAAGCGTATTATAATAAGAGCATTCTGCATCGGTCGATATAAATAGTAGTCAGAAGGGGCAATGTCTGGGCTATAAGGCGGGTTAAGTAAAACTTCAAAGCCGCTGTTTTATAAATAGTTTTTAACTGGTCTTGCAACATGAAGCCGAGCGTTGTCATGATGGAATATTATAGACTCATGTCTGGTCGCATATTTTGGTCGTTTCTCGGCGATTGCTCTCTTCAAACGAATTAATTGTTGTCTGTACAACTCGCCCGTAATAGAATCACCAGGTTTTAACAGCTCATAATGGATAACACCCGTCGAATCCCATCAAATAGATAGCATTACCTTGGCACCATGAATATTTGGCTTCGCCGTTGATGTTGATGGCTGGCCAAGCTTTACATAAGATTTTTTTTTTATTATTTTTTGGATTATCATAATGATTCCATTTTTCATCACCAGTAATGATTCGATCCAAAAACGACTTTTTATGGCGTTCAAGCAGCATTGGCGACATGCAAAATCGTCTTTCAACGTCTCTTGGCTTCAATTCGTGTGGTACCCAATTTCCTTGCTTTTGAATGAATCCCAATGCTTTTAAACGTTTTGAAATGGCTTGTTGAGTTACACCCAACGTTTTTGCAAGTTTTTCTTGCGTTTGACATAAATCTTCATCCAGTAATGTTTCCAGTTCCTCGTGTTCAAACTTTTTTGGTTGACCTGGACGCGGTCTGTATTCAACGCTGAAATCACAACTTTTAAAGCGTCGATACCATTCACAACATGATTTTTTTGTTGGAGCAGATTCACCATACACTTCTGCAAGCAATCGTTGAGCTTCAGTTGCACTTTTCTTCCAATTAAAGTAGAAAATTAAAACTTCCCGCAAATGTCTATTTAACACAAATTCAGACATTTTCAATGAGCTCAAAAATAATGTTGTTGTACATAGTTCAAAACAATGTAACTATATACGGTTGACAGATGTCAAACCTTTCCAACCAAAAAGAACCAGCTGTCATACTCAACTATATATAACAACTAACCACCTCCATTGAAAAGTAACCGAATTAAGTTGCACGCCCAATAACATTGGTGAGACTTATTTAAAAATTCCTTGTTTTTCTGGTCAAGAAAAAGTCTAACAGTTGGATGAATATAGAGACGAAGGGATATCACCGAACCACAAGACTACGTGTGCAACGAGCAACTACAGCTGTCGGACAGATTTCTTAATTTTCTTACGTCTTACTATAATCATCCATCATGGGGAAACTTTCGAGTTTTTCTACTACAGTAGTTTAAAATGTTGCAACACATTAAGACGAACTAACAGTTGTTACATATCATCCTAGATTCTTGAAGAAATGGTGATGATACGCCACAGCAAACAGTAATTTTGTTCCGTTTGGTTGTTCCATTAACATGAAAATGTGCTTTGTCACCCAAATCTTGCCCAAAGATTCATCGTCAGCATATAAAATTGCAAAATTACTTAAAAATTTCATCTTTAAAGAAGTTATTTTCAAACTTTTCTTAAGGAGAGACTTGAATTTTTTGAACTACAGCTTATAGAAATTTAGCTTGTTTATTATTCTTTTATTTAAGAGTTTGAGTAGAAACTTAAAAAAATATTTTCAATGAATATACATATATCATAATTAGCTATTCTTTTTTTAATATATTATATTTTTATCTTTTAGTTCTATTTTCTTAGTAACTAATACAAACCATAGTATTCGAACTAACTTTTTTGACACTGTACTAAATATAGTTTGTAGAGTGTTTTTTTTTTTGGAGTCGGAGAACTTTTAATTGGCGATACTGCTTTCTGTGACAGCCAATTTAATAGGTCTCGATTATTTTAGAATTAGTTTGGTTTGGCAATTCATCATGAATAGACTCACGCCAGAGCAACCTTTACAAATTGTTCAAATTTATTTTGAAAACCATGGTTCGATTTTATCATTTTGCATTATCCGTGGATATATTTAAATTAAGAATAAAAAAGCATTAAGAAACAATCACTTTATTTCAAACGAAACTTCATTCACACATTACGTATTATGTAATTATCCACATTCACTTTTACAAAACGAATGGTATTATTCGCGAACTCTATTTTCATATTCACAACAAAGTAATATGAAAATAAATAAATGTCTATGGTAACAGATATAAGATAGTCTTATTCTTCTTGTCGTGGTTTCTTCTTCCTACGAATTTCAGTTGGTGGTCTTGGTTTACGTGTTGGAGGATTTTCTAAAGCAGCTAATTCTTCGTCAGTCAATTGTCCTTTGTACCAATCAGCACTGTAACAATATAATATGTTAATATAAAAATTTAATAAATATATTTTCATCTAAATTAAAAATATTTAAAACTATCTATAACCAGTCATTCTAGTTCTTCACTATAAACTAGTATGTTGTAAAGCAACATTTTATTAATAATTTAGTGAACATTTCACTTGGGCATTGCTGTTATACACAGTCTGTCGCAGAGAAAACCAAATCTGGTGAATACCGTGAATGGTTGATGGTTAAAATACCAGTTGTAGTTAGAAAATCGGTGATAAGCGTCGAGCGATGAGATGGTGCATTATCATGTAACAAACATCAGTTACCATTTTCATGATATTGAGGGCACAGACGACGAATACGCGGCAAAAGACACTTCATAACACCAATATAATATACAGATTGACATTTGACTAGTTTGGTAGAAATTCTTTGTGCACTATGCCTTTCGAATCATAAAAACAAATCAACATTGCCTTCACTTTTGAATTCAATCTTTGGAAATGTTTAATTCCATTCCCATGTATCGCAATAAGGATTTCGACTCATGTCTGATAAATTCACGCCCAAGTTCGATGTTACTTTCTCCGTAGGCATAGATTTTTTTATACAAGGATGTTCGTCATCATTTATATCCGTACGACTGTCTTTAAGTCGTTTATACTACTCATACACACTCGTACGTGATAAACACGCATCACCATACACTTGTTTTACCGAGTTTAAAAGAAACGATATTCGCTCATTATTCAAAATTCATTTTTTGACCAATGCCAAATACTTACTATTACTTTATGGGCAATTTCTCTGCTTCTAATAATGCAAAAGTCATTATAGTTTGACATAACATTGGTGAAAGATCTACCTTACCGACGTATATTTTTTTAATAGATGGCGACACTAAGAATTATTACTTTAGAGTTCAGTTTTCTCTGCGACAGACTGTGTAGAATTAAAATATAATTTCACCTTAGTATATTACATGCATATATAGATATGTCTAAATTCCGAAAAGCAAAGCATCAAAACAAATTTGGTAAGAAAGTCAGCACCTGTAAATTACTGAGCGTCATGTACAAACCCAATCCAGTTGATTCAGTAAATGTAGGTATGAAGCACAGCCTGTTTATGAAACCTAGTGCTAAGAAGAAAAAGATTTTATTCATTTACAACAATTTATTCGTATTTTAAAAAGGAGTATTTGGTGATAGTATTTGTTCTATGTACTTGAAATTGGTCAGCTTGCTGTCTTATTAATTTATTACTTTACATATACTCCCATATTTTTTCTTGTTTTTCTTTTTGTTTGACTTTCGAAATATTACTTTATACAACTTTTGAAGCATGTGTGATTTCCAGAAGTTTAGACATCTCAGACATCATCTCTCTATAACTTTAATCCAATACCCAGCAATTACTGCCTTTTGGCGTATACAACTAGTAACGTTATTATTATGATCTATTTGTCATTTTGGAAATTTCTTAATTAATTCGTTAATTCTATAATTTTATATTCTATACATATTATTTTTCTAGTACTGTTGTAATTTGTTACCTTATTATATTATATTTAAGTCTATGTAAAGAATAGATACTTTTAAATATTTTCAACTTCATTAAACAAACTTACTTTGTGCATTCTTTTTTCATTAAATAATTATTATCAACTAAAATACAATTAAAATGATTTCTATTAGTACGAAGAGAACTAGAGAAGTTCTCTATCTCACAATGAAACAAAAGATTACGTAATTTCCCTTATCTTCAGTGCACTGTGAGACCTATCCTGCGACGACTTCATTTTATCGGCAAGGAATTATTTCTACTGATCCTAAAAATAGCTATCAATCTCCTGTTTCAATTGGCTATCGTCGGCAAAATGGCGCTCTCTAATTTGTTTTTAAAATTATTAAAGTGAAGTCGCACGGAGCCAAATTCGACCTACATGGTGGATGGTCCAACTCTTAGACTTTGACTACTTTGTGAACTCGCGTGGAGATTTCTTTGTATCCTGTGTTTGAATCAGCAAGTGCATAAACTTTTATACCTGACCTTGTTGGTTATTTGGGATTGTTGGTAGTCTGGAGACGCTTTTATGTGGTACAAATGTTGTAGGAATATTGAGTCAATATAATTTAAAAGGGAAAGTTTTGTTTTAAGTGAAGCATCCAAAATATTTGCAAAAATCTAGTTCTACAAAACATATTTAAAAAATGGTATCTTACTATTGGTCCTGTATAACCAATAGTCTTTTGTTTTGGCTAAAAACATTGTTCCACTAGTTTGTCAATGACAAAATAGCTTAAAAGGCTAATTGCTGTTTAATGGGAGGTGGAGCTTGTGGACGTGGAGGTCTTTGAAAAAGTATTGAATTGTATTTGAAATAGAATGTCATCAATTTCTCTATCATTCTTCTGTTCAGTATTCTCATCGGCAATATCATGTTTTTCTTCTTCATCCTCACTATAACTTATATTTAGTATTCTTCCCTTCCTAGGAACTAATCCGCTGTCGCTACTATTATCACTAATATTGTAGTCTAAAAGCACAGTATATCTTCGATTTTTATTTTTATCAATAGGAGGAAGATTTCTTTATGACGTATACCAGGACTCTTGGTATGTATTAAGCAATAATAACTCCTGCTCGGTCTCAAAAGACGATACATCATCTTCATTAGATCCACAACCCAACGAACTACTTTGACCACTTTATAATATAATGGAACCTCGTTCTCATATACTGCAATCACTCGATGCAATCACTCGATCACTCAGATTTTATGAAAATTCTGTTCCTTTGTCAAAAATATGATGATATAGCGATGTTCTAATATTCAACTAGGCAAACAATTAATTGTTTCTATCTTGACTAAGTAGACTGTTTTTAGTTCTTCTCGTACTTTGAAAAGCAAAATCTCGACAGAAATACTTATACTGTTAAAAACATGTATCAACAAGCTTCTTCATCTTGGCTTCCGGGCTGGAACCGCGTCTTCGTCAATACTGGCACAGACGTTTCGTCACCACTTATATGGGACATCTTCAGGGTTTAACAGTCGTGCGGAAAACTGTTCCAGCCCGAAAGCCAAGATGAAGAAAGTATATACAACGACCACGATAATCTACGAGCTAGAATATATCAACAAGTATCAAGAATTAAGCGTGAACCCCAAAGATGATTAAAAATGTGTCTAAATTTTTTGCCTTTTTAAATAATTAAGACAGTGAAAAAACTTGTGAATAAAGAATTAAATAGGATGTAATTTTTCGTAATTAAATATACTTATAAAGATTTTACTATAAAACGTTATAATTTTTGCATAATGTTTGAAGAAATAAATATTTAAAGTGCTATGAAAATCAATAATAAAAACTGGAAACAAAATAAAATACAAGACATAATACGGATTATTAAATTTTTTCAACGAGCATTAAAATGCTAATAAAAACTATTTATATTGGTATTAATTTAATTTAACACAAAATAAACAAAATAATAAACCGCTAATTTAACAAGAAAATATCTTAATAGAGACTATAATAAATATTTCATAAAATTTATTGCTTTATTGTTATAGAAGTCAAACTACTAACATATATCGTAAACAACATTTTGAAGAGGTACCATATACGATATAATCTGGTATTGTATTTTTAAGTTGTTTCTTAAAAATTTGCATGATTTTAAATATCAATTAGTATACTTACCATTCAGGTACATGTCTAGCCCAATTACAAGTTTTGTGGACGTCATCGAAAACTTGTCCAAGTTTGCAACCATTTCTTCGTGGAGTATCACCATTGATGCAAACATAAAAGTATTGACAATCTTCTGGGTCAGCATACCTTGGGTGAGTCACTGCTATACTCTCGTTAACCTTGGGACATTCAAACTGGAATACCTCTGAAAATATAACCTTACGTACACATAGTGCAATAAAAATATCTGTATCTACATGGTGTTGATTAACATATAAATGAAATAAAATTTATTGATGTTTTGTATGCATTTTATTCCGCAAATAATGTCTGATATACGTTAGTAAACATTAGAAAATAGAGTTACCAAGTTTCCGTAATTGGCATAGAGAAAATTGAAAGTTTGGAACACCATAAAGATAATCATTTTCACTTTCTATGTTGTAAAAGTAAACATTCCACAAATATGATAAAGTAAACTGACTTTATAAATGATGGTTATAATGAATACCGAAAATATTTTAAAAAATCTAACACAATTTCGTCAAATTTTTTATAAAATTAAAGTTGCAAAATCTTAAGAATGTATACATATTCAAAAATCCCATAGTAGTGTGCAGTATTCAATTAAAATATTACTTTCATTAATAGGATATAGCACAGGAAACATTTGTACATTTCTATTTTATTTTATACATAAAAAACACGGACATCCTATTTTTAATATACAATTATAATAAATCATTTCCCTCTACTAATTTATATTACATTTAATTGAGTAAAGAAACAATTATATCATGAAAATCTGCATACAAAAAACAGTGAAAATTATTTCCTGAGAAAAAAATTATTTTATGCAAATTTGAGAATTTTATATAATTTCCTGGAACTTAGATAATCGAGAAAGATAATTCTTGAGAATGAAACAATATTCTATTGAGTAGTTGTTAAACTTTATAATCTTTAATATTCTTGACGATAAAGTATCGTTTTACTATAAGAAGTTTTACAACCATAATTAGTAATACAAAATCAACAAGAATAGATATAGGTAATCAACATTTAAAAAATCCATGTTCTAGAATCGTACAAATACCATAAACAAATATTTCCAGTTAAGCTTTGCCACCAACATTAAACTTTCTTGAAATATGAATGTATTATTATTATGTATAATTATTTTACGTATAATAATTTTTCATGAAGATATTTCTTCTGAATGCGAGAAAATTTAATTCTTCGTGTACAGTTTTTGGGCGCTTCGGTTTTCTAGTTCACCTTATGTAAAATGTTTGTACTTACATCGATGCGGCAGCCATGTACATATGCACATACTCCTCTGTTACACTTGCTTTGTAACTGACCTTTTCATAAGTATTTAATACTGATAGTTTATATCTGGTCTTTAAAACTATTGAAGATATTTTTACGTCACTATTTTCCGTTGGTAATACACACTGTATTTTCGCTCTTTTTGGGGTCGATGGGCCAACTCCAAGAACAAATCGTTTTGGTCGCAAGACAATGTTCTATGTTTGGTGGGACCAAAGTGGCATGGTGTATTACGAATTATTGAAACCTAGTGAAACAGTTAATACTGATCGCTACCGACAACAAATTATCAATTTGATAGAAAAACGTCCAGAATGGGGCCGAAGACACAGTAAAGTGATTTTACAGCACGATAACGCGCCGTTTCGTACAGCAAAACCGGTCAAGGAAGCGTTGAAAGCACTTGGACGGGACATAATATCACACCTGCCGTACTCTCCAGACCTTGCCTCGTCCGATTATCACCTTTTCGCATTAGTGGGACACACGCTTGGAGAGGAGCGCTTCGGCAATTTCGAAGACGTTAGAAAGTGGCTCGATGAATGGTTTTGCTCAAAGGACAAACAGTTTTTTTGGCGATGGCATCCATAAATTGCATGAAAGATGAGCAAGATGTGTAAAAGCAAATGAGCAATACTTTGTATCGAATGATATATAAATGGAAGGTTCAAGGAAACCAGCGAAGAGACATTTAACGAGTATTATAAAATATGAAGAGATATCAATCTACCTTAGTCTAAAAGAAAGCTTCCTTAACAAAAGATGACGTTGAGTAAATCTATAAAGAGATACTGTCTTTTCGGAAGAAGAGTGATAAATTTGAAACAACGAATTTTGTATTAACGGCCTGACCTAGAGATGGCGGTAGTTGTTTCAAAAATATCACTGCAATTTCTAAAGCACATGTTTCAAGTTTTAAGACGCCACGTTGTTTAGTATTTGTTTGGCAGCCATCAATAGCAAACGTTTTTTTTGTGAATTTGTAAAAATGGAGAAAATTGATTATCGTTACGTGATACAATACTTTTATTTGAAAGGTCTCAGCCCAATCGATATAAAAGCTGAACTGGATTCTACTCTGGGTGAGACTGCTCCTTCGTTTACAACTGTGAAATATTAGGTAGCAGAATTTAAACGAGGCCCTACCAGCTGCCAAGACGAGCATCGCAGTTGTCGACCAAATGGGGTGACGATTTCAGAAATGGTGAAAAAAATTCACAAAGAGGTACTGTATGATCGTCGACTGAAAGTGCGCGAGCTAGCAGGCGTAGTAGGCATTTCAAAAAGTGCAGTATATCTCTTATTATCTGAAAATTTTGACATAAGAAAGTTGTGTGCTAGATGGGTACCGCGTTTGCTCACACTCGAGCAAAAACAGTGTCGTGAAGATGTTTCAATTGAATGTTTAGCGCAGTTTCGCACCAACAAAGCAGAATTTTTGCGCCGTTTCATAACAATGAATGAAACATGGGTCCATCACTTTACACCCGAGACAAAATAACAATCAAAACAATGGACTCAATAGGGAGAATCGGCTCCAAAGAAAGCGAAGACCGTTTCATCTGCAGGCAAAGTCATGACATCGATATTTTGGGATGCACGTCAAATAAATTTCATTGATTATCTTGAAAAAGGAAAAACTATCAACGGCGAGTATTATGCGAACTTATTGCAACGTTCGAGCGATGAAATCAAGCAAAAATGGCCGCATTTGGCTAAGAAGAAAGTGTTGTTTCATCAAGACAATGCACCAGCTCAGCATATCCGTTACTGCAATGGCCAAAATTAATGAATTAAAGTTTTAATTTCTACCTCATGCACCCTATTCGCCAGATTTAGCCCCTTCGGATTATTTTCTGTTCCTAAACTTGAAAAAATGGCTCAGTGGTCAAAGATTTTAATAACTATTTTGAGGAGCAAGACAGTTCTTATTATAAAACTGGTATCGAACTTATTGAATATCGCTGGGAAAAGTGTATAGAAAGGAGAATATGTTGAAAAATAAATATATTTCTTTCCAAAATTTTTGTGTTTTCTTTGTTGGGTCGGGTACTTCTGGGACCACCCTCGTATATAGAGATTTTTAGTTATAAAGCGTAACTGTAACTACGCAGAAATGTACAAATGTACATTCTGTTTTTATTTATTAATAATATTTTATTTTATTTTTATTTTTATTAGTTCCTACAAATAATTGTTGGGAACGCGTGACCGAATCATTATTTTTACCGATATCTTTACATTCAAACTAGTTTGATTTCTATATAATAATTATTATATATTCAGTATTTAGTTATATTATTTATATACTTACAGACAATTTTATTTACATAAAACAATTTCCCGTACTACTTTATATCATTATTATTCAAAGAAACAAATCAATTTTACTGTATATTAATTAAATACGATTTTAACTTACCTTCTGACGTGCAACCTTCCCTTTTAGCTTCGTCCGGCCATGAACATATTCCAGCCCGTTCATTATATACTAAACCACTAGGACACGTAATCATGTTGAATTTGCCATCCACGCAATAATAAAATTTGTCACAAATATTCTTTTCCTCATGAGCAAAGTACCCATGCTTTCTAGGACAATGTTGACTAGGGTCAGGTTTTTCTATATTAAAAAGGAATAAATTTGTTTAGTGAAGGTTACACATATTGGTAAGAGCATACTTAAAATATATGTATTTGTAAGTGGTAAATATAATTTGTTCGAAGTTTCTTAAAACCAGTTGAGGTCAAATTTGAATGTCAAGTACAAAGCAAGTAGTTGATGTTGAATTTGAATAGGTTATTAAAAATTCTACTAGCAACTAAATCTACCGTTATTCCTAAACAAATCAGTTATAAAACTTACGGAGCTTTGGCCTTTGCGAACAGTCAATGTTGAACGGTAAATCGCATTTTTCGTAATCTATACTGAAATCGTTGAAAACTAGCCCATCTGGACATAGTTTTTCTCTAGCAACACCATCGCTACATTCGTAATATTTATCACATTGTTCGGCATCTGCGAAATATCCATACGGTTCGGGACATTCTTCTGAAACAGCAACGTCATCCGGTTCCGCCTGTGACTTCCTTCCGGCAGCAGTCACATAAACTGCAATTGAATAAAATTATTAAATTAGCATTATAATAACAACTACGAACGAAATCTATAAAATAAGTATACGGAGATATACCTTAAATTATAATACATAAAACGTATGTTTCACACATCCACTAAATGTCAATTAATTGATTATTTGATGTACAAAAGGTAAAAAAATAAGTGATTTACTCTGAATTTAGACAAATAAATGCTTGAAAAATATCTAACACCTAAAGTATCTAACATCATTATTTACACACTTTAATTTAGTATAAAAAGAATTAATTGTGATGTGAACATATATTTTTTCTAGTTATTTTTATTAATATTCTTCATAGATGAAAAATGACTACTATTTTATCATTTTATTCATATTTTGTGTCTGCATAAATTTCGACCGTGTAAAAGTTTGCAATTGTTTAATAAATGCTGAAAAAAGAATGTTAAATTTAAGCTTTGGGAGCATATAATTTTTTTTATTATTTCCTGTATAGGTAAACACTTATGGTTGTAGTTGTTGAACGTCAAATAATATTTTAAAGAAAGAAGAATGCAAGGGGAGATTTTTATAAAATCTACCTAGCCACGAAAGCAATGATGACTAGCAATGATTCTTAGACGTCAAATTGTACCAACAACAATAAATGTTGGTGGTAAAATTGAAAGGTTTTCTTAGCTTTGGTAGCAGTATGAATAGTGAAAAAGGAGTGGCTTGAAACTTGAATACAAAAAGGTTTTAATATTTTGTTTCTGTATAAATTTCGACCGTGTAAAATTTTGCAATTGTTTAATAAATACTGAAAAAAGGTTGTTAAATTTAAGCTTCGCAAGCATATAGTTTTTTTCAGTATTTTCTGTATGGGTAAACACTTATGGTTGTAGTTGTTGAACGTCAAATTATATTTTAAAGAAAGAAAAATGCAAGAGGAGGTTTTTATAAAATCTACCTAGCCACGAAAGCTGTGATGACTAACAATGATTTTTAAACGTGAAATTGTACCAACAACAATAAGTATTGGTGGCGAAATTGAAAGGTTTTCTTAGTTTTGGTAGCAATATGAATAGTGAAAAAGGAGTGACTTGAAACTTGAATATAAAAAGGTTATAATATTTTACTATCTTCCTCTGGGCTTCCGGGCTGAAATCGCGTTACTGGTATAACTGCCCACGTTTCAATGCGGCAGACAGTAGCAGTAGTTGAGCCCTGAAAATGTCCCATAGGAGTAGGTGCGAAACGTCGGCAGTTATACCAGTGACGCAGTTCCAGCCCGGAAGCCCAGAAGAAGATAGTATTGACCACGACTGCGGAAGTCTACGTACCAGGTTATAATATTTTGTTTTTGTATAAATTTCGATCGTGTAAAAGCTTGCAATTGTTTAACAAATAATTTAATAAATACTGAAAAAAGAATGTTAAATTTAAGCTTTGGGAGCATATAGTTTTTTTCAATATTTTCTGTATGGGTAAACACTTATGGTTGTAGTTGCTGAACGTCAAATTATATTTTAAAGAAAGAAGAATGCAAGGGGAGATTTTTATAAAATCTACCTAGCCACGAAAGCAATGATGACTAGCAATGATTTTTAAACGTGAAATTGTACCAACAACAATAAGTATTGGTGGCGAAATTGAAAGGTTTTCTTAGTTTTGGTAGCAATATGAATAGTGAAAAAGGAGTGACTTGAAACTTGAATACAAAAACGTTATAAAATTTTCACAAAAAAAGAAATGGTTCAATAATTCTGCATGAATGAATGATTTATGTGCATGAAGAAAGGGCTCCATCACATTAATAAGTAAAACTGTGGTCGAAACAATTGGTGTCAGGAATCTATTGAAGATAATACAAAACTTATCACACCTCTCGAATATAAGAATAGAGGTAATAATAAAGAGAATTGAAGAGTTGATTCTGACAAATCACAGTATTAAAGTTTCGAGACTGCGATCTTGAAAATTTTGCGAGAAGATTTAGGGATAAAAAAATATAAACGCGATTGATTCGCAGGCTGCTCATGTCAGAATAGAAAATTATCAATCGTGATGTTTCTCATTGATGCAACAATACAGGACTGCGACTATTTTTCGAAAATTATCGCCTGAGTAACATCTGGATATATTACTGTAACCTTCCAACAACACAAAAGAACAATACCATGGGTATATAAAAGATCTTTCTTCTACTAAAGTGAAAACACGATATTCAATGGGAAAATTACTTTTAACAGTTTCCTGAAAGCGCGACAGAAGTCTATTGGTTAAGAGCGTGAAGAAGGGCACTGCAACTACTATTGAAGTTTATAAAGAGACCATTAAAAATACCAAAGTTGCCTTCCGAATAAAATGGCCTTAACATTTTACTTATATCTTACAATCTGGAACTAACACACGACGATTATCATCTTCTACCCTAAATTGAAAAACATTTTCAGTTGTGGAAACTTTGTATAATTAAATTATAATTTATTATTAATTTTATGTAGTAAATACAAAGGTAGATTTTATATAATCTTTCAAGACATTTATTTTTCCACATATGTACGTTTCTTCATTATGTATACACCTATACGTTTCTACAATAACGACAACTCTTCAGAAAACGTCAGCAACTTCTCAAAATAATTAATTGATTTCGCATATTTAACGATAAAATTAAAATTAAATGATACACTTGATTGTGTTTCGTTTTCTCACATGTAATGAAAGATAACCAAGAGGTTTATTTAACTCGAATTTTGTTATTAAATGTGTTTCACTAAGCGCCCACTGTGGAATCGATTGTTGATAATTATTCTGAAGAGATGCTGACAAAATTTCTTTAAGGGTCCTTGTTATTGTAGAAATTTTGAAATAAGTAGATATTGTAGAAAAATAACTCTTTAAATAATTAGATAAAAGAGCGAATGAAGTAACATTTCTCTCTATTGTATTGTATTAAAAAAAATAAAATAATATAAAAATCTTTCATTTAAAATCAAAAACTTTATTTAAATTTAAATACCAATTACCATAATTTTAACTTATTTATTATTAAATCATGTTTTATTTAAGTAACATGTAATGATACTTAAGGTGTTTTACCCTTTAATAACCCAAGCTAATTGACATTGCATTTATCTTTAACGCATAATATAATAGTGAAATGTCATGCATAATTAAGGTTATTGTTCAGAGTAAGCCGAGAATTAGTTACTACATATAATTAGCATTCATCGCATGTTTTATTAGAAATCTTTACATACAGCATGTTGTAATACAGTAAGTACAACGATATGCAGAAAACGGCAAATTTGTATAAAGAAAAATGTTTATATTGCCTAGCAATCATAATAATAAAAGTAATAAAAATAAAAAGTTTTTTGTTCACACTACGTGTTCGCCATTCATTATTTAAGAATGTAGGTAATAGCTGAGAACGCACTAGTATGCACAAAAATAAAATATATTGACTGAAATTTTATTTCTAATGATCATAAAATATGTAATGAAGCTTTCTTAATTTATAGTTTTCCTCTAAAAGTCACTACCTAACCAGATTCATTTACACTTTTACAAAGTTAAATGTCACTGAATCTAATTTCATTATAAAATATCTATTCTGCATTAAAATCAACCATATTGATGTCACGGTTTCACTATTTAAGAGAGAGTTTCTTCGTTGTGTTATTTACAATTCTTAAACAATTAAATATGATTTCTACAATGGTTCTTGCACATGAAGACATAAATAAAACATCTATAAAATCTAAAAATATTAAAAATGATGAAATAAATTTAAAGAAAGTATGACCTTTTCGAAATTATTATTTAACACTTTGAATAATCAAATTACATTACTTGTTTCAATTTTTTATTTCCATGCCATATATATTTAAAAAGAAAATATTACAAGTAACACTGGGAATATGAATTGCGGAAAAATATATATGGTATAAGGTGTGGCGAAAGGTATTTCTTTTGAAACTTGACAATGGCATTACAAATGAATGTGGAAACAAAAGCGACTATTATATCACAAATATTGTTTCGCACATTTCGACGTTTATCAAAAAGATTTAAAAAACGAAATTATGAGGTAATGAGTTACTTTCCTGGTTCTTTCAATGCAGAATTAAAATTTTTTTTTTGATGACTGGCTGATAAAACGTGTACTTACCAACAATACAGAAGAGAATTAAAAAGTTAAATGGACGCGCCATGACTGCTAGCAACTAACGGATCTTACAGTGTTACTTTGGTATATAATGCCATCCATTCTCCCTCGACCTTGTTTGCAAGATATACAAAATTTGTCGCATTACATCGTTGTTCCTCTTTTAACAATTTAGCTAATTTTGACGCCAATGCGAACAAAATTATTTAATTAAAGCCATAAACCAAATTTTATATACTTCTTTAATGAGGATATATCTATACACAATGCGTTTCAAAAGTAAATTACTTTTAACTGCATTTAAATTAAATATATTTTAATAAGTTAATTTTTTAAAATTTATTTGAAATACGTATTCTTTGCCGTATACATACAAATAAAAATTGTTTCTTTGTTTTTCCTTCTATTTTGTAGTTTGATATTCAACAAAAGTGTAATTTTAATGACATCGTGATAAGATTTAGGTCTACTTTACTATTTCTTAATCAAAAATAGATTTTTAATAAGCGCGCAGAATATATCAGTTTTAGGTAGAAATAGCATACTAGTTAACTTGCATTCTATATTGTAGATAAAAAAATTAAGGAAATATATATGAAAACAAAATTCTCTAAATGAAAAATAGTATATGAAAAGCTTTTGATAAACTCTATCTTGGCTTCCAGTCTGAAACCCAGTCCTCAATACATCTGCTGCAGACGTTTCGTCATCACTTGCATTAGGCATATTCAGGGCTTAACTACTGTTATTGCTGTCGTGGTTGCTTGTTGTTTGTCATGGATCATTGGAACGTTACGATTACTGTGGAATTGTTTGGAAATAAAAGATTTCCAAGCATTATGTGGAGGGTGACCGTTTTCCCGGGTGCAGGATTTTAATAGAATTGAACTGGATGTGGTGCCCGATTTCATGCCTATGCTTGGCAAATGCAGAACTAGTTACGCGCAGCAGGGTTTTGCCATTATATACATTACGGCACGAATAGACACCAGATGTACGGTATTTTACCGAGATGTGGTCTGAAAGTTTCGAATGGGGTTTAAAGATGCCTTTAATGTTTTAAATTTCAAAATTTTTTTTTTATTTTTGTTAAAAAATCACTAGCAGAAATTCAAATGATTTAACTATCTTAAGATCCAGCAGCTGGTGATAGTTTCCACTTTTAGATTGTGAAGAAGACCAGTGTTTCTCATGATGATATTCATTTCATTGTGTAAAAACACATACATATCCAAAAGCACTAACTTTCGGTTTCAATTAAATTAATTTTACGCTTTACACTTTCTGTTTTTATAAACATGTCTGCAGTATGTTTTTGATGTTTTCAAACATGTTATTATACAAGAATCGTATCACTTGTCTTCTTTCAATAAACACTGTTTTCGAAATTGTGTTTGATTCTTGCAAATATGTAGGAGGACACATTGTAGTTCTTTTTTACTTCAAGTTGCTATTTTGCGAACAAATATGATTTGGAGGAAACGAAACTCGGCCACCATCTTCGCCAACAACTTAGCATTATATTCTAATTCCATAAACATTTCTGCAGCATGTTTTTCATGTTTTGAAACATATTACAAAAATCGTATCAGTTCTTCTCTTTCAATAAACAGTGCTTACGAAATTGTGTTTGATTCTTGCGAATATATAGGACACATTATAGTTTTTTTTTTACTTCAAGTTGCTATTTTGTGAACGAATGTGATTTGGAGCAAATTAAACCCGGCCACCATCTTCGCCAATAACTTAGCGTTATATTCTAATTCCGCCATATTTTTTATGGTAGCAGGTGAAATTTTATTAATTCCTGACATTTGGTTTATAACTTTCAGCAGTGTAAATACAGTATCTAAAAGCTCACATTTCTTGCACTACGAATTTTATAAATGACGAGGCTCGTGTGAAAATTTATTTGGGGATATTTATATTTCCGTTAAATTTGTTTTCGATTTATTCACATTGACTGAATTTTGTAATTTTATTTGTTGCTGTTCTTTTACAACCTTGCGGGGATGTTTTAAAGGAAGGATACCAATCGAAAAGAACTGATTTTAAAAATCGTCAAATCATGCTGTTTCATTTAATAATTATCTTACTTTACAGACTTATAATTCAAACTTTTAATTATTAATTTATAATGAATAATAAGTAGCTGATTGTAAATAATAGGCATCAACATCCTTCCTGGTTAATATTTTTACAATATCAAAACATATTTTCGTAATTCTAAATAAATAGACCATCAATTCTATAAATATCAAATATATAAAAAATTCTGTGATCAAGATTAGTTTAAATATATATATACATCCTAATTGAAATTTGTTTAAACAAATTTTGATTATAATAAATAAAATATATCATGCTTCCATATTTTACTTGAATATAAATTTATTCATATAAAAACGATTTTTTTAATATGACGATATGAATATTAAATACGCCTATATGTATACAAATAAAAAAATATAGAAATAATAAATTCTTAAAAAACTAAAGGTAAAATAAATATTTCAAATAAATGCATTTGCCTGGCGCCCTCTTTTGGTGATGTGCCTAATAATTATTGATTCAATTTAAACCGACGACGCAGAAACATTGAGTTGGGCAAGCGAAGCCTTCCACCATTTTAGAGCGTCATTTTCTAGATTTTTGCTTGATAATTCCTAGTGAGAAATAAGTGTTTGTCCCAAATTTGTAAACAGAGAATATGGAAGAGCGCGCAAGTATATTACGCGCAATGAAGATATGCAGATTTTGTTTGGATGACAATGGTCCGTTTACTAGTATATATGACAAAGATAGTAAAGATGGAAAGTATACAGTACCTCTACCGCTTCAAATTATGGCTTGTGTCGCAATAGAGGTTTGTAAATTAACTATTGCTTAAGCTTACAGAATCTTGTAATTTATGCCTTCACTTAGTGTGTACATCTAGGTATTTATTCGCTTGTGTGCAGAAAAATAATATAAATTAATAGTTTCTGCTCAGTATCCTTCTTTGGTCTAAGATTCTTGTTAAGATCTTAAAAATAAATGTATTGCTAGATTTTTTCTAGTTTTCTATTCAAACTTGGTTCTTACCATGGAATTTGTGTTTTTTTTGCATTACAGATTTGTTTTTGTAGTTATAGAATTTGACAATACTAAAGAAAACATATCTTATGTTGCATACACTAGAAAAAGAAAAGTTGCATTACTTATTTAATTATTCAAATTTATCTTTCAACAGGTGTTCAAAAATGATGGAATGCCACAACTTATCTGTAATACATGTAGAACCCATACCATTCAAGCTTATGCATTTAAAAGTACTTGTAAGAAGTCTGATGATGCCCTTAAGTTATTTTTGAGTACAGGAAATTTAGGACTTCTGAAAGCAGCTGCTAGATCAGAACAGAAATTTCAAGTAAGTACTATTTATTTCAGACGTGAATTATTTACTGCATATATTAATTTATGTATGTAAATATTGTAATATAACAATTTTGACTTCCAATATCATGTAGTATTGTTTACAATTTATGGAAAAAAATCATTTTAAAGAAACCGAAGAGCTTGTTTTTGATCTAAATAATACCAAATAAACATTTTAATATTTTTCCTGTGTTTTTTATGATAGCCAAGTTGATAATAAAAAATAGTTTTACAATAACAAAATTTTGGTTGTATTAATTTCATAATGATCCCAGATAATTTTAGTTTCTAAAATAGCAAAATCCTATAAGATATTAAGACTTCCGTTTACATTAATTAAATTCACAAATGTCATGTAACTGAAATGTTTTTTTATACAAAATTCAGAATACCTCATCTACTTTTAATTATATTAAAAGTTATAATTTATTTTAATAAACAATAAATGTACCAGGCATCGGTTAATATATAATAAAAGTACCTACATTGTTTTGTAAGAGTATGGCTCTTGAAGAATCAGTATTTGTAATTGTAATCTCTTCTTTTTTTTAACATTATACTAAACTGCATCGTAGTTACCATAGTTAAATTACATGTCAGGCTCAAGTGCCTATGATGATGAAAATGCATATCGCCTACTATAATATCCTTTATTTTTGGTGCAGTACTGTTGATGTATTTACAAATAATAGTACTACCCATCAGTGCTCTGAAGCACTGTGAGAATGTTATCTATCTCATAGTAAGATATTTTAGATTATTGTGCAGAATTTTTTTATGAGGCTGTGTTGATATATATTCAGGAAATGTGGTGTCAAATGATCAAATTTATAACATCAACAGTGTTTAACAAAATGGCATTTTCGTCTAATGAAAGTTAGTATAGTACGTACTAGTGGCATTTAATATTATTTATTACCAAATTATAGTAAATATTTATACATAACTTGTGTTGAAAGCTTAAAATTCATAATATAAAGAAAACAACACTAGTTAAAACTATATTTTATTTCAAGGCATCATAATTTACATTAAATGTTGAAAATTTTCCAAACAAAGAAATTCTTCGTTTTATATTTTCAAAAACATTGTGAAGTTATTCTCTTGCAACTGCTTCAATCTCTTGGGGAAAACTTGGATCAAGTCAACATTATGAAGTTGATTATCGTAAATATTATTTTTTATTTAATCAAATAAATATTAATCTGAAAGTGCTAAATTCAATAATCAGGGAGGCTACAAACTCAACTTAGTATATGATCACCATAAAATTCCTCTTCTATTCTAACTTAGCAATAATAGTGTTGTATATTCTTGCTAGAAATATCTTAGAATTAGTTTATCATGTAACTATGCAATGAATTATTATTTACCAATTTCAGCTGAATATAGCTCAATTATAAGGGTTTTCAATCATCGAAGATCTATAGTTTTGGCTATTTGCTCGCCCTGATAAATTAAAATAGGATTCATCAATGAATAAGGATAGATTCAAATTTCGTTATGATTTAAATGATTATTGAACCAGTTACTGAAAGCCATTTTAGGTTCAACATTATGAAGATACAATTTTGTACCAATGAAAACATTAAGTACATGTGATGTATCTTTTTAAGTACACCTGAACAGTTCATTACAAATGACACTGAATAATCAAATGTGCTTGATTGGCTCTGATGTTTTGTGCTGACAAATTTTGTAAGGATTTTGTTCAACGCAAGCTTGAACATCATCAGCAATCATCTCGGTTAACAAAGTAGGCGGACATATTGATTTTGTTTTGCATATGCAATGTTTCTTTTCAAAACATAGTACAATTCGCCGTGTGTCTTGACCAAACACATAATATTATTTTCATCAAGAAATAGTTCAGTAAATTGATCGAAACATGCAGTGGAATAAATCCATATTTCATCCGTATCCTATGTTCTGCTATGAAAATAAAGGTTTGTTCTTGTGTAAACACAATCGCTAACGTTTAACCTAAAATCATCTATATAACTAATTTAGGTATATGAAGTAACAATTATTGCACTCACATGGTTCAAATGTAATAACTGAAATATAAAAGCACTGTTTGAAATTTTATATTGAAATATAAACGATGCCTAATAAACAATCACCAAAAATCACTTGATATGTGGAACTACTTTGACAATAAAAATTAATGAATAATACAGGATAGCAAATAGAAGGAATTAAAATTCCTCTAAACGTAGTTACGTAACAGCCAATCATTTTACTACACTCATTAATATATTTATGAATTATTAATTAAATGAGATGAAATTTAAGCATCCACCTCCTGACTACATAAATATATTTAAATAATTTTTTTTGTTTAGGTAATAAAAAGAAAGGCTCCAACAGAAGGTTGTGAGGAACAGAATCTCGCTGATGCGAAAAAAATCAAATCTAGCGATGCAGTTACACTTTCTCAAGAAAAACATGATGCTGATAATGTGTATGATCCCTCGAAATCCAATTCTGAACAGCTACAGGATTCTATAATTGAACTAGAAATAGATCAGAATCAAGAAGAAATAGTTGAAACTCATTCTGATAATCCAACTGAAGAAGATGAGGAAGAACAAGATGATGCCGAAGATAAAATCAATCCAATTCTAAAAGTTCCTCAAATTCCGACCGATGTATTTCCATGTCCACATTGTGTGAGGTCGTTTCCTTTGAGACAGCTTCTAGATCTTCACATAAGGAATCACAATCGTGAGCGTTGCTATCAATGTAATCAATGCGGTCGAAAATTCTTTACAAAATACGATCTGGGTAAGCACATCCAAACACATTCAGATGAAAAACCTTTCACTTGTGTTGTATGTAAAAAAAGCTTTGCACGCGAATCTCTTCTTCATAGACATGAAAAAACACATGTAGATGTACCAAAATACTTGTGCATCCACTGTGACAAGACTTTCTTAATACGTTCTGATTTAGATGCTCATGCTGAAAAGCACAAGAAAAAGCGACCTTTCCAGTGTCGAATATGCAAGAAGAGTTTTGTCTTTAAGCAAGGTTTGGAAAGACACGAAGTAACACATAGTGAAGAGAAACCGCATAAATGTAACTACTGTGAAGCTAGTTTTATATCTCCTATTAAATTAATGAGACATATAACTTCTCACGCCGGTTTACGACCATATCCGTGTAAACTGTGTGGAAGGACGTTCTTATTGAGCCATCACTTAACCAGACATATGAGAAGTCATTATGCAACAAAGAACGAAGCTATTGGTCCGCATAAATGTGATATATGTAGTATGTCGTTCAGAAGAAAGGATTCTTTAATTAATCATAGTACCATTCATTCTATGGTCAACTTAAAATGTGTCATTTGTTATACTTCCTTTGATAATGCTAAACAAGTAATGAATCACATTACCACTCACTTATCTGGTTTACCTTATCCATGTGATAAGTGTGATTATTCCTTTGATACCCAAGATCAATTGGAAGAACATGAAATTAAACATGCCGAAATGGAATATGAAGAACAAATAGAGGAAGAAGTATCGAAGGAAGCAATCTTAAAGGATAACATTGGGGAAGAAGAAATAGAAGAGGAGGAGGAGGAGGAAGAAGATGAGGATCAAAATGACGAATCTGATGGCGACGTAACTGAATATACAATAACAAATCCAGAAAATCCGGAAATTGTTCGACGATCGAAGAGAGAACCTAAAATTAAAAATTATGCTCAATTTCTTAAAGAAGAATTAGGATCAGATATTGAAGATGGTTTAATACCTGAAGACGAACCTCTTGAAATTACGCCAGATTCTAAAGAACAGAGAGAAAGTTTTAAACCAATAGTGCGAATTGAAGGAACAAAAGTGTATACCAGAAAAAATCCACCAGAAAAAATAAAAGCTTCAGATTTAAAACTTACTCAGGTGCAAGCTTCTGCACCCGAGAACGTTAATCAAAGAATCACTACTTTAGAGAATCTTGGTTTAACTAAACAAGATGTCCAAGCTTTACCTAATAAACAATTTGTCGACATGAAAATCGGAGATAAAACTGTTAGAGTTCAAAAATTAATGATGACCAAAGCAGAAATTGAACAAATGGCTAGAGAAGGTAAAATTGAAATGAAAGGGGATACAATTCTATTAAAGAAAACGATTATGCCCGCTTCATCACGTTTCGATAAACCTGCACCCTTCAGACATACAATGGAAACAATAATAGATGACAAACCTCCAGTTCAACCAAAACCTCTTATAAAAAAGACCTATGTCAGAAAAGCTTCCCTCTCTTCTTTCCAAGCAAAATCTTCTCAGTCTTCAGATGATACACAAAATGATCAGAATGATAATTTTATTAGTTAATTGCATGTTTAATTGCTTTACATATCTCTGTATATATTGAATAAATGTTAAGTAAATATTTAGCGAAGTCCAGAATTATTTTTATGTTTAGGTGCAATAAAATACAATTTTATTACTATTAAATGGTTTTTGATATTGATTTGTTGTGTGAGACGAACTTCGACTTTATCTTCATAAGTACCAAGAAATATTTATTTTCATATTATACTAAAGGTTTTAGCAATTGTATTACCGGAACTCAACCAGATTAAAATAAACTTCATTGTCTTGAAGATGAATACGAGGATAGTTTGACAAGTAGTGAGAATGACACACAGGTGGCGCTCCAATTGGTAAAACAAATGCCCTGTAATTTAGGTTGCCTATTTATATGTTTACATTCCGATATTTAGATAAATCGGTTGATTAGTTTATTTTTGGCAGCTGATTGAAAAAGAAGCAACACGTCGTTTTGTTAAAATGGAAAAAGCAGAGTATCGTGCGGTGATTAAATACTTCGTAATTAAGGGTATGAAAGATGAGTTACGGGAAACATTAGGTGAATCTGCTCCATCATCAGCCACAATAAGTAGATGGGTAAATGAATTTAAACGTGGTAGAATAAACTGTGTTGATGAAGCGCGCTCTGGAGCACCCAAAATCGTGACTTCTAAGGAAATGATTATAAAAATCCGTAATATTATTACGCAAGATCGACGACTCAAAGTGAGAGAGATAGCAGACATGGTAAACACTTCAACAAAACGCGTACACCACATTTTAACGAAAGAACTGGGCCTTTCCAAGCTTTCGGCAAGATGGGTTGCCGCGATTGCTTGCGACTGATCAAAAGTTCACTCGTTTGCGCATTTATTAGTGAGTGTTTGGACCTTTATAAGTGGAATCCGGTTGATTTTTGTAGGCGATTTGTTACTTGCGATGAAACTTGGATACACTACAGTACACCCGAAACTAAACAACAGTCGAAACAATGGTTAGAACGTGGTTCTGCACCTCCAAAGAAAGCGAAAACCACTTTATCGGCAAACAAAGTGATAGCATCAATTTTTTGGGATTCAAAGGGCATTTTGCTCATTGATTACCTTCAGAAAGGTGCCACAATAAACGGACAATATTATGCAGAACTTCTACAAAAATTAAATGTTGAGATTCGTGCTAAACGGCCAGGAATAGCAAAGAAAAAGATTCTGTTTCACCAAGACAACGCTCCTTCGCATACCAACACAGTTGCGATGTCCAAAATCCGCGAGTTGCATTTCCAATTAGTACCGCATGCGCCTTATTCGCCGGATCTAACCCCTTCCGACTTCCACCTTTTTCCAAAATTGAAAACGGCACTAGGTGGAAAGAAATTTTCGTCTAACGACGAGCTTATCAACTTCGTAAAAGAGTATTTTGCAAGCCTTCCGGAATCGCATTTTAGAGATGGCATAAGGACATTGGAGCACCGTTGGAATAAATGTATTGCTCTTTTAGGAGAATATATTGAAAATTAAAAATTATTTTGCATGTAAAAAATTCGTTTTTCTTTTCCATTCTCACTACTTGTCAAACTACCCTCGTATTATTTGGATTTTTTAAAATATTAAAGAATGCATTGCGATGATGAAACTGATTGCATAAGTAATTTTTGAAAATTCTTGACAAAATGAAGAGTTTAAAGCTGTAAGACTTATCGACTTTGTGAAAGTATCAGCAATGTGAACCGCAAAATGTTTTCCACAAACTCATTTGGTAAATGAACTTTCATATCTTGTGCTTAAAGTATAATTAAAAATAAATTTTATTCCTCAACAATCTCTTCAGAGAAATAGCATAGAATTAACTATTATAAATTTTCAAAAATTTAGCTTAGGCTTTTAAAACTTTAGTAAAATTTCTTCCAATACTCAAGACTATTTCAAGAAGCAAACCGAATATAAGGAATAACATTTCTAATCTTAATTTATGATCAGATGCTTTAAAATACTTATTTTGCGTAATACATGTATAATGTATTTGCAATAATGCTGTATAATATGAATTTATCTCAATTGAAAGGATGACATTTATGTTTATCTCCAGAGATATTTTGAAGTTGCCTTGCTATGTCACTTAAAGTTGTTTGAATATAATTTTTGATAAAAAGAATTAGTGACAATTGATCAATAATAAGGCGTAATCGCTCACTGCCTAGCTGTAAATATTTAGGACAAAAACAGTTAATACGGACCTACATAACCTTCCTGTACGTCAAGTTTTAGCAGTTACAGCAGTATCACTTGAAATTAATTCCTCGTGGGTAATCTTAAAATAGCAAAATGAAGATTATTTTAATTTTTAACCAACTAAGTCTTCAGATACCTTTCAGCTGGTGACAGTCACTCAACAATTGAGAGCTCAGTTTCTGACATCTTATCGTTATAATTTTCAAGAAGGTTGAATGCTTAAATTTCTGTTTGTGCTTTGCTATGAATTACTTGCAGTGGGAAGGATTATGTGCTCTTTAATAAGATGGTTCGACAATAACTTTTGGTTTTTTAGATATTGAAACAAACACAATTTACCACTCATTTCTACCACTGCCATCACCATTAAAAGATCGATAGTGTTCGATATCAAGTAGCTGCTAATAGCATAACATAACTTTCAAGCTGCCTGAAGTGAAATCACTGTTAGTTGAAAGATTGGATATTGTAATCATCGAATGTTGGAAAAATTATATCAAATATATCATTACAGAAGAAAAAGTAATTAAATTATGTTATAATAAATAATGTGGTAAGAAATAATATATAATACATCAAGTTCACCAGTTAAATGAATACATAATGTAGATGGTGTATATACCAGATTTGACAAAAAAATATATCATGTAAATGTAAGTCTTCAATTTCTAACATGGTTTTGAACATTACTATTATATATTTTATATAAATTCATAGCTATCAATTTAGTAAAAGGCATCTTTTAATCTATAATCTTGCAAGAAATTATGAAATACTTATCAACGCCTTTTCTTAATGAATACGTAATTTAAATCCCTGTAATAAACATGTCAATATAAATACAATTATATTAATATATGATTGCAGTAAAGGTCTTACGAATAAAAGTTCATCGTTATCAACCTTTTAAAATTACTAATAAGACAGACAATTTATCTACAATTTACAGTAATAATTCTTTTACAGAACTTCGCAAATATTGCATTACTAGACACTGAAAAGTCATTCTTTTTATACAAGGTTTTTACCCCATGATGAATATTATTTATGGAAAAGTGTATGAAGGCATATGTTATGTTGCAGATGTTTACTTTTTAACAACAAGAATAACAAAATATATTGCTATTATTTATTTATTATAGTGCATATTGTATGCCTACGGTATATGCCAGCATTTGTGTGCTTTAAATTATGTCAGTGCCTTATAGTATAAATAGGCAATGAAAATTTCAAAAATGTAATATCGTACCCCAGTGGCAGTCAGAATATTTCCATATCCTTACACATTTAACATGCTCTTTCTACATGTTTTTGTAAGAAACACCTACATATATAGGTATAAAATTTGAATAGCAGATATATCTATAATAAAAATAAAATAACAATTTTTTTTGTAAAATATATTTGTCTGTAATCATAAAATTTATTATAATATGTTTTGGTTATTGTATAAATATATATACACGTCAAATTACAATATAATTTTACTTACATAAATTCTATAACTTCTTAACCTAAAACTATCAGAGATCAATAAATATGATTATTTTTGGACAACAAAATTTATGCTATCATTTTAAAAATTTCAATATAATCAAATTTTGATGCCACTGTACTTAATAATTTTTTTAAAATTTTACATGATAATTTCGTGTATTCTAATGTTTTAACTTTGGCGATTATAACGATTTTGTTTAAATTTTGTTATCTGAACAAAGTTATTTGTAAGTAAAAGTTTAATAATTTAATATGAAAATATTTTATATATATTTAGTTTATACGTGAAAGACACGGAAGGCACTTACAATGATCTCCAATAGTCATAAAAATACATTAAAAAAAAGTGAAAATAAATAATCGTAAGCTTTTTTAACACATATATGTATATGAACATTTAACAGATAATTAATCTAGAATGAGACAGGTCGCAGTTTTTCGAAATGATGAGAACACGAAGATGCTATAGTGATGAAACGATTGTATTCTTCATCATTTAAACGTCATTTTTGTTACCGCTTAAACGTTTCAACTGAAATGTGAAAATTAATTTAAATGCTTGCTATATAAGCATAAATGAAGATATTAAAATAAGTCATAACATTTATAGCAACAATAACAAAAGGTGGTTAGGTGGAAACAAACAGGTTTTAATTTTTGGAAAGTATGAGAGTTTCGCTTTACGATAGAATATTTTGCAGTAATGTACGAGGTCCATTTGAGGGCACCGTCACTTTGGACATTTGGATATAAAAAAAATAGGTGCACTTTTACTGTCAGACAACTAAAAACAAAGTCACTTAACAATTTCAACGTAATACTTGAATATAATTGTGGGCGAAACATAGAGTCATCGCTTTATGTCAGAAATGAGAAAAACAGTCAAGGCAATGGACTTTCGTTGGCGAATGAGCACCAAAAAAGTAAGAGTAGCTTCATCTATAGTAAAAGGTAACTTAGTGTTGTGGAATCCGCATGGGATAACGTATATATGTCGATTATTTTGAAAAGAAAAAGCGTATTATGCTAATCTATTGGACAATTTCAATGTTGAATTAAGAAGGAAACGACTACATTTAACGAAAAAGAAGGGTTTTTCACTATGATAATTCCCCAGCTTATTCGTCAGTAATTGTGGCTCCCAAATTAGTCTGCTTCTCCGTGATCTGATTTATTCCTGAAGCTGAAAAAATGGCTTAGTAGGTGAAAATTCGCATCAAACTACAAGGTCATCGCTGAAATGGAGGCTATTTTGCAGGGTTTCAAAGATCCAACCTTTTAGAAGACATACAAATCTTAGAATAGTTCAACACAGGGTTCAAATGCGATTATGTGCAATAATGAAGTTTTTTTATAACAATAGTTTTTTATTTAAAAGTTGTTCCTACCAAATGTTGATCCATCCTAAAGCAAAACTCCCAATGTAAAATTAATATGCTCAACACATTTTCTTATATATTAAGGTCGTATGCCGTTAACGAATATAAAAGCCTATTAAAAATGATGACAAATTAATTGAATCTTGTTTTTTAAAGACAATTTCTATACTATCCTAAGAGATCATTTCAAAATCAGAAGGTAATACATTTAAGAAAAGTCAATGGAACAAATAATACAATACTTATTTATTTCTACCTACATATTTTAGTCGAGATTTTAAGTCAAAATAGTTTCACTTACTTATATTAAGTGAATAGACTATATATAATTAAGTAAAATCTTTTCTATTTAAGCATTTTTTATTTTAATTATTAAATCCCTGCATATCAGTAGTACATTTTATTTATATGAGTATCCACTTATAGTGAAAACATGAATTGGACTTTAATAAAATGGTCTTTAATAGCACGTACATTTACATAAATTATTCACAGTCTTGTTAGTTTGGCTTTAAACAGAGATATTTTTTAAAATATGTAAACAACGAACTTTAACTTAATTTTCTAAGTTAATAGAAGTGATAACAAACAATAAGTATTTACGTAAATCATGTTTTACGAAAAATTAATGAGATTAATTTTAGAATTAATAACGGCAGCTATAAGCCAGTTAAAGCAAACACAAACTTACATTGTGGTCATCATTTTCTACGTTCCATACATTTGATTGCTTGTAATATAAAATTCAGTGTGATAATTTAGTTACAATTTGAAGTATAAATATGATAAAATTTAAAATGTAGATACCTCTTTTTCGTCAGCAGAAACGGTAGTATATCGTTCAATTATTTTGACAGGTCCTAAAGATGGCGCAGCAAAAGCGTGCTTGTAAAGAAGAGCAGCTGAAATACCGCCCGCAATTGGTCCTACCCAATACACCTAAAACATACACAGAATAAAAATGTTATTTTCTTTACATGTAATAAACAGTACATGTTTCATTTTTTGCAGGTCTTACTATAGTTTTGAATTTAATGTGTTATAAAATTAATCGAAAAGTTTAAGCCTATCGTTTAACAGTAAATTTATTATCGAAAATATCTTTTTGTTTAAATTGAAGAAATTTAATAGCTAGGGAACTCACTATTACTCTTTAATAAAATAGAAAAATAAATTTAGTATTGTACACACAGTTTAATATTCAATTATTTAAGGGTAGATAATTGAAAGAGAAAATGTTGCAAGAACTGGTTGAAATTCGAACATAAAATATTTGCAATAGTGTTGAATGAATGTGCGAGATTGACATACATAGTTGTGCCTATTAAATCTTGTATTTAAAATTACTCTTAAAATCCTTTTTTTATACAATTTATTCCCAATGTAATCTCTTTATTGTTTGTTGTGAACAATTTAACTCAAAGATTCAGTATTATTGTGAAAGTTGAAACCGTAACATGTTTTTAGTTACAGTCGTTATAAACTACATCAACAAAGGCAAGGACAATGAATACATAAGAGATAATTTAAGTCAAGACATAAAACCAAAGTTTTATCAATAACACTATAGTACAATAATGCATACCACATTACTTGTCAGAACATTATAAATAAACAGTGTAGAGTGAAATACATTAAAAAGTTAACGTTAACGACCATTCTCAATTTAACATATGTAATTTTACAAACTAAAGTTTCATTTCAACCGTATGTATTACTCGAATTTTCAAATAAATATAGACCTAATGTTGACTTTACCAGAAGTGAATCTATCAAGCACTAAATAATATCTGTTCTTAATATTTAAATATTGATGAACCTTCAATTTTAACGTGAAATGGCTGTATTATAATTGCTACATACCCAGTGATTGGTCCAATTTCCATTTATAAGAGCCGCACCAAAACTACGTGCTGGATTCATACTTGATCCGGTAAGATTAATGGTAGCCAAATGCCCCAATGCAACCGCTAGACCAATAGCCAAACCAGCAGCTGGTTTAGCTTCAGGCCTATTAACGTCACAAACACCACAAACAGTCAAGACCAAAACGAAGCCGAGGAAAAACTCGATTGCAAAGCCATGTGCTTCATTCAGATTATTTTGTATCAGAGTAAGACCCGCACTATCTTGGATATCTGACGTTAATGCCTGCAATAAATGTTATAATTTGTTTATGCAAACATATTTGTGTAAGACCATACCTTAACAAGAGCAGAACCAGCAATAGCTCCAATACATTGAACTATAATATATAAGATACCCTTGATAATCGTGACGTTACATGTTGCTAGCATACCTGCCGTAACAGCAGGATTTATGTGTGCTCCACTAACATGGCCTAAGGACTAGAAAATATAAACTGAGTTAATATACCTTAATTGAAAGTACACTCTTGATAAATAGATTGATGCTATGGATATAATTACTACTTAAAATTGTTAAAATTGAGTTGATAGATTAATTTTCTCTTATTATAGACCATTTTCACAATATAATTATATCTTTATTGAGCATTATCTAACGTTAAAAGAAAACTAAGCAAATCTTGACAATAGTGAATTGTGTAGAATCGTATATAAAAAGTAATACTCTTACCTGAACTACTATAAAGATTACGAATCCAAATGTTAAAGCTATCATCACTTGATTCTGATTAACTTTTAGGCACGATAGACAGCCGAAGAAATTTAGAAGAAGGTTGCCAATAAATTCGGCAAGTAATGCTTTCCATAGATGATTTTTAACTTTGAGTTCGTTGATGCCTAGTCTTTCGTTGAATTTGCCCATTTTTGTTTAACTGTAAAAAAAACGTATTCTCAATATCTGATATTTGACTAAGACATATTTTTGTAATTTTAAAAAGATGTATAGTACTTTATGGTTTCATTCATAGCAAATTTAACTAGGTCTTTATTTGTCACAGAAATTAGATTTTACAAAATTTCAATATTGTGAAATGTTTTTTTCTAAATATTTCTCATTGATTGTGAGTTTGACCACATGACTTGCATGTAATATAAATACAATATAATATATTAGTACAGTAATCTCCCCTATAATACGATAGATTGTTTCCGCGTTATAGGAAAACGCGTTGTAGGAGTATTTCCGTATAACGTGTTTTTACGACCCCGTATAACGCGTTACGTATAAATTATTCACGTTTAACTTTTCTCGCTAAAGGGGGTTTAAGTCGAATATTAAGAACCTTTTAAATAAAAAACTTATGCATATGAACTAAAAAAAGCAGTTAATTTCAACAGTTTTATTACATGTTTATTCGCTGTCCAAGCTATCTGAAATAACGTTCCACCGACATCTTCTTTTAATAGAATGTTCAAAGGTTTCACCATTTAAATTTGAAACAAACTATGAACTGTACAAATCATTATAAATTTTATAGTACAGAAATATAATGCGGGAAATCCCCGCGTTATATGGGGGAATGCCCGTGTTATACGGGGGATTGAAATCGCGTAATATGAAAATGCGTTATAAGAGTACGATGTTACAGGGGGGATTACTGTACTTTATTAAACTAGGACTACACATAGCAGATTTATGAGTTTGTAGCAAGACAGGGCCGTTAAACTGAACTACCAGGATTGTATCGTATATATACTCGTTTTACAACAATCTATCCAATAGGGTTGTACGTTCTTTTCTATTTGTCACAACTACAGGAGCGAGAGTATGTGTTTGATGTGTTTAAAGAGGGGAGACAGAGTTGATTATTCTTCCTCAACACTAAAGCGTATAGAGACAACTAATGATTTAAAAATTGCACAGCTTCGGAAATGGTTCGAACCGTCGACTACTCTAGATAACTAGTTCTAAGTCGAGCGCTCTTACCACTTCATTGCCCTGGACTTGTTTTTATATTTTACGAATAAACATTTTATTTAGTAAACAATTCAACAATGATATAAATGATAAACAAATATTTTATGTGACAAAAAGTGTTGAATTTGACAGTTTGTAAAATATTTAGTATCATCTAGATACATACAAATATGCGCATAAGAAAAATAAAAATGAATAAATAATAACTTGTATATTAGGGGAATTCCCTTGGACACCATTGTTATTCAACGGAGTTCAGTACGTGTATTTTAAGTTATATTTCTGGCAGCCTCTCCAATGCTTCGTTTTTTAGCGTTTTGTTCCATACGAAATTCACAAAAAACTTTACTAATAAAGAAATATAAATTATATCGTTATAATTGCTGAAATATGAATTTGGATATAATGAAATATTGATTTATACTTTCTTGAATTACATAATTGTGTTTTAACTTCAACATGTGCATATGTATTGCAAAAAATGTTTAACGTAAGGCCAGATGTCACTGCATACAGACTTTAAACCATAAATATTTTATCATTTCTTTAAAGTGTAATCTTTCGGTTTGACATTTCATGTCACTGGATTTGAGTGTTTTCGACTAATATTCGAGTAATATACCTTCATTAGAGAAGGTATATTACTTCGAATTTGGCAGGTTTTACTGAAGAGAAAATAACAAATAATTATAACTCATGGCAGAGCGTTGGGCAGAATTTTGTTAAGTGTTTAAAATGTATAAAAGCTTAAGGAAGTCATTTGGTTTACAGTTCTTTTGGAAAAAGATTCGGGAAAATTTAAATTTCATATTTTGCCGTATTAAATTTTATATTTAAAGAAATTTGGTTTTTGTATTGTAAAACGATGAGTTTTTAATAATATTATATTTCCTGGGGAATCGTTACTTACAATAACGTATTCAATGCAAGTTATTATTAAATTTTGCATAGTTATACATATTCTGGTATGAGAAGATAAATTCCTCTTTTTCATGTACGTATTGATCGCATAACGAATTGATTTTATTTTAATACGCGGTCATTAATGCGTCTTTCGTCACGCTAACATTATTTTATGAATGAACTACCGATTTTCTGATAAACAAATATACGTACTGCTTTCATTATTTAGAAACTGTATAATTTATAAAGTAACAGCATGAAACAATATGTATTAACAAATATTAATTTTAATAAAAAAAATGAGTACAATAATAATGGTACGTACGAGGGTAGTTTGACAAGTAGTGAGAATGGAAAAGAAAAACGAATTTTGTAAATACAAAATAATTTTTATTTTTCAATATATTCTATTAAAAGAGCAATACATTTATTCCAACGGTGCTCCAATGCCCTTATGCCATCTCTAAAATGCAATTCAGGAAGGCTTGCAAAATACTCATTTACGAAGATCATAAGCTCGACGTCAGACGAAAATTTCTTTCCATCTAGTGCCGTTTTCAATTTTGGAAAAAGGTGGAAGTCGGAAGGGGCTAGATCCGGCGAATAAGGCGCATGCGGTACTAATTGGAAATGCAACTCGTGGATTTTGGACATCGCAACTGTGCTGGTATGCGAGGGAGCGTTGTCTTGGTGAAACAGAATCTTTTTCTTTACCATTCCTGGCCGTTTAGCACGAATCTCAACATTTAATTTTTGTAGAAGTTCTGTATAATATTGTCCGTTTCTTGTGGCACCTTTCTGAAGATAATCAATGATCAAAATGCCCTTTGAATCCCAAAAAATTGATGCCATCACCTTGTTTGCCGATAAAGTGATTTTCGCTTTCTTTGGAGGTGCAGAACCACGTTCTAACCATTGTTTCGACTGTTGTTTAGTTTCGGGTGTACTGTAGTGTATCCAAGTTTCATCGCAAGTAACAAATCGCCTACAAAAATCAACCGGATTCCACTTATAAAGGTCCAAACACTCACTAATAAATGCGCAAACGAGTGAACTTTTGATCAGACGTAAGCAATCGCGGCACCCATCTTGCCGAAAGCTTGGAAAGGCCCGATTCTTTCGTTAAAATGTGGTGTACGCATTCTGTCGTCGATCTTGCGTAATAATATTATGAATTTTTATAATCATTTCCCTAGAAGTCACGATTTTGGGTGCTCCAGAGCGCGCTTCATCAACACAGCTGGTTCTACTACGTTTAAATTCATTTATTAGATTCAGCTAATGTTTCCCGTAACTCATCTTTTATTTCGGGAGCTTTCATACCCTTAATTACGAAGTATTTAATCACCACACGATACTCTGCTTTTTCCATTTTAAGAAAACGACGTGTTGCTTCTTTTTCAATCAGCTGTCAAAAATAAACTAATCAACCGATTTATCAAAATATCGGAATGTAAACATATAAATAGGCAACCTAAATTACAATGCATTTGTTTTACCAATTAGAGCGCCACCTATGTATCATTCGCACTACTTGTCAAACTATCCTCGTATTCATTTAGACAATATAATATGCTGTTTAACTTATTTCACTCTTCTACGGTCACCATTAATTATTTTAAGAGTCGGAGTTCTTTTTGTATTCTTTCATGGATAAAAAGCAAAATATTTACAAAAGTCGACTGAAACAATTTAAAGTTACTCCAATAAAAATGAAGTTACATATCCAATTCCGAATAAGAAACTTTAAATACATATTCATATGAAGATGCGTGAGTTGCTCTGATTATTTTATTAGTAGGCGTTTGATGGTAATTAAAGACAGCTGCATTAATTGAAAAGTCAGTCTTTTGGCAATTACGTAAATATTGTCAATGTTAAGGTGAGAGTTTTATTAGTGCTGGCATTACTTAAGTATATCTACAAAAGAGAAATGAATTTTTATTATTGTTGTGTAGCGTTGCTTCTTCTTCTTCAAAGTTTATTCGAGCTAGGGCTCTGCCCTTTTGCTCTCAGTCGTCGGTATGATTAGTCTTCATGTTGGGGAGTTTTGTTCCTCCGATATTTAATCGTTTTCCTCACTATATATTTCCATTGCTGGCCTTCTGTATTTTTGATGTGATGTGTAGCGTTGGTACTTGTAAACATCATGTAGATTTAGTATATATAAAATAATATAATGAGAGAGAACTATACATCTCTCTGTTTAAAGTGAAAGCACTAATGAACCATTCTAGCTGCTATATACAAAATACTTCTGGTACTAAAGCACCAAGCGATGTGTGGATGTATATAATCATATAAGATTTTATCACTTTAATACTAACATTTACATGATGTTGAGAAATGCCAATAACTTTAAGATTGTTTGATAATTCCTTGAATTTGGCGAAACACATCACAATTACAACTTTATCGGCAAATGATTATTTATTATAACATTGTAGCTGGCAATGAACTTTTGTATGCACACGTCGCTTTTGTGCTTTAGTGAGGGAAGTGTTTCGTAGATAGTAACTAAAATGCGACACACATCTACATATGTAATATTTTCGACGTATACGTTGTGCAATGTAGAAAATGTTTTTGTGGGCTGCTTTATTATTGTGGAGTATCTATCTAGTTAATGATTCTATACTGAAGGTATTATTATTTACGTAAGTGAAAATTAATTGCAAATTTTATTAGCAAAGCAAAGTGTAAAAGGATAAATTCATTTCACTAATTATGCTAACAATGGAATGGAATTCACTGGCGTTAATTTAATTTCTACCAATTCTATTAGTATTAAATTATTTAAGAGGATAGAATCAGTACGTGTTTATGAAGTCCGTATCGCATTATAGTAGATATTAGGATTTAAAATTGAAATAATGAAAAAATATTTTAGAATGATTTTTTTAAGTGAATAAGTTAATATAAACTACAGGCCATAAGTGAGGGATCAGTAGATGAAATTGAAAAAAAACATGCACGCTTAGTGAAACAATATATATATATATATATATATATATATATATATATATATATATATATATATTTCTACAAAACTATATCTACGACAAATGAACAGTTTTCTTTATAAAATAAAATAATTTCAACATGTTCTGTAGAATTTCTTATCATATTCGACTTTCATCGAAGTATCCACCTCCGCACTTAATGATTTCTTTACAAATATTAGGCAACCGCGATACAAGTTTCTGGAGCGTATCCATTGGTAAATTATTCCACACCCTTGTAAGTTGCTCACAAAGCTTTTTCTGCGATTGTGGACAGCTTTCTCTCACGTTTCTATCTAATTCATCCCACAGTAATTCGATAGGGTTGAGATCGGGTGATTGTGGTGGCCAAATCATATTTATCAGCACCCCTTCTTCCTCTGTTTGATTCACATAGTTTTTACAAAGTTGGGAATGTGTTTGGGATCATTATCTTGTTGTAGGTGAAAACCTTCACCAATTAAGGTGGGCTGTAGGGTGGGTGATTCACAATTTCGAAGCCCACCCTATGCAGGGCAGCTAACGCAACGCGGCTCTTGTGGACGGGCGCGTTGTCGTGCAAAAGCAGAACACCTTTTGTCAATTTTCCCCGTCTTTTCTCTTTAATGGCTTCTTTTAGTCGCTCTAATATTGAAGCGTAATATTCTCCGGTTATAGAAACACCTTTATCTTTATAATCAATAAACAATATTCCTTCCGAGTCCCAAAATACCGTTGCCATGAGTTTCCCAGCTGATTGTGACACTTTAAATTTCTTGGGGGGTGCTGTGCCCTTTTTATGCCACTGCATGGAGTCTTGTTTGGACTCAGGTTCATAATGATGAACCCAAGTTTCGTCTCCAGTAACAATTCCACTCAATACACCATCCTTGTCTTCATTACAGAGGTCCAAAAATGCACGCGAACACTCTACGCGCTGTTGTTTTTGCGGCGGCGTGAGCATTCTCGGCACCCATCTTGCGCTGACCTTAGACATGCCGAGATGATCGTGTAGGATTTTAAAAATTGTTGTATCGGATACTCCAACCATTTCTGCGAGTTGTTTCTTCTTTAGTCGAGCATCTTCGAGTACAATTTGTTCAACTTTTTGGATAAGTGCTGGCGTATTCACCTCAATGCTCCTACCCGGCCTCGGGTCGTCTTCAAGGGATTCCCTTCCTTGTTTAAATAAACTATGCCACTTGTACACCATGGTTTTTCCTGGACAAAAGTCGCCGTAAACCAATGACATCTCATTCATTATAATAATATAATAATAACTTTATAACGGCACGATATTCAACTTTTTCCATATTTCACTTTTCACTCCTGATTATGTTACTTGGTTGACGATAGCTCAAAGACTAACTGTCTAATAACAATGAAACTTCGTATTTATACTAATCATGAGTCGCTGCACAGGCCACGCCCCCAATGCGCCTACTCACCCCTCTACAACCCGCTCATTCCGCGAATATAAAAACGCTCCCTCGTATCTATACATGAATTTTCTTAATAATTTTATTACTTGTTAGTACTTTTGTCTCATTCCAAAGTCAAGCACACACTGTAGATTCAGCAAACGAATCTATAGTGTGTGTTTGGCTTTCGATGGTGTTGCATGTGCGACACTGTGATTAATTACCTATATGCTGATGATGACAACATAGTTGTCGAAATACATATAGAGAATACGAAAATTATTGTGGAAAGGAGTTATATTAATTAATTGATTAAATCAACCACAGGTTCTATTAAATTTTACCTTTTATTATAAAAATGACAATTCACATGTCATTCAGTAAAGAATAGTAAACGCTGTTTTAAGTTATTTTGTTTATATATTTTATATAATCAACTATTATTTTTTAGTTTAGTGGCCAAATATACATACATATATGCGCATGCACGTATTATGAAGATAAACAGGATGAGTTGACAACACAACCATTATTTTATTTGTACTAATTATGTACAGAACGTGGCCTGGTGTGGAACGTTTGTTAACATTCTTATCATACAAATTAAAATATGCAAAATAGGTACACAGTGGATATACGCTTAGATTTTTAATTTTTACAACTTAGGTTACGTCATGCAACGGTAATGTTTATTCAAATCCATTTGTTTTTATTCTACTTTACATCGCAATGTGTAGGCGTCGCATTCATTTCTTCTATATTAAGAATATAGTTAATAGTACTATGTATTGTATTTATAAATGTGTTAGATACACACGTTATTATAACACCAGCGTATTGTAAGCTTATAATTATATGATAAAATAGGATAATATTTTTTTCATAGGTGTGTAATTAATTTTCTTTCTTGCAAAAGTTACGAGGTTCTGTCTAAAAAGATTGATATATATTAATGAACAATCCAATCAACTTGCTTAAATAGGTTTAGCTTTAGGGTACGCTTACTATATTTGGGCTTTATATCTGTGTTGTCCGATGTAATATTCTCCAAATTGAATTTCAGTTAGAAATAATCTTTTTCGAGATCTCCAAAGTCGTCGTTTACATTTTTTTGTCATGTTCGTAGTTATTGCGTTAAATACTGTATATAATATAGTAATGCATAATTACATATTGTTAATTAAAATGTGTCGAATCCTTATTATGCAATTTTAAACTTTAATCTACTCACATATTAAACCATTACATTTCAACAGTAACTAAACATAACATTCTACTTCCAAAAAGATTTATCAAAATGTATACGCATGCAGTATGTTTTTTACATCTTATATATCATTGGGGACATAATGTTTTGTAACCACAACGTATATAGGCACATAATGGAGAGACATGCGAATAAAATGATGTGCAAGATGGGTGCTGCGTTTGCTCACATTCGAGCAAAAAGAGTGTCGTGAAGATGTTTCAATTGCGTGTTTTGCGAAGTTTCACATCAACAAAGCACAAGTTTTGCGCCGATTCATAATCATGGATGAAACATGCGTCCATAACCTCACACCCGAGACAAAAGAACAATCAAAATAATGAACTTAAAAGGTAGAACTTGCTCCAAAGACGGCGAAGACCGTTTCATCTGAAGGCAAGGTCATGGTATCGGGTTTTTTGGGATGCGCGTGGAATAATTTACATTGACTATCTTGAAAAAGGAAAAACTATCAACGGCGAGTGTTATGCGAACTTATTGCAACGTTTAAGCGAAGAAATCAAGCAAAAACGGCCGCATTTAGCAAAGAAGAAAGTGTTGTTTCATCAAGACAATGCACCAACTCACAAATCCGTTATTGCAATGGCCAAAATTAATAAATTAAAGTTTGAATTGCTACCTCATGCACTCTATTCGCTAGATTTAGCCCCCTCGGATTATTTTCTGTTCCTAAACTTGAAGAAATGGCCCAGTGGTCAAAGATTTTCCAAGGAAGAAGAAATGATGTAGACAGTTAATGGCTATTTTGAGGTGAAAGACAGTTCTTATTATAAAAAGGATATCAAACTTATTGAACATCGCTGGGAAAAGTGTATAGAGCTGAAAGGAGATTATGTTGAAAAACAAATATATTTCTTTCCAAAATTTTTGTGTTTTCTTTGTTGGGTCGGGTACTTCTGGGACCACCCTCGTATATAACTGTTGTTGTTTTTATTAAATGTTCTAAAATAGCGTTGGGAATGGTTGAATGATGTCATTACCGATTTCTATAATCGGTGTTTAGGCAATCAATTGATACCAAATGCTGAAAAGCGACAGACTGTAGAATTAACATAGGGTAATAAAACTTGAAAGTCTCGAAAATAAAAACAAACATGAGTAAATTTGCTATTTTAGATAACACCAAAGTTTTTAGGTACAATAATTGATTGAAAGTTAAACTTGCAATACCAGGCCGATGAAAGATGTAATGAATTGTTGAATGCTTTCTTTGGCATTCGTTCATTGAAAAATAATTTAAATAGTAATTAATTGTTGGAAATGTATAAAGCTTAAGTTTGTTAAATTTTGAACTAAAACATAATTGCTAGAAGTTCAATCAATGCATACGAAACCCTTACTCATCTTACAATAGACAATAATTCCTGCATTATTTGATCGACGAGGATAGTTTGACAACTAGTGAGAATGACACATAGGTGGTGCTCTAATTGGTAAAACAAATGCACTATAATTTAGTTTGGCTGTATATATGTTTACATTCCGATATTTAGATAAATCGGTCGATTAGTTTATTTTTGACAGCTGATTGAAGAAGAAGCAACAAGTCGTTTTGTTAAAATGGAAAAAGCAGAGTATCGTGCGGTGATTACATACTTCGTAATTAAGGGTATGAAAGCTACCGAAATAAAAGATGAGTTCCGGGAAACATTAGGTGAATCTGCTCCATCATCCGCCACAATAAGTTGATGGATAAATGAATTTAAACGTGGTAGAACAAGCTGTGTTGATGAATCGCTCTGGAGCACCCAAAATCGTGACTTCTAAGGAAATGATTATAAAAATCCATAATATTATTACCCAAGATCGACGACTCAAAGCGAGAGAGATAGCAGACATGGAAAACATTTCATCGGAATCCGGTTGATTTTTGTAGGCGATTTGTTACTTGCGATGAAACTTGGATACACTACAGTACACCCGAAATTAAACAACAGTCGAAACAATGGTTAGAACGTGGTTCTGCACCTCCAAAGAAAGCGAAAACCACTTTATAGGCAAACAAGGTGATGGCATCAATTTTTTGGGATTAAAAGGGCATTTTGCTCATAGATTACCTTCAGAAAGGTGCCACAATAAACGGACAATATTATGCAGAACTTCTACAAAAATTAAATGTTGAGATTCGTGCTAAACGGCCAGAAGTGGCAAAGAAAAAGATTCTGTTTCACCAAGACAACGCTCCCTCGCATATCAGCACAGTTGCGATGTCCAAAATCCACGAGTTGCATTTCTAATTAGTACAGCATGCGCCTTATTCGCCGGATCTAGCCCCTTCCGACTGCCACCTTTTTCTAAAATTGAAAACGGCACTAGGTGAAAAGAAATTTTCGTCTAACAACGAGCTTATCATCTTCGTAATGAATATTTTGCAAGCCTTCCTGAATTGCATTTTAGAGATGGCATAAGGGCATTGGAGCACCGTTGGAATAAATGTATTGCTCTTTTAGGAGAATGTATTGAAAAATAAAAATTATTTTGTATTTAAAAAATTCGTTTTTCTTTTCCATTCTCACTACTTGTCAAACCACCCTCGTACTTTACGAAGAATCTTGTAGGTGAACTTTTCAAGATCAGATATTTTAATTGTAGTATGGATCTCTCTACAAATTATAATTATAGAATTTTTTAAATAAAGACAGTCTTGATTCATGAGTATTTGCTCTCATACAATACCAAAACGATCAAACTTTTATTTACATAAATTTTACGACAGTGGGTATATGAGATCGCCAGTATGTCGGCCCTTACTATCATAATTCTCTAACATTACAATTTTAATAAAATGTTCACCTATTGAAGTGGAAACTAAAGATATTCTTAGCAATGAATTGTTTTTATGACTTGCAGAACTTTGTTGAGTACAGAAGTGACTGTTTGTAGATGTTTACAAATGTATAAAACTTTATCAGATTCTTTTGTTTCAAATTTTATCTTTTTTTTTGTTAAATCCCTGTTTCGTAATATACAATTTTAAAATCAAATAAAAGTATTATTATATTGTTTTTAATTGTTAAATACTTTGCGTCACTTTAAAAATATAAAATTAGCACATTACTTTTTTATAAAATCAAAATCAATAAATCAATTATGGAATGTGTTCAGCTATCTTTCCTTTTTTGTAGAATAACGTCATCAGAATATTCTATATCGCAGAAATTGTACATGCCTACATTTAAAGGTGCGAAAGCAAGATAAGTAATGAATTGTGATCAAGCTAAAATAGATCACGCGATGTCTGCCATTACAAAAGATTTACGCTTGTTCTTATTTCCTATTTTATTGTAACAGGTGCGGTTAATATACATTGGAAATACACACCTGGTTAATAAATTTCGTTTTTATTTAGCAATTCAGAATCATATGATGCGTATACAAAAGATTATGTAAGAATAATATAATTAAGTAAGTAAATATATAGGACAGACTACGTTCCATTATATTTTATCATAAATTATTCTCGTGCGTTTAGGTAGAAGAATTAAGGTAGGCGAACTCTCCTTGATTTATTGACTACGAAGGTCACCGTTTTTATTTATTGAGATCACATATACGATACATGCACTTCTCTTTATTTTAAAGTACACCTGGAAGCTTTTTATTTTTGTTTTTTCTTGAGTATTTTTTTGTAATTATTTTTTGATGGGTGCCCAACTGTTCATAAGTCTTGTTTTTCACAACAATGAGAGGGTAAAATGTATTATGGTTTTGTTACTAACCCCTCCTCGCTGTAAGAAGGGAAACAGTGTTGATTATTTTTTCTAAACATTGAAGAGTGCTGGGAAACGTATTGACCACGTACAAGATAAATTCCTAAAAATCGCACTATCCAGAAAGACGTTCGGACCGATTTTTCTAGATAAATATCTAAAGTCCAATGCTCTTACCACACGCGCTAACCCGGCTTTTTATAATTAATATATCAATTTGAGCAACAATTAATATTCTTTATGAGTGGTAGAATAATTTCATTTTAAAAACATTTCGCAAAATTATTAAGTTTCTGGGTAGTTTATAAATTTGTAGCTAACTGAACAAAACCCTTTAAATGCACCATTTTGAAATAAGTGCATAAATATATGAAATATCAAACAAAAATTGCACTTATTTATTTTAAGCGTTCAGAATAATTCGAACTGACGCTTATTAAGAATATATTACATTAATGCAGACCTTTTAGGCTCCTGGCCACGTAATTGTATTTAATCTGCCTATCTTTAACTTCATATTTTCTATTTAGTTTTCATTTTACGCGTATGCCCCTTTTCAGCAAATTCTTCAATCTATTTTTTTCTTTTTCTTTCTCAACTTTGTACTATTTGTAAGTTTAAGGTGTCCTAATTATGGGAAACATTTACGACAGTTTTTTGAGTTTAAGGTTTTTCTCATGACTTTTGTATTTTTAATATCGAATTGACAGGCCATCTACCATATGCACCTGATCCAACATCCAGCGATTTCTTTTATTTCCAAGTATGTCAAAAATATGTTGCGAAGTATTTGTTTTATTTCGACTAATAAAGCTGTAGATACTTTTTCAAGAGAAATAAGTAATTGATTTCTTCTAATACAAATATTTAGTGAATATAACAGGAAATATTTGCTTGTCTTACACCTGTTGCATTTAGTTTTTTTAAATGTTGCATCACAGGCTATATTGCTCCTACACTTTCTCTTTGTTATACTTATTTGTTTACACTGCCTCTTCAAATCTTTATATGCATAACGATGTTATAAAAATGTGTCCTTGTTCTAGGTTAATTGTTTAGTTCCTTGCGCATATAGACTATCTTAATCATTTAATCCACATTTACTGTATCAATATCTGTTGACAATGCCCATTCTTCCTCAAATTGCACTAGTCGGTTATCGAACTGGTGATGTTTATTGTTTTTTCACTTCTACTAATGCTAATTCAGAACTTAGCATACAGTTTTCCTAATAGTGCCTTAGTGTGAAATTTATTTTCATGCTTATTTTCCATAGTAAACCATATCTTCCAAACAGAATCCTTAGGGAATCCATATAAAGGTTTTGATTCTAGCAAGTTTCCCTTTGATCTCTAAAAATGTGTCCTTGTTCTAGGTTAATTGTGTAGTTCCTTGCGCATTTAGACTATCTTAATCATTGAATCCACATCTATTGCATGAATATCTGTTGCCAATGCCCATTCTTCCTCAAAGTCGGTTATCGAACTGGTGATGTTTATTGTTTTCTTGCCACTAACAATGCTAATTGAGGACTTAACATACAGCTTCCCTAATAGTGCTTTAGTGTAAAATTTATTTTCATACTTCTTTTTCCATAGAAACCCACATTCTCCAAACGGAATCCTTAGTGAATCCGTATATAGATCTTGGTTCTAGAAAGTTCATTCTATAAGTAACTACTTTACAAAATTCGTTCGGTTCAGATGATGTAATAGCGTTCACAATGGCTTTTATAATTGCTTGACAATACTATGTATGTCCACTTTTTTATACAGTTTTCTTGTCTATAATCCTTCGGTACAGACAGTATCTGTCAACAGTTTAGTCAGGAAAGCAATTCCGCTTTTCCGGATCTGTCTTTCTTTTGGTACATAGTCCACTTAAACCTAAACATAACACCACTATTGCTTGAGTGATTCTTTGCCTATTTTTTGATATTTATGCTCACGTTTCCTACTGCAGCTGTCAATTGACAGCTCTGGTTTTAGTAATTTAGTAATATTCCATAATACTACACATGCAATGATCTCTTCTACTTCAATTTTTAATAATAACCTTAACGTTGGTTAGTGATATTGTTCAAACCTTACGACTGGTGTTTTCATATATTTTATAAGTATAAATGCAACAGACACGTTGAAAACATCTTCAGTTAATTATATTATTGTTATCACAGCTATTTTTCTAAAATTCATAACGTTTTAAATGAAATCTTAAATGTCTTGAATACTGTCAAATTACTATATTGCTATGTTTATGAAAAGTAATATTTTTTACGATAGATCGTATTCTAATTTCTTTGTCCAATTTATAAATTAAAAAAAAATGGTCACATCCTATTTAATAGATAATCCTAATATTTATTTGCATAATCTACAAGATCGAAGAGAAATTTGTCGCCGTAAGTTTACTCCAATAATAAATGATACGCATGAACAACTTTTACATTGAATACCTTTGATTAATTAATCCAGTTGGTAAACGTATCAAACTCAGCAGAAACAGGTGTTTTTTATCTTTTTTTCTTTCCGTTAAATACAGTAAAGTTTGTGTCACACAAAACTGAAAAGTGATCGTTGCATTTTTCTTAGAGTTCGTCATAGCAGTACTGAAAACCTTGACGTTCGGATCAGTTCTTTAGTGTGAAAACCTTGAAATATTAAGTTACAAACGGTGGAAATAAAATCACAGGTTATGCAAACAATAATTGATATTATGATAGAAACACGCTGATGTAAAGTAGATAGCAATTATTGATTTATTAGTAACAATTAAAATTTATTTGCATACACAGTTAACTATTAAAGTTGTTTTGATTGTAATATTTCAACGAATTCATTTTAAAATGTGCATGTAAAATATTTAAAATCACTAATCGATTGTATTAAAATCAAAGTTTGATTTGATAAAATTAACAAAAAATTTTAAGAAATTAATAAAAATTTATCAGTAAGCGTATATTCTAAGTTTTTACTTTCTAAGTTGTAGTTATGCAAATTAATACAAGACAAAGATTTCTTATGATCTTCATTTAAATATTAAATCAAGTAAATAAGCAAACACAACCTAGCCAAAGTGGAATTTGGTCCTATACCATCAATAGGGAAACTTATTTTTAATAAAGTGGGTGCTATTTTGCCAAGAAAAATAATGAGAATAATTGCAAACATTCATAAAGCAACAATCTCCTAAGAGTGTTTTGAAAACAAAATATCTATTTTGAAAAACCATGAAAATTGCAGTTCAACTAATTTCTGTATAGGTTTTAAATAAAAAAATGCAATCAATTCTTAGATGTATCTGATGTATTCTTCAGTAAAAAATAAATTTTGTACAAGAAATGTAGATGTAGAGCTCAATAAAAAATGGGAGACTACATGGAAAACCAACCTTGACAAGAGATGTAAAATTAAATTTATTGTAATTAAGGTTACGACAAGATTGATATAAAGGATAGTTTAAAACTGAATTTAAAGAAAGTGGTCATCGACAATACTGTGGCAAGCTGTAATGTAAAATGTAATATCAAAATAAATCAGGAATTTTTTGGAAGAAAGCACGAGGCAGGCGAAAATATAGCAATGTCACAAAAAATAGACTTAATGGTCTTGAAGAAACTCTAGGAGACAGGTTTTCGGTATTGAAATTGAGAAATTCATTGTAAAAAGGAAACATAGACGTAAGATTTAAAAAATAGAGACAAGACATGTGTACATAGGTGAAAAAGGGTTCTTTTAACTACTTTCAAAACTACTTAAATAGAAATCTAAGTAGTATGTATACTTGTAAATGTAACATGACTGTTGTAAAGAGAAATTTGAAGTAAACGAAGACCACATATAGATAAAGATAATAGGAGTGACTAACACAGATATGCATTATGTGTAATTCAGGACGAGACATTGTTTTCCTAAAGATTTTGTTTAATGAAAACGTAAGATGTTACGGACAGTTGGTAATTTGTAATAACAGCTTAGTACAATCATTGTCTATATAAAAATCACATAAACATTTACACAATTGACACGAAGGAGTATATGCAGTAACATGTCTGCTATAAATTCAATCAATATTAACTATTATTGTTCATTGGGAGATTTTGCTTAACACTAATTACTTGAAATCTAATTGTAAGTCATTTAATATTTAAAGTTTCGTACTTTAATATGTTACTTACTTATATGCTCTATGCTTGACAATAGGTAACTAACGGGTCTTTCATTAAGTGCTTCCTATCTTTAAATTTAAATAAAACAAGGTGTGTGTCAGATATCATCGAAATGTTTTACTCGTTTGAAAGGCCTATCGATGCCATTATGTATGGAATATAATATCGTGCAAATGTCCGCCGTGGCTTCGCTAGGTTGGGCGCATCGGAAACGTTCAATTTTCCATGACTCCGACGCATAAATCAAGCTGAATTTGACCGATGGCATGGGTTATGTTGGCTTTGAGGGCCGCTGTGGTTTGTGGCTTATTCGCATAGACCTGCGACATAAGAAAATCTCACAAGAAAAAGTCTAACGGGGCCAAATTGCACGATCTCGGTGGCCAGTTCGCATCACCTCCACGTGAGATGCCCTTAAATCGCTCGTGCAGAATGTCCAATGTGTCATGAGCTGTGTAGCACGTAGCGTCGTCCTGTTGGAACTACATGTCGTTGGTGTCCATATCATCCAATTAAGGCCAAAAGAAGTTGGTAATCATCAGCCTATAGCGTTCGCCGTTGACGATGATGGCCTGGATAACATCGTTCTCAAAGAAATAGTTCTTTTGAGTGACGCGAAATCGACTTCCCCGGATTCTTCTGCACATTCTTACGGACAGCGGCGATGTTTTCGGCAAATCGTGCATTTCCTTGTCGTACGGGTGTTGGTTCATTGTTTACAGAACCAGTGGACTCAAATTTATCCTCTCGGTAGAACGATTATGGTGACCGTAAAGTGGGCGAAGCGCGTGGAACGTTGCCCGAACACCCATTTTGATAAAACAATTTTATCATTTGCACGTGTTGTTGAATGCTATATCTGTCTATGGTGATTTGACAAAACAGACTGAATAAATGACAGATGTAGTTTCAACAGTATGGCCGCTATCAATGGTCAAAGTTCGGAAGTCCCTATTGGAAGATCCGTTATTAACGACGCTTAATGAAAGGTTTTTACGTGACACTTTTCCGCTATATCCAGTTTTCTTTGTGTTTTCTTAATGTACTTTCTTCCTATCTTTACGGATACCTTCAGTGCACCTAATCATGAATTTTTCGGTATTATTGTATTTCAACAGCTCAGGATATTTTTACGTTTTTCCTATAAATTTGGCTATTTGGCTTTTTTCTTTGAGTAGTATCGTTAGCTCGCGCATATTACCAGACATGTGTTTGCTTTTACAACTCATCTTTGCAGCAGCATTAAATGCTTTCGCAAATGCGTGATACTATGAAGAGGGTTTACCGAATTTATTTTAAATTTATGGCTTACAATAGAAAAATATCTGAAGTATAGGAAAACTTTTGTGACCTTCGATGTAGTAATATTCAGAACATTCTTTTGTAGTTGTAAATAGTAACAGTTTTCATATTGTTATTAAGAGTTTTTTAACGTTGTTAAATGGAAATCAATATGCTTTATCATAGCTGGATGTTTTTAAATTTGATGATATTCAACATTCAGGGGGTGGTAACAATACTTTTGTGACTAACTGTAACTTCTTGCCGAACACTGTTTTTACAATTTTATAAACAATTCTACCATAATTCATGAAATCCTTGACACACATCCATAATTGTTTTGCGTATCGTATATATAAGTCTATCTTGAATTTCTAATAGCATTTCGTATTAATTATAGTTAAAATGTAATGCAAAAACGGTTAAATTAAAACCGAGGTTTAATAAGACGTCAATGACCATTCTACAATTTTATAAATGCCATTGTTTATGAAAATCTTTGAGCTGTTTTTCTCATAAATCACAATAGTTTTGGTAAGAGCAGATCTCCTTGACTTCTTCTGTTTACCATTAAATTAATACACACAAACTTTCTGCTTAAGACAGATTTAACAGAATTTAAAAGAATCTGTAAAAGACATTGAAGTAATGTATTCAATATTACAAATTTCTTACGATTTCACATTCACATATACGAATTTTATTTGACTGAACTTTTTTAAGCGAAGCGATTCAACATACTTTTAATTTGTATGATTGCGTCCTAATAAAAATGACATAACCATAACTACTATATTTGCACTGGAATTTACCTGTTTATATAAGGATAACCTCATTCTCTGTAAAAAGAAATTTCAAGTGCGTAAAGATAATAAATGCGTTTTACTTCTTTTATTCAACATTAATATTGTGGCTGGATTCTCAGAAAAATTCTCTTTTTTATTTGTCACAACTACGAATAAAACTCGAAAAGGAATCTCTTTGATGTTTATATTTTTTATAGTAATTTGTTTATGTTTAAACATTAAAGCTTCTATTTATGTAGAAAAGTAAATAAAAATTATTTCTGAGCCATTATAAAGCAGCGACGATAAAATAGAAATCTTGGCTTGGTTTGTTGTAATAAAAATATTTTTACAACGCTCATGAACAAGTGAATTACTGTTATTAAATAATAATAACAATATAAAGTATGTACACATGCACGTTATGATGACAACGATGATGAATATAAGTATTAGTTACAAATGTGTGATTCTAAATGTGCATTTATGTGCAATAAAATTAAGTACAATTCTTATGACCACTTATTTTTATATTATAGTTGTGTTATTCGAATGAAATTTTCTTCAATATTTTGATAGAAGGAAGACAACTTTAAAGTAATTTAAATGATAAAGCCTTTCTTCCCAAACAAACCACTTTCGTGTCTAGGACATACGAAATGTGATCAATACCGTTCAGAATTATATCAGATATAGTCAATTGAAATAATTTAGATACAATGAAGATATTCAAATGCGTCTAGATTGTTGCAGAAACCTTATTAAGAATTACTGACATTACCAAACTAATATAAGAGATTTAGTTTTATAATTCCTACTTGTTTGATTTACCTAAGATGATATACACTACCGGTCATATTTATTTGCCCACCCCAATTTTATGTGTTTCCTGAAATACGGATTATCTTTCGAAAAATCTATATTATGATTATTCAACAATATTATTAGTGGAAGTAATTCCATATGAATTGCTACGAAAATCTTAAATTGTTTATGATATATCGTAAAGGTGTCATAAATTGGAAAAATACCATAAATATTATATAGGCTAATCCCTACAGTATTAACAGTTTTACCTGCATTTCCGAAAGGTATTACCAATATTGTGTTATTGTACTAACTAATTACAATATTAGGATGTGTTATTCAAAAACGAAAATAAATTTTATATCAGTCATCGTTCATCTTTTGTTGCGAAAACAGTGAAATAGAGAGTTATTGTGAAGATTTTAATGCAATGCCGAAGACGAAGGAATTATCTGTTGAAGTGCGTGCTATGATAATTGCTTATCATCGTACGGGTAAAAGTAATCGCGAAATTGCAAAAGAATTACGATTAAATCGCAGAACCGTTGATTATAACGTTAAAAAATTTGAAGAAAGTGGTACATTTTCCAACAAAAGAAGATCCGTACGACGCAAAGCGACGACATCTGCATATGACCGGCATCTAATACGGATAAGTAGACGCCATAGATGAAAAACAGCACCACAAATTGCTGCTGAAATGAATAGAGCGCGTGCTAAACCAAATAGTGTGTCCAGGTTAAGGCAAGCGGGTTTATACGGAAGAATTGCTCTGCGAAAACCACTACTACGAAAGCAAAACAAGATAAAACGACTAAATTGGGCTAATGAACATAAGAATTGGACGATTGATCAGTGGAATAATGTGTTGTGGACAGACGAATCGAAGTTTGAACTTTTCGGTAGTAAAAGGCGAATATTCGTAAGAAGATCCTTAGGAAAAAGAGTACTGCCAGAATGTATTGCGCCTACCGTAAAACATGGAGGAGGTTCAGTAATGATTTGGGGGTGTTTTGGTGGAAGATCTGTAGGCGATCTCGTCAAAATTGAATCCTAAGAAAAGAAGGCTACGAGGAAATTTTAGAAAATAACGCTGTTCCTTCAGGACTAAGGATTCTTGGCGAAAACTTTGTATTTCAACAGGACAACGATCCGAAACACACTTCTAGATTGCGTGGCGATTACTTGCGTCAACTAGAAGAGCAAGGATAAATCTCTATAATGGTATGGCCAGCTCAAAGTCCAGATATGAATCCAATAGAGCTTCTTTGGAAAGAATTGGACCGGAAGGTTCGAGAACGTGCTCTATCATCCGCCACTGTACTGTGGGAACAACTTCAAGATGCCTGCGCACAAATTACAGAAGATACACTGCAAAAATTAATTGAAAGGATGCCGCGGTTATGTGCCGCAATTATCAAAAATAAAAGTGGGCACATTGATGAGAGCAAAATTTAATAATAATTAAAAATAAAGTTTTTATATAAGAAAAATATAACTATTTTATGTTTATTTTACACTATTGTTTTGGTACAACAAATAAATTTTCAGTACACATTTGATAATTTAATAATTTTTCCTAAAACTAAGGGTGGGCAAATAAATATGACCGGTAGTGTAAATGCTTTCACAATATTCCAATATTTTAAGGGTTTTTTTTCATTGTTTAAATAGCATTCGAACAACGTATTTTCGTTGGAGTTAAATTCACTTCATTAGATTTAAGCTCTAAAATATTTAATGTGATTAACATAATCATTCCAAAACTAAATATTAGAAATATTTAAGAGGTCTCAATTATTAATATGACAAGAAAACTCACATTTTGCTTGATATACTCATTTAACAATGAACTTGAAACTAACGTCCTGTAATAAAATTTTCATGTCTTCGAAACTATAGTTCAAAAAATTAGTTATGTATAAAGTATTATATTACATATAATACTCTTTTATTTAAATACTGAAGAAGGAGAGAAAGAAAAGATTAACATAATGCACATATGTTGAAACAATAATTGCGAAATTACTCTATAAACTTGGCACTGAAATATTGAACGTGTGTAACCAAATCCTTATACTTGTTTTACGCGGCTATATTATGTATCTGGCTCTCACATTGATGTGAAAACATGTTCACTGTAAAATCATTTTATGAAGACTCAATTTGTGGTATTAATTTTCAATTGTTCCTAATGCAGTTTCAAAAGTCTGTTGCACTAAGGTAACAATAATTAGAAGCCATTAAAAATACACTAATTAATAACATACAGTAACGTAGTTTAAATGTAAGAAATTAGAAAATTCTAATTTACAAATTGTAGAAGTAATTTGACCGTTTAGTTTATATTACACGCTATGTACGTACTAACTGCTAGTAATTAAAGTAATTATACAAATGAATTTTTGTTTATTATTTGCGTTTGTACTTGAGCGTTGCTAATTAATACAAGGCGAAAGCAAATATGAAATAAAATTTATTCGTCAATCAATATATCATCGAGAAAAGTTAAAAATGGTAATATGATGAAGTAGCAGCATATTTCCAAGGTCGTTCATCTCCATAACTCTACATATGTCATTTTTGAAGATGATAATGTTTCGGTATCAAATTTCGTTCAAACTTAAAGAGAAACTATGGCAAAAATATAAAAATAACAGTGGTTGTGTGTCTTGTTTTGGTAGAGCGTAGCATAGCATTTGAAAAGTTAAGGAGAATAATTGATAGTAACAGCTAGAAAACCAATTGAACTTTTCCAATAGGCGACAATCCTATCGATTGTTTTTCATTTAGAAAAAGATGAATAAATAATTGTTTAAGAATTGTTAGAAATATTGAAAATCATTGGAGTTAGATTATAGTTACATCAGTAATGTAACTATATTCGATCGCATGATGGACAAGTAGCTGTTAATCCTCCATTCGAAGTAATCATCCTAGAATGACAAATGGGAGCAAATGTGTTTTGATTAAAATTTAGAAATGTGCAACATAAATTAATGAGGGTTTGCTCTTGTAAGCGGATCCACATTCTTTTCGATAGCTAGGCTGCGTTAAAAACATCGAGGAGCCCTAAGATCATGTCCATACTATACCATACATCATGTGGAATTCGAGGTGTCTCCAGTGTTAGGACACTGGAGAATTACAGCAAACAAAAAATTTGATGAGTTTGCCAGAGAAAGATCAGTCTCACCTGTATTTGTGAGTACCTAAATGCATTATCAAAGACTAATTATTGTAGATAGATGGATCAATGTTCAAAGTAAGTCGTGCTGCGTGAACAGACTCAAGGAGGAACATGGCAAATCCTTTGGTGACGATCCATAAAAATGTGGAAAATTGCTTAGAATAATTAAAAGAAACTCTACGGGCTATGTGTTTGTAAGACAATTCTTGAAAAAAATTGACAGACATAATTGCAGATTGTGTAATGGAGCTCCAGAAACGACCAACTATATCATGCAGGAATGTAAAGAAAAGAATGTGAATCACAAAAGCTATCTACCAAGTAACCTAAAGTGGATCTAGTAACATGCAATAACCTGTGATTCAAATTAGTATAGGGGATATGAGCATTAGTTTAAGTGCAGTAGGTAATATTGGATAAATGCCTAATAAGACAAATTAGGATGCAGTGCTTAGGAGACTATTATAGTCGAACTACTTCCAAGAAAACTAAGCTGGGTAAACACACCTTCTATAACCAAACCTCTTTTCATTGCTTGTTGACGGACAAAAACAGAGTCACTGTACTTACAAGTAGCATATTCGTTATCGTACCACCATGAATAGGAAAGAATTGTTTGAAGATTTTCGTGATGCCAAGCGAAACATATGGGCATTACTTCTTTGATGCAATACAATTGACTCAAAATCGCCCAACGAAACTGTTGGGAAAAACTACACAAAGGTAGGTTTATTTTATACAAAAGAATCAATAGTAAATATTACTTAGAATTTCACTACGATTCGATAAAAATAGCCGGCAGAATATTCTTCTTTTCTGTAAGTTATTACTTATATCATGAAAAACAACCAGAATATAAAATAGGATATTTCAGATTATTACTATCCTAGTTTGGCAAACAAGAAAAAGAGAGTCTTGATAGAAATGAGGAAGAAACTTGTATTTTGAGAGTAGATCAATGTTCGTGAGATATTTGCAAATTATTATTTATATTTGTCCTTTTACACAGAAATTATATAAAAAGATTCTGTTTATGTTTAATAAAAAAATAGTCTATTTTGTCTATACATATTTAAATTTAATCCAAAAAACTCAATTTACCCAAAGGCTCTTGAATTCTGATCGAAGCTACAATATATTATATAAAATATGTTAGGGCAAGTAATAACACTCCAAATGACAATAGTCACACTAGAAATACTTTTGCGTGAAAACGATGAATTACAAAATGAACATTTTCCCTTCGTGATGTCACGTACTGAAATTTCCGTTTCGATAAGACCGTACCATTCATAGAAGAGAAACAGAACGGAGCGAAATCGTGTTTTTATAAACAACGTAAAAACTCCCCTCATAATTTCGAAGAAATATTCACTAAGCAAAACATAATACAATCGTCGTCACAGTCAGATACCTTTATGATTTCGATTTTTATCAATTAAAAATGTACCCACTGTACCATGAATCCTCATCACCATTATTATTACTACTACAATTAAATCGAAATGGTGAAGAGAAATACATTACTGTATATCCTGCTTGCTTTTGTTTTACTATGGTTGTAAAAAGGGTATTGCTTTCTGGTTAACGGTGTTTGTTGTTGCGTTATTTAATGACGTGAACCGTTGCAAATTAAGACAGAACGCGTGTATGTACAGCACGTGCTAAATGTAAACAATGTGAGATGAATGATATGGATAAATTTGACTAAATTGTAGTGACGTGGTTTAGTTTAAAAAAATTCCGTCATAAGACGATTTCTGTTTTCTATAATAATATAATTTTAAGAACTTTTTCCCTGACTTTTCATAATACATACATACCTCAACTTTTGCTATTTTATCTCAAATACTCCCCACATTCATCTGAGGTATTCTAAACATTTATTCCCTTTTTGTGTTATATATGAACCTTGTTTGATAGATACCAAAATGTGTGTGTACGTTGAAATTCCTCGATTATTCAGTTTATAACACGGGTCATCGAAAAATATTATTTTAAAAATCTTTTCAACGTCAATAGCTAACTTTTATCTGTTTTTGTTAACAAATCCATATCTAACCTCAGTGTTTTCTGCCGCCCACAGTTTCGTCACAAAGTGATTTCGTTATAAACTAAAATTAATTAATATTACAATACATCCAAAACTTTTACGTAAGGACATGCATGAAAATGGGTTTTACATATTCATTGGCTTATATTTCTTTTCTCTCTCCTTCTTAAAACTTCTGTTGTAGCTCTTCTCCTGTGGGTTGTTTGCTGAACTTCTCATTGAAGTGACCAAGAGTAACCTCCCCCAAAACATACACTCAGTATATGTTTTGGCTTTCGACGGTACAGATCGTGTACGGAATTTGTTTCGTGCTGATTTTTGCCGTAGTTTGCTAAGTGCGACACAGTTTAATTATCTGCCGATGATGACAACTTAGTTGTCGAAGTTGTCGTATACAGAATACGAAAATTAATGTGGAAAGGGGTTATATATCAACCTTCAGTGATTAAGTTAATCAACCACAGGCTCCATCAAAATTACCTTCAAGATGACTGTTCAAAAAGTAAGTTTTGAAGCTCATCAAACATCCTAACTTTTGAACTTTTCCAACGTGTTGACTGTAATAGAAATATAATTTGAATCCTTCTTGTTGGCCGATAACCTGTTTGAATGATACCCAAGCCTTCCTCTCAGAAGTGATTTAATTGTCCTAAGGGCAGACGGGGTTAGGGCACATAATCACTTTCTTATTTTTTCAATGGTAATCAGCAACATTGACGCTACAAAGATGACAATTATTGTATACTCTTGGTTTCTTCCATATCATAGGAACCACAAAGCTAACCCTCGTTTCCATGGCAATTTTCTAAGATATTCAAGACATATGTACATAGCAGTGCCCAGGAGTTATACTGATCACCACTTTTGGTAAAGTATGAAAGATACCCTTTTTTTACTAATTCTATAATATTTCTTTGATGATTATTAATCACGCACTCACCACAAATATAACAAAGGGAAAGTTTTTACAGTAGTAGTAGTAAAGTCAAGGTTACGTTTAATGTAACACAACAAACAGCTTATAAAGAAGAAGAACCAAACAACTTTTCAATGTGGCCGCCATTTGAATTTAAACCCACTTTTAACATTCTAAATAGTATGCAAAACACGGTTGAATTTATTACTTCCGCTTAAGATAATGGATTTATATATTTTTTCGCGATATTTAATATTATGTATTTCAATGTCAAACCACAATACCACAGCGACCTATTTTCCACTATATAATAAATCTTTATAGTAAATGTAAACCTTAAATCTTTTGATAAAATTAACTAATAAAATTTATATTTGTATTCGCTCACTACTGATTTAAAAACTCCTTCAAACTATCCAAAAATCTAGGCAATTGATGTCGAATTAATAGAAGACATAAACAAGCTGATAATAACGTTTACATAAATGCAAATGATTGATTGCAATATTGTATGCTATTATTAACAATAATAGACGTAAAAATAATCGACTTCCACTAAAATGTTATGTAAATAAGCTAATAGATATTGAGAGAATTTAAAATGAATTGATACAATGAAGTGAGTGACAAGAAATATATTCAGAACAAAATGATAAATTTCATCAACGGATTGTGTTACATAAAGAACAAATTTCTTAACAATTTTGGTCGTGGATTTGTAAATATTATGTAGAAAAGGTATTTCAAAAAGTTTACATTATGGAGAAATCGAGTTCCGCCCGTTGCTACAATTTAGTATCGGTGGAGATATGTTCAACATACATTGTAGTAGTCAGCCAGGTCTTTCTGTGCTACTTCCTCCCAAACTGTCGCAGCGGAAAGAGCTTGCTAAGTTATTAAAATCGACAGTGCAAGCAGTACAAGCTAATTTTATGCTATAACTTCTTCCGTGTACTCAGTATTGATCAGTATTTGGAAATTACTTTTATGCTGGAAGATAATTGCCCACATTATACGACGATGATCATATAAGAACTTTAAAGAGGAAATTTGGACTTGGAAGATGTTCGGAAGTCAAAACGTCCCTACTTCGTCCGTTACTGAGACAACATTGATGTCGTCAGGAAAATGCTTTTGTAGTGAGAGAAGCTTGACCCCGTTAGGTACCCTATGCTTTAACCAGCGAGAAGACGGTATGAACCATTTCGTGGTAATTCCAGATATTTGAGAAGTTTAAGAATGAAACATCTCGTTATGTTTTTCTATCTTGACAGTCACCGTAAAGTGATACATCGAGGAGTGTTTAGCCAGAGCACTCAAAATATCTGACCTCACTCAAGACCAGGCACCTGATTTCGTCATTACAACTGTGCCTCGAAATATCCACCCTTCGTGCCACCCAACTTTGCACTATTTCATGTCGATAACAGTCTGAAATACACGTAGTTTTTTTCAATGACGAGGATCTTCTTAAAAAAAGAAAGAATTGGTTCGGAATGGACAAGTACATAGAATAGACGAAATTATTTTCAAAGATTTTGAAAAATAAGATTTTATTGCAAAATTTTTGTGGTCCTTTTGTGTGAAATAAATCTATAAGACAGAAAGAAACTAATTTTTATAACAAAAAGCTATGTATGTATACATATATTCAACTGCATGCATGTAAGATTAGTGTGACCTTCGATCTATACAAAATGATTGAAGAATTTAGATTGAGGAATGTGATGGCAGGAAAATATTAAAAAGTATTCCGAAATATATTTAAGGAAAAATATACTGAGCACAATATTAAACAACTTTTGTATATTAATTTAGTTTTTTGAGTTCTTTTTTTAATTTAAAATTTTGCTTTTGCGAATTTAATTTAAATAAATTAAATTTAATAAATTAGTTATGCCGTTTGCCTGCGGCTTCCGTGTAAAAAGCGCTATAAACAACTGTTCTTTTAATTCTTTAAATACTATTTAACTTTTTTTGTAGATAAAAACTTGATACTAATGTTTTGAAAGTATACTGAACAATTAATGTTAAACACGCAATCGTAAAAAGTCTACTGACTTTTCAAGTACAGTTCGCAACAATATTTAAAAAATAACAAAATGAAGAACATTAGAATTTAAATACTTTTGTTTGTAACAACCTGTTGTATGTTCATACAAAGGGTACTAGGAAAGTTTTGCAATATGACGCAACAATGAATCGTAGGAAGTTGCTTGTTGCTGCATGTTGAGACATGTTCATACCCGCATCATCATCGGTATCGAATGTGGCTATATGGATAAATATAACATCAATGTTGTAGCTTCAAGATGTATAAATAAAATTCCTGTTTCCGTTTGCTTTTTAATAGCTAAACAAATTTTAACTACAAAGGGTACTAGGAAAGTTTTGCAATATGACGCAACAATGAATCGTAGGAAGCTGATTGTTGCTGCAAGTTGAGACATGTTCATACGTGCATAGTAGCCGCCGCGCCATGTCAATGGGCTCAGTTATTCATTAGCAGTGAGAGTGTAAAGCGCTTGCGATGGGATCGTGGTCACGAAATGAGATAAGGGCAGTTTTGCGTTATAATTTCGTGCGTGGTTTAAACATAGACCAGTGCTTCGAAGAAATGACTCTTGCACTAGGCGATGTTTTCCCATATCGCACAACGATATTCAGGTGGTATAGAGAATTCCAAGGAGGAAATTTAACTGTGGAGGATGCTGAGAGGCCGGGAAGACCACGAACGTCAGTTACGGAGGAGAACGTTACTACTGTGAGGAAAATGCTTAGCGAGAACAGGCGAGTAACCTACCAACAGATAGAGGGTACTTTGGGCCTAAATACGCCAGCAATTCGTTCGATTCTGCTTGACCATTTGCACATGAAGAAACTTTGTTCTCTCTGGGTGCCGCATCGACTGACTGAAGAGCAGATGACATGATGCGTGACTTGGTGCCGGGTGATGCTAAAAACGTTTAATAAGGGACAATCTTGATACATGAACGACATCATGACAGGTGAAGAGACTTGACTGTACTATTACGATGTGCCGGCCAAAGTTCAAAACAAAGTTTGGGTCTTTGATGATGAGGACACACCCGTAGTTGTCAGAAAATCCCGATCTGTAAAGAAGAAAATTATAGCTATATTTTTCAAATCGAGTGGGATTGTGGACGCGTCGTTTTGGACACACAGAAGATAGTCACAGCTAAGTGGTATACTGAACAGTGCCTGCCTAAAGTCATTGGGTCTATGAAGAGCCTGCGGTCAAAGTCAAAAATGGACACTTGGTTCTTCCATCACGATAATGCTCCAGCTCACCGCGCCAAAGCCTGCACCGAATATTTGAGCACGACAGGATTGAAACTTCTCGAGCATCCTCCGTACAGCCCAGATCGTGCTTCCTGCGACTTTGCACTATTCCCGCATGTGAAAATGAAGCTAAAAGGGAGGCGGTTTTCTAGTGATTAGGACCTTCTGCGGGCTTGGGACAACGAGTGTGCTTTACTCCCTAGTGAAACTTGACAGAACTGGTTTAAAGATTGGTTTCGGAGGATCGAGGGGTGTATTGAGTGTAGGGAAAATTACTTACTTAAATTAAATAAACAAATCTGTATTGCAAAACTTTCCTCGTACCCTTTGTATATACATATCTGTTTGACTGTGTTTTAAATTTTTCTTATAAGCATGAGTAATATTAAGTAATAATAAATAAGATTCCATTGGTATTATTTTGCTTTCATGTTAAAAATGTTGATTTTATATCAATTAGATATAAGATCAAATACAGAATATACGTTGTTGGAAGGTAACAACCTACATTAAAGAACACACTTATTGATTTTCTATGAATTTTAAGTAGTTTTATGAGATTCTGACCTTTATTGTAAATTTAAAGCATTTAAATGGACAGGTATTAAATATTAAAGCTTATGCAAACTTCGCTTGTCTTATGGATGTGAAAGTACTAAAAAGAAGTATATTAAATAGGACATCATTGTCATTGTGTAATACAGTAGGTTTTTGATGTTTCGTTTAAGTAAATGAGTTTTGATAATTCCAAATTAACGTTGAAATCTATGTCTGATTCAATGTACTTTTCGCCATTATTTAAATCTCCTTTAGGACACATTAAAAAATACATCGAAAGGTGATATATAGATGTATTTATACATCTGTTTGTAATGGAAAATTAACATATATTATTAAAAATCTAATGATATTGCTCAAAATTCTCTATATCCAATTCAATAAGATGTAGCAAGGTTCTATCAAAGTAACTGTGTCGTGAATCTACTATAAAATAAATCTCAACCTTACAAAATGGAATTGCACAAGGATGTTGTTGCCCTTCTTAGGGACAGTCCTAAAGACGATTTCAAAATTTATACGAGGAAGGTAGGATATGCTAATGAATTGCGAGAACATTTTGCAGAAGCTATCTAAAGATAGTAGACAATTGATCCAGAAAAAAGCGTTTATCAATAAATACTTGGAAAACAGAAGTAATTTCTTTTACAAAAAAGAAAGTGCTATATGGTTTACAGTCATCAATCCTCAAAAGAAATAGAAATTCATTTTGCTAAGAAAACTAAGTATCTAGCTAGGGTATTGTTTCATGAAAGCTTTTGTGCAATTCCCATATTTTAAAAAGCGCAAATAAAACAACCGTTGCTCTAGACAAGTATGGACGAATGTGTGGAAAAATTTATGATTAACCCCAAGGTGAGTCTTTGGCTATGCATAAAGGTAATTAAACCCATGATACACTCTTGATGGAGGAATCTCATAATAGTCATGATAATCAAGGCTAACTTCAACAGGTATATGTAAAAACGCTATAAAACTCCACAAAAACGTAAAGGCAATAATAGATCTGGAAAGATGACAGTGAAATAGACTCCCTGGATACCTCGAGTAATCTCTCTGTTCATTTGTGATTAAGAGTAAAAGGGAGTTAGCAGGCTAGTAAGTGACGTACTTGCATGTGTGCCACTGTACCAGTGAGAACGACTTTTGCAGCAGCTTGGCATCCACATATAGAAAGAAACGAAGTTAATAGTAACAGAATATATTTTTATCATTAGTTTTACGCGTATTTTTTCTTTGATGAAGTGATTATACTCAATATAAATAGCTATCAAAATCCTATGCAAAATTCATAATTTTGCTCCAGTGAAATAACGACATTACATTTTGCTTTTATTTATTCAGAAAGATAGATAATTCTTCCACTGTTAGTTTTAGAAAATACAATGCTTAAATTATCTTCAAATATCGAATAACATTTGTGAATAACAAATCTTGCTTCCATATAAATAGCACTTTATTCGGAAACCGCCCCTTCTTTGAATTATGTGACAATATTATTATTCCATTTTGAGGAAAATACCTATAATTATATCAGCTCTTTTAAAGTCTAAAATTAGATGAAGATTTATGCACTAGTAGTTATGAAGCAAGAATTTCCTTGTTTTTAAAAGGGCAAGATATATCCAAATCAAATTTCTGCCTTGCTAGACAAAGGAAATTATTAATAACTGAAAAAAACTAGGATCAAACTATAATATATTGTTTGAATTGTTTATCAGACTTATGAAATAATAATAGTAATCATCTTGATTTTATATAAATAGATATTATAAAAATAAAGTTTCGGAACTCCCTAAATCTTATAACAAAAACGTCTAGATCTTGCAAATATTTTCTACATTATTCATACATTCTTTATCAATTACTACTAATTCTACTAAAGGCTGTGTAAATAGTTTTATAAATTTCAAAACATTCTCTCTTATTGGTTTTAAAAATTATAGCGTTTGCTACAAGTATAATATTTAAATATGATTTAACTTTAATGGCCAAAGTACATTCAATTTACAAATATGTACATTTCAATTTATTACAAAGACTTTTAAAAGGCTTTGGTAATCATCATTTTTCGCGGTAGTAAGAGTTTATATTAATTAATTTGGATTTTTAGTGTGATTCATCAGAAGTATTAGTGTCAAAAACATTATTAATATACGAAAAAAGAAAAATATGGGCTTTTCCATTATGCCCGACGCATTTGTAAATTGAGGTATTTTTAGTTGGCAACTCTGCTGAATATTTTTTTTGATATTTGTACTTGACTGTGTCTATTTTATTATGGAGTGATACATGTTTTAACATTGTTTATAAATTATCCGGATGTTTTATCAAAATCCATATTCATTCGCGGTTACTTTAATAAAGTTCAACTGTCGGTCGTTGTAATCGTCCAAATCGAAGAATAATTGAACGCTTTGGGCAAAAATTTGAATCAACATAATTTCTTCATACCATTTCCGTACCAATGAAATAAAGAAATGCTATTAGCGAAAAGAATATTGGAATTGTATTCGCGAAGAGCCCAATTGTGTCAATTCCTCGTTAGTCTAAAGCATTGAGAATTTTCAACATGAGCTTGTTGTAGAGTTTGCGAAAAGATCTTGTCCTATAAGTTTACCATATTGCTTAAATTCAAGAACTCACACAAAACGATGTTGAGTCGCAGATTGAGTAATTGGGCTTTAAATAAACTGGAAAATGATCCCGAAATTCATAAGAAAATGATTTTCATCTTCTGGTTTAATGATTTCGTGAATAAGTAAAACTGCCACATTTGGACAGAAAGTCAGTCGGAAGTAATGCATGAAGCATTGCATCCACATAAGCTGATTGGTGTGCATTTCATGCTGGACAAATCGTTGGACATATCTTTTAACTCGCTATCGCTCAATGTTGACTGGATTTTTTCAGCTCAGATGCTCTGAGTGAGGATGATATGTGGCTTCAACAAAGCGGTGCGGTACCTCTTACCACATTGTTGATCAAATAATTCACCTACTGAAAGAGAAACTTGGTGAATCGATTATTTCCAGACACGGACAAGTCACGTCTTATGATTTAACACACCCAAACTCTTTTCTTTAAGGTTATGTTATGTCATTAATTTATGCCAACAAACTAGCAACATCACACTTTTTGCAGACCAATATTGAACGTGTTGCAGACATTTGATCCAATCTATTTGAAGAAAGAATATTTGGTTCAATTGATACATTCCTGTCAATGCTTCTGTGAGGGAGATACTTAAATGATGTGTTCCATACAAAATGGTATTAACTGTACTTTATACCGAACTAAAAATCATTTTAAATTTCGTACAATACGACGTACAATGTCTATTGTACGTCGTGTACGTAGTGTACGTCGCATTCAATAAAAAACTCTGTATTCCTGTACCATAATTACCACAAGAAATACAGCACTATAATTAGCAATACGTATATTGATATGTGTATTGATAAATGAAAAGTTTTAAAAGTTAGTTATTAATTACATGAATGTAGCAATTCTATGCAATATAATCAATATTTACAGGTTATTTATGACTATTTTATCTTATCTAAATCATTTTATACCCCCGCACATCTAATTTAATTAGTTCAAACGTACATGCAGTTTGCCGATTTCTTAATTTGTAACTCGTTTAATATACACCACGAGCCTTGTAATTGATCAATATATGATATGGTGAAATTTATTCGATTAAATTTAATTTACATTTTTTAACGATTTTATTTGTGTCCACATATTATACGCCTTATTTAAAATTTGATCGTCAGAAATATTATTTATGTAATTTTATTTTTAGCATTTATCTTTTTGAATATAATCGAAACTTTAAGAAACATTACATAAATATGTTACTAGAATTCTAAGATGTCGGCACGCTTGCTGACCTATTTTTTACTTCTTATCCTAGAAACGTAACGTGTTTTTCCTATTGTTCATAATGTTTCTTTGGATTTTGATAATAATTCGTTTTGGATAGAAAATATTATTCAAATACGAATATTTTTTTATCAACGCAAGTCTCAGATGTGATAATAAGTTGGAGGATAAAGTCTACCCTGTTTTTTCTAAAAGCTTCCAAACATTCACGAGAGCTATGCATTCACACTAATTTTTGAATAACCCTGGCAGTCACGGTGCTCTCTTTGCAGCGAACTTCTTCAAAAACAACTCTTCGTTCAAAATGTATGTTACGTATTCCTTAGAGATATTTACAGTCTCCGTTATATCGAAACTTTTCAAATGATCTTTTAACACCGTAGCATGGTACTTTGTCAATAACTTCCGGTATAATATTAAATTTCAGACCTCCACTACATGGTGCTTTTCTAACGTCTGCGACTTTGCTTGAACTCACGAACTCAATTATCGGCAGTGGAAAACGAAAGAGTCGAGATTTTTGGATCATTATTCACCTTCTTATGAATTTTTGTTTCTGACAAGCATTTCAAAAAGAAGTACTTAATGGCACCAGGAATTTCAACACTATCCACCTCTTTGAAAACTCTGAGACGTTCTTAATTAATAGACGTTACAAGAAAACTAATATACGTTGAGATCTAAAATTTGATAGTTGACGTTGCCGGTGCACCACAAAATAGTCTAAAACTGCTCCATCTATACATTATTTCATGAATTTTTTGGGCTGCCTTTGTATTTAGATATCCAATTATCCAATTTATTATTAAAGAAGAAACGTTTTTTATACTACATGATGAGTATATATTTTAATAACAAATATTATTCCCTAATCTCTTCAAAAAACTTTGGGAGAAATTATTGATGAAAATCTCAAAGATAAAGGTTTAACTATACAGAAAATGAAGGAGTCGAATTTTTCAGATCATCATCATTTCTTAAGCTTTTAAAGAAGAAATACTTAATAACGACACGAATTTAAACACTATTCACGTCTTGGAAAATTTCGAGACGTTTTTAGTTAAACGTTAAAGTCGTCCAAGGAAACTAATATACACTGAGATCTAAAATTTGGCAGTTGTCGTTGTTATGGCGACAACTTGCCGATGCACCACAAAAACTGAAACTGCGCCATCTATCCCTTATTTCATGAAATTTTTAACTAAACCTTATATTTAGATATTGTCCAATTATCCAATTGGTTATTAAGGAAAAAACGGATTTTTAAAACTACATCGTATGCGTCTTAATAACTAATATTATTTCTTATTTTCTTCAAAAAAAACTTTGGAAGTTATTATTGATGAAAGTCTCAAATGTAAAGCTTTAACTAAAAACTCCAGGAATTTAGATAGGTTAATTATTGTTTTTGAACTTCATTTCATGCATAAGAAGTTGTACTATCAACTGATGTGCATCATCTAATGCTCATAAAGTATTTTTATGCAAAAAATAAGCATTAAAAATAATTAGTTGAATTTGATGGAGCCTGTGGTTTATTGACTTGATCAATAAGGTTAATATATAACCCCTTTCCACAATTAACTATTTGTAAATTCTGTATACGTATTTCGACAACCAAGTTGTCATCATCAGCAGATAAAATCAAATAAAATAAAATCAAAAGGGGTTATATATTAACCTTATTGATCAAAAAAAAAAAAAAAAATTAAAAATAATGTCAATGTGGGAGTATACATGTACATAAAATTAATGTACATCCCAAAACTACATACTATATTACCTTCCCACAAAAAAACCGTATATACATTTTATTTCTTTGGCTATAAATTTTGCAATAATTATTGGTAATTGTGTTGAATCCTGTACATATTGTTGTGTTAAAAAAATTATTGCCAATTATATAATGTAAAATAAAAAATTCCAGAAGCAAATCTTAAAAATAAAAATAACTACGGGCTTCATTTTTAATTTACAATTAAACTGAACATATGCATGGTTAGAAAACGTAAAATTTTATTTTATTGTTATTTGTGGATGTCACAGCATGATATAAATTGCAAATTGTTTGACTAGAACAGGCACATTTATCAATGTTTGAACAACGATTATTAAAAACTGTTTAATACCGGCGGCAATGTTTGCGTATAGATGATTACATTGATTATCACGTCTTATGTAAACTAATTAAAGTACATATTATCTAGCTACTACATAGAATACAAATAAGTAAATGCATATAGTAATGGTGAGAATATATGACTTTCCTTTTTAAACTAAATAAGTAGACGTTTGTATTAAATATATCGTATATGGTTATATTATAAATAAAATAAATATAAATAAATGAGAAGATAGTCAAAAAATGACGAGAATTCTCTAAATGCTTAATGTCGATGTAAATATCCTTATAAATAAAGGTGGCAAAAGGAATTAAGCAATTCAAAGAAAACAAACGACAGTAGAAATTATAAGAGAATCTATATTAAAAAAAAATAGGAAGCGTCTTCCTTTAAGTTATATCGTACGCTTGAAAAGAAAAAAGGGGAGGAGAAGAAGATAATAGCAAATTACAAGATTATTAATAAAGATAATTAACTATAGAATTACTTAAAATAACTTGAAACAGACATGCACAAACAGATATGCAGATATTTTAATTAACTGAAATTAAGTAATTGTTGCTACGAGATGAAAACATTTCAATAATCAAGATGAAACTAGAAAATCTTAGATGGCGCTATAATAATACTAAGGGGATAATTAATAATGACAAAATGATATTAAAAATAAATACAAAACAGTTTATAATGTCGAAGAATTCTAAGCTTGTTGTAAAAGAAAATTATTACTTAGTTGTACACAATTCTGAAGTAAATTAATTTATTAAACGAATATATTTTACAATTAATCAGGTGAACAATCCACGCAGGTAAATAAACAAAAAGAATATATTACAATGTATGGAAAATTCAACAGAGATTTAAGTAGCAAATAGAATATTAAACTAATTCCAAAATAATAACTAAAAGATGAAACTTAGTTGGTTATATTTATAAGGATAATCTTTTAGATTAAGGAAATGTAAAAATACAGGGCCGTAATGAAATAATTCAATTAAATTGCCAATTGTAAAATAAGAAATAATTATAATGCTCGCAAAAATTTGTAAGCACTGGAATATACAGTGATATACAACAAAATATGGACAAAATAATAAAAAAATTATACTCTTTAACCCCAAAATGAATGAGAGATGAAATGAACCCGCAACACGTAACACGTCATCTTTCAGTTAACGTATTTAGACCGTAAGGCTTTTTACTATAATTGAGGTTTTGGTCACCTATCGATTTATCAACTTAATTTTAGTAACAGATTCTATTCTTAAAAATGAGGCTACTAAATATTTAATATAGTTTATAGTAAATTTTAAACCCCGTTGATTTCCATTTTAACATTTCTATAACAGTCTGTGTAAGCGCTTCTAGATTATTAATCTTTAATATTTGACATATATTAATTTCTTGGTTGTAGGTTTTACATACATAAAGACACATTGAATTAACGTCTCCATTATTGTTTTTGAAAATTTGTTCAAATATAAAAGATGTAGCTTTCTTCAGGTTTTCAAATTGCTATTGTGCATATTTATGCAACTCCAATATAAATAATAATATAATTTATTGCTCAGAGCAAACCTAGTTGCAGGACAAAATGAAAAAAAACATAATACAAGGTACATATAATACAAAATATAACTAATTATGCTTGATGAATGGTATATACAACGAAAAATATATGCTTATCTACTAGAAATAATTAAAAACACACTATAATATAACTTCAATATTGACTTTCAGTGAATACATCGCTGTATACAACATCATTGTTCTTTATCATATGAATAAAATGGGATCCTGAAAAAATATTTGCTCTTAGCTTCCGATAAAGAAATGTAGACAATTGTCTAGAGGTCATGCGTGGAATATTATGATTAATTGCAAAAGGTAAGGCAGAAGAGTTAAAGTAAAAAAGTGTACCATGTTGCTTCTTCGATCGCCAAAGATTGAACAATGTGTTTGAGTAAAGAAATATAGTCAATTCTAGTCCGGAAAAATACTAGAAGTTTTATAGAACAAAAATTTTTAAAATTACATTGAATTTTATATGTCCATTTATAGAACAAAAAGAAGGAAAAAATTTAATTTTCTATTAAAAGTTATGAGCTATAATGAAGTTATAAACACAAATTCCAATTACAATTTTAAACTATAATAAAAAATTCACCTGACGTTCTAGCAAATGCAAATATTCAATGAAGGTTTTTTACATAATTTATACGTATTTATGTTGTATAAGTACTTGGTAGAATATCATAAACAAATAATAAACACCAAGGTTTGCATTTTTTTAAATGAAAAAATGCATATTTGCGTATAAATATCCAACAAAAATGTATAAAAATTCTTCGTCTGGATGACAACTGCAAAATTAACACTAATGTTCCAGATATTTTAACTGAAGATGCCACTTTTAAAAGGTAATTTATATATTTTGCAATCGATTTCTTGAAATATTAAGAATTCTGATTTAATTATATTGTCTACTTTAAAAGAAATCGATGTCAAATCCTCGTTATGACAGTTTAATCCATTTATTGCCTGATTTATTATAATAGTATAAATCATGTATTAAACTTAAGGTGCGTCTTTCAACATGTCTAATTTTATCTATATAGTAGTTTGATGTGTAATTTATTTCAGGATTTTTTTAATACATTTACCTCATATATTAAAGTCTGTTGACTGTATTTCTAAATTTTGGAAAACTTCTGCAATGAATGATATCATGTACTGAATTGCAAAGTGAGTCTAGTTTATTCACTCAAATGTCATTTGATTAGTATTACTCATATTTGTAAGTTCTATATAGTTTGTCTTGTTCAATTTATTTTCTTTTTGTAGTTTCGAACTGGTTATAACTTTAGAACATATTTTATTTTAGTCCAAGCTTATTTCCGAAGCGGTAAAAAAGTTGATGGTGTATGGATTTATTCAGTATGACACTGCATTGAGAATGTTCAAGCGGTGTTCATACAGTAAATCGGAAGAAAGTAAAAAAATTGTTCTCTGAAACTAATCTTTAAAGGAAATAAGACAGTAGAACATACACAAGAATTTGTGAATAATGTAAAGAAATAATGGAAAATGAACAAAAAACATCTTTTTAACAATCTGGTACGTAGACTTCCGCGGTCGTGGTCCATACTATCTGCTTGCGGGCTTACGCGACACTGGTAAAACTGCCGACGTTTCGTGCGACAGACAGTAGTAGTAGTTGAGCTCTGAAGATATCCCATACGAGTGGGTATAAAACGTCAGCAATTATACCAGTAACGCGGTTCCAGCCCGGAAACACAGAAGCAGATAGTTTCTATTTAACAATTATATAAGTTACCAAATTAACCTTTCCATCGGTATAACTCATAAGTTATTAAACAAAGACATAATTTTATCCAAATTGTGTCGCTACAGTTCAGAATTTAGAAGTCCATGAAAACTACAATTTTGTAATTGGTCTATAAATATGAACAACAAAAGATAACTTTTGTTAAGGATGATTTTTATTAATGAAGTGTGGTGCTACTAATAGGAATATTTTTAATAAATTCACAAAATACAAGAATTTGCTGAAAATCTATTTCCAATTACTGAAGATTCGCTATATCCCGGAAAAATTGGTACTTGGATAGTGTTAAGCCAAAGACGAATAATTGGACCAATATTTTTCATGCTAATATTCTAACAAAAGGAATTAGAGAAAATCCTTCACTACCTAATGTATGTAGTACCAACTCTCTCTCTCAATTAACAGAAAAGCTAAGATGATACGGATTGCACTTTATGTGTTTAAAATTACATTACATGCGCATATTAATGCGGAAAAAATTATTCAACACTCAGTTAATAAAAAGTAATCTTCATTAGGTGGTCAATTAAAAGATGTTGGAATAATCGAGGTTTTGCCGCATGTATGTACATACATACATGCGTCGTATTCTTTGATTTATTTTTTCTTTTCCACTGGAAGGTATCGCAATTTCGTGATAATATTCTAAGTTCGTGTTTTTAAGATGAATTATCTAAGGGAAATTTTAATGACAAATATTTAAGTAATTTCTTCTGGTTGCTTTATCTAAAGAAACAACATATTTTGAACAACCGTATTGTATTTGAATGAGATACAGCAAAGAGTTGAACAGACATGCATGAAATGACAATCAGATGTTGCAAAATATCACCAAAAATTTACAACAAAGAATTTTAAGATGCATCGACCAAGAACACCATTTTAAACATTTATTGTAATTTTGAATCAAGAAAATAAATTTATGTTGCCTATTATTTATTATTTGCATTTCATGTATGAGAATGTAAAACATAAATGAGCTTAATTAGTTAAGTTTAATTTGAGATATTCTTCAAATTTTTCAGAATATATTGGCATATTGATGTGCATTCTTCGACGTAATTTTTTTACAAATAACAGTACAGAAGGCAATGAACAGAGCGCTGAAAGCGTGCGTTTGATACGTAAATAAAATAAAATATTTAGTAAATTATAATTTACAAACGTTGCGTAACACTTACTATTTTAAGTAGCGTTTCTCATCACAAAGTGGATAAGATCTGTTAAATATTTGCAGAACCAAGTGTATTTCCACAATTTTTTCAGCAAACCGTATTCGTCATTAGCAGAAAATGTTCTTATATGCAGAAAACCACCGTTCGACATCTAGTAATGTAATATTTGTATAACTATTTATTATTAATTGCACTCTAAAAATTTTCCGGATTTTATTAATAATCCCCGGTATTATGAATAATCGCGCATTTTTGCCTTGCCTAATTACCAGTAGCATTTCGAAAAATATTAATTTCATTCAAGGAATTGCTATTAAGATATCTTCGACTTGAAGTGAATTTTAAAATTAATTGCATTTCTCATCTTCAAATTCAATATTTATAACTTTCTCATAATAAGTATCCAGCTTTGTTATTTTTAATAGTTTCAGTTTTGTGAACAAGCTAGATCTCTATTTTACGTAAACAAACAAAATGATTATAACCTTCACTGACAAATTTCACTGAATATTCATTTCTTTATTACGATAGGAAATCACTAATGAATAGAACCTCGATTTATACAAGTTTTTAACCTACCGAAACAATTTTTATATGAAAAATAAAAATTATACAATATGTACGTATATGTGTACGTACATACATATACAACCATGCTCAGATGTATTAGACACCCCAGGTAAAAACCCTTATTCTCGGTATTATCCAAGTCTGACGGAAATTAACCGTAAAAATAGTTAATCGTATTTACAGAAATGCGTTTTTGAATACCCTAGTTAATCCTCTATTGAAAAGAATAGGTAGGGAAATTGTGGATTTTAGAAATTTAGTGTCATTCTAGCAGTGTGTGAACAACGTGCGTTTGTGAGTTTGTGGTAGAGATCAATTAGATTATCCTATTTTTTCACGTTGTGTCAGTTATTTGTTGAAGAAAAATGCCTAAAACACGCGAGTTGTCGGTAGGGGAACGCGCCCAAATAGTGCTACTGCATTCCCAGAAGTTATCAATAGCTCCAATTGCAAAAAAAATGTTCGCGATGTGCAGTCCGTACAACGACTAGTCGCTATCAAGAGAGTGGGTCGTTTGTTAACAGACCAAAAAGTGGCAGAAAACCCTGTACCTCGATTAGAGAAGACAGAATTTTACAAAAACTGGCTCTCAGTGATAGGAAAAAATCGTCGAAACAGCTCGCCAGTGAGCTGAAACAGCGTTATCGCGTAACAGTTTATGCGCAAGCAGTGAGAAGGCGTCTCCAGCTTGCTGGTTTATGAGGGTGTAAAGCGCGACGTAAACCGCTTTTAACTGACGCTCATATAAAGAAGCGGTATTTATGGGCCAAACAACATGAAAATTGGACAATCGAGAAGTGGTCGAAGATTCTTTGGTCTGATGAATCGAATATCGAGGTATGTAAGTACATCTTCATGACTAATATTCTTATCGTTGTATGCAATTCAGTCTACATGTAACATTAAACAAAATTAATCCTGTAGGCAAGGGGAAGCTTATGAACCACAATGTATCATTCCCACAGTAAAATTTGGAGGTGGTAGTATCATGGTTTGGGGTTGTATGTCTGCATACGGTGTTGGGGAAGTGTACCTGTGCGATGGACAGATGAATAGCCAACGCTATTTAGCCATGTTAGAGGAAGTATTAAAACCGTCTGTGCTAAAACTATTCGACCAGGATATTCCAAAATACATTTTTCAGCAAGATAATGCGCCCTGCCACAAATCGGGAGCTGTAATGCGTTGGTTCGAGGAAAACACAGTGGAGGTATTGGATTGGCCGCCACAAAGTCCCGATTTGTCGCCCATTGAAAATTTGTGGCGTATCTTAAAAACTAAGATCACGGAACATAAATGCCTGTCAAAAGCAGAATTATCAACAAAAATTCGCGAAATATGGGCTGCAATACCACCGGCAGAGTGTTACAATTTAGTAGCAAGTATGCCTCGACGAGTGCGAATTGTCATTAAGGCCAAGGGCGGAGCGACAAAATATTGATAAATTATACTATATTACTAAATAACACTTTGTACATAATTTTCACAACAGTTTTATTTTCCTCACCTCTCTTTTGACTAAACTATATAAACTATATATGTATGTATGTACATAAATTCGTAAGGTGTCTAATACATTTGAGCATGGTTGTATGTGTACGTACATACATATATCTTATAGAATTAAGAAAAGCAGTGAAGTAGAATAGATACACACCTATGCAAATATATCTTATAAATTCTTAATGCAAATTTAAAACTAAAACTTCTGTATCATATTGTAGATAAAAATCATTCATATGTGTTAGATTTTATAAAAATTAAACTTATTTCTGTTTGTCAGAGTTTTGTTCCTAATTCGACCGTCTATGTTTTTATTTGTGATTAATTTTCCCGGATAAAAGAATTTGCTAATTCCGAAATATTTCATTATACTATTTTCCAGTTCTTTGTTGTTAATTTGATCAAAGAGCGATTTATTTATTTGGAATATAAAAAATAAAAGCCTTACGAGTCTAGAAATTTCAAAATTTTCTTGAAAACTACTACTGGTAGGTATACTATAATAGAATACGAAAAATGAACCAACAGCGAAGGTTTGTTTAATTTTAAAAAGTTTATTCTTTTGTTTTTAAAAGTAATTTATTATAAATATGCATATTTATCGAATCATTCTGTATAGTTTTGTAACTTATTTTGCCTCTCCAAAAAAAAAATTTCTTTCGTGTTTTATATTTGGGAACCACATGTGATTTAACGTGACATGACAAGAAGTATTTCTTTGGATGGTCATTTTTATTTAATACTATTTCGAATGAGTTAAATAATTTTATTTATATTCGTAGCTCTATAGTTTTCTCGCTAAAGAAATTATTGAGTAATGAAAAATTTCAAGAAGCTAAACGATTGAGATACTATCGCTTTTAATACTTCAACAACTTAATTGCTATAAAATATTTAAGTATTATCATTGTATGTATTAATCAAAGGATGCAATAAGCTTTACTCACATACCAATACGAAATATACTAAGATAAGATCATCTAAAAAAAATCTGGAAATATTTAATAGAGCTATCAAGGATTACATCGTTAAGTATTTAAAATGTACTAACAATGACTATTGTTATCGATTTTATGATTTAAAAGCAAATAAATATCAGGCTTATTTACGAGAAGGTATATTTTCCAATATGCGTTCCTAACAATCGTAAACAAAATGTAAATTTAACAAACGAATGTTCCCACAAAAGGAAACTTTCAAATAAATTTAAGAAAAAATATGCTACTGTTTAACCAGTTCATGTTAATGCATAAATGAAACAATTATTGCCATTTTTTCTCTTTGTATTTGAGGAAAAAAAATAAACAATTCAATTGGCGGGAAAATCAGTCCATAAAAAATATTTATAAGTTTAACCAATCGGTGTACTATTATGGCTCGTAAGATCCGAAGGACAAACGTATTATGAAAAAGAAATAGCACACAATACTTTTGATTTTAATACAAGAGAGGTATCATTAACATGTCTCTAAGCAAATTTTTGTATCCGTTGTATGACAACTGAATTTTAAATATATAAATGAAGGTATTAAATTGGTAAAATAGACCAAACCGTTTATATTAATCGATTGCTTCCTGATTATATTCCTTTACATAGAATTAATTTAATTTTTGTATTCCATCAAAGTATATCGCGTGTTGGCATGGCGTTTATTTTAAGGTCACCCGGAAAATATGTATTTCGATAACTAAACTATGAAAAGTGCATAATTGGTTTGCAATAATTGATTTAACCGACGATAAAATAAAAAGAATCAAGCTCAAGGTATACTCACGTTAAAAAGCACGAGAGATATCTTCAATTTTCGAGCACTATATATGTATCTCTGTATCTATACGTTAAGCTTTGCACACTATGCGAACGAGTAACCACCTGAGTGAGCTTTGAAAGAATAAACAACTATAGGATCGCGCGGAGTCACTAAAGCAAGTGGGGGGGGCGGCTATCACGAAATGTGTATTATATATTATTTTGCCATTTAAACAAGAAAATTAAATAGAAGAAGATAGATGAATTGTGAAGTCATTTATATAATGAAACAGTTACGTCACGTCATTAATTAGGAAATGTTAAAAAAATATTCTAATTTTTAATTTTAAAATTGTTTTTTATTATGAAAAATGCATTTCCGACTGTACCTACACATTTTAAAATACATTTCTACACTTCTTATTTCATGAAAGGAGTTTCTAGCATTAAAATAATAGTTATTTATTTCATATATACATACGAGGGTGGACTGAAAAGTCCTCTGAATGAAAGTAAAGAAAAGAGCTTTGCGGTTTAAAACTGCATTTAGTCTCCAATACCTCGAAGCATTTAGACCAGTAGTGATCCACAAACTATACGCCTTGATAAAATCCAGAACTCTAAATTCATTAAAATAAACACCACAGCAGCTTTTATTTGTTAATAATCACCTTAATAATAATGACCTTTATTTCCAATAGGCTTGTAGCCCAATAACAGGAAAATACAAAATAGCTAACTGAGTTTAGTCGCATGTGTGTGAGATATAATAAAAAAATTTCCGGCGAACTTCTTGAAAATGAATTTTACTCAAACGTCTACCAAGAAAATGTTCAAAAAAATAAGTTTCCTCTCTAAAATACAGACCAGAGAACATTCAAATAATGCAGACAAACGTGTGAGATTCATGTATTGCATTTCGATGGTAACAATGGTTTACGATGGTCTAATGTTTCTTTCGAATGCATGATTTCCATATCCTGTTCATTCACTTAATCTCACTCCTCCATATGTTTACGTCTGGAGTATGCTAAAAGAATTCTTTTGTCGAAGGCACTCAGCGACAATCATTGACCAATTTCATAAAAAGATGCTTAATGAACTTACACGTTGCGGGTAGTTGCACGACGTACACTTTGAAAACGATGATGTAAACCAGGTATGGGCAACCTTTGACATGTTGTGGGCCAAACTTTAATGTACAAATACGTTCGCGGTCCGCGTTTAAGAGTACTGCATTTCAAAGTAGTGTTTTAAGTAGTGTTCGTAATTTTTAGCGATAAATATCACACATGAAATAATACGACAATGTCTCGCGGGCCGGATCAAATCTTACAGCGGGCCGGATTCGGCCCGCGGGTCGGTGGTTGCCCACATATGATTTAAACATAATATCGTTTCTTTAAATATCGTCTTTTCAAATGAAGCAGAAGTTAAAAGCGCCACTGAAATATTCATCAGTTTCAGAAATTCAAAAATATTTGCACCTGTTAGCTTTTAAAGGAATGTATTGAAGCAATTGTAAATCATTTTGTATTTGTATTCTAGGGACTAAATGATCCTAAATTGTACTCATTAAATCCGACATTTTATATACACTGACCTAATAATAAATTTTACAGATTTTTTCTTTCCTTGTCCCTAAAAATTTTTCACTCTTAAATGCCTTAATTATTTCCAATTTACACCAAATTCATAAATCCCTATCGAACATTAAGTAATTTGTAAACTGAATTACACTGGAATTTTTCCAAATAACAAAAGTACTAACGACTAAAGAATTAACAGTATTAAATAAGAGAAATTGAAAATTAACAGCACTTCCTTCCGTATTGTGACTGCGAAAGAGAAATTTTGAGATGACAACTTCAACGAGTATCAATAGACATTCACTGTGTTCAGGAAACATGGTGAAGTGAGATAAAAACATTTGATTGGTCTCCAATAATTGACAGGTTGTGTTTTGAAGCGATAAAACGCCGAAGTGATTAGACAGGATAATATATTTGTGCGAAGACTGAAAACAGTAAAGAAAGAAAGTGTTTTGTACGAATGAGCGAATATTTTTCCTTTGCAGCAATTAAGATTTAAACAGAATCGAAGAAACTATGAAAAAGAAAATCACTTAGGTTGTATTGTGAGATTGTGTATGGTTGTTGAAAAAAATGTCTGTAATTATGACTGCAGAATTCCATAGAGCAAAATTCCAAAATAATTGCTGTGAAATCAATTAGGAGAAAATAAAGAAATAATATTTTCGCCTTCATAATTAAAAAGAAAAACTTTTGGAGATAATGTTTATAGTAATTTGAGCAGTTATACTTGCTAAATGTTTTTTTGGTTGAAGAAAACAAAATGTAATATTTATATTATAATTTTATGAGAATATATTATTCTATTTTCGTTTATATTTTTTCCTTTTTACTGTGGAAATATTTTATTTTTATTTTGCTTTTATTTTATAACTAATTGTGACTGTCCGAGTTTCATGAAAGATACTATATGTTTTAACACAGTCTTACATTTTTGTATTACGCTTTTGAACGACATAATATTAAAAATTACCGTTATTTTTTATTAACTTAAATTGCTCGAATTTAAAATTGTTATTTTCAAATTATTTCACATTTTCTTAGATATAAAGACATAATTTATAACTGTATGACGAAGTTACTAATTTAATCGACACACTATATGTTTAACAAAAATATAAATGCAGCTATAAATACGAATTGAATAGGACATATTTTATAAGATATTAAGCTTTTTCTAAATTACACATAGTAATATACAATCATTCTCTTCGTCATCGTATATTTCTGTATATGCAAATTATATTATAATAGCTTCTTCACTACATAATTACAACGGTTTTCTTTAAAATGTAATACATTTGTATTACAAACTATCTAAGGGGGAATTTTCGTGGTAAATATATTAAAATGAGCACTAATGATACTTGTGATTATAGTTGATTCGTTTTGATTAGATCACTTTCTCTCAATTTTGCATATGATTTTATATTTAAAAAGTGTTCTGTAAACAGACAGAATTTCTTTGTAATATAAAAATACTCTCTGATTTTAAAATTTTTGTATAGTATATTATAGCTTCGAACGTATAATAGCAGAACATTTTTTTTTCGGAAAAAGTTCGTTCTTCATTGTCAGACATCATAAGTAGAGACATAAAGAGTCTAGTAAAAGAATATCATAAGATCGATAGACAAATAAGTGCTACGAGCAAGGTATAGGACAAGCTTCGTCTATAGCTTTCAACAGCAGTGGTTCCAGAGTACAAAGGCTGCAGAACAAGTTTCCTTTACAAATTTCCATTGCATCTCAAAAATAAACAGGAGGAATTGAAATGACTCTAAATCTCGAGAAAATGTGATAGGGTTTTTTATGAAGAAGCACTGAATAGGAACAGAAAATTATAATAATGGTAGCTCAACTAGAGGGGCTAGGCAAGTTAAACAAACATTTAAATATAAACTCCACAGATGAAACTATGGAGCTTATACTTGTTTGTAGTTTTTGTCAAATGAAAGAGGAAATCGTGATCCGGTGTACTATGTAATAGGTAAACTGTACAACCTCGGTTGAAGAGTTTCATAAAGAAACTGAATCCTTTGAAACTAAGGTTCGGGATAGATCAATAAGGATCAAATAGAAAATAAAACCCGAAAAAACTTGCAGACAGATTAAATATTAGCGATAGTGCAGGGCTTTAATGTACTCATATCATAAGCAAAGTTAATATTTGTATAAGTGGATGTGCAATAAATTCTATCAGAGCAAGAATCTGGATTTGACAAGAAACAACTGTGAACTTTTCCTACATTGTTAGTGGAAGAAAAATGTATGTTATACAGTAAATATAGAAGAACACGTAATTTAAGGCCATAAGTAATTCAAAGCCTCTACTTCGTCATTAGAAAATTCTTATAACAATATGGTAGAGTCTATAGATTATAATCTTAGAAGTGACATATTCTGTTACACGATAATGAAAGATGCTGCACATTACGAACAGTAGAATTAAAACTTACCTATTTATATTGTTATTCTACAGCAATCATCAGAGTCTAATGAATAATTTATCTTAAACAGACTATCAATTTTTTAAACGTTTGTAAACGAGTAATTTTTAAAGAAAAGAAAATTAACAGCGCCATCAAAATCTTCATTAGTTCCAGTGATTTAGATTTTTGTAAACAGTATTGCATCTATACTTCTATGAGACGTTACCAGAAGTGTGTTCAAGCCGATGGAAATTGTTTCATTTATAAGAATTTCTTTTCCAGAAAGTAATTTTCGTTAAGTTTTGAGAATCAAATTCAACATTTCATATTCACCAACTAATGCTTTATAAACGTAATTTTTCAAATCAAAATATTCGATTTAAATGTTTTAACAATGATGTAAATATTGCTATTATCAATTATAGTAAATAAAATTCATGAAAAGCATATGATGTGAATATTTTAACTTAGTTTCTTACTTAATTAAATTTTAACTAATCTGAGTTGCTTTTATTATTATTCTTGTAAAATATTTGAGTCTTTTTAATTATTTAAAGATTCTTTATTTACAAATTCTTGTTTTTTCATTATTTAATCTTTAATCTTTTTTTCACTTTTTCGGAATTTTTTTATTTTATAAACACATATTTTGGGTTGCTTTTGAAACAAATGATAGTAAAAAACATGTTAGCACAACAAATTAATGCAAATGGAGGGAACACTTAATTCTTAAACACTTAAAAATTAAATAAAACTAAAAAACGTCCTCGAAAGCTTTTCTTATTTATTTTATAAAATAATATAAAAATCGAAATTCCGAAACGACTCAAAAATTAAGAAACCTCAATCAAGAATTAGTAATTAAACAATAAATAACGTACATAATTATAATTTATGTTGTACATACAATATAAATTGTATATATATATATATATATATATATATATATATATATATATATATAGCATACCGTAAAACAAGACAAAATATTAATTAAATACTTAAATCACCAATTAATAAAATATATTAAATATTATTTGGAAACTTTACTTACAATATGAAATAAAAAAATTGTCCAACGCTTAGGGCACTGATGAATACTTTATAAAAAGATTCGACACTTAAGAACAAGATCAGAATAAATTCAATACGAAATGTTCCAAATTTATTTAATATAGACAAATATATTAAAATAGTTGAGAAAAGAGGGGATATTATCGCAAAATATGCTGGTATACACATGATCTTATTTTTTAAGTAAAACCGTGAACCAGAGGAAGCCCGTTTGTGATATGATTAATGTAAAGAAGAAATCACACGACCCACAATTTTCTCCAATTAATATTACGAAGCTAGTTGAATTTTCCATTTTGGTATAATCTATATTGCGATTATAATTAAAAGAAAAATTTCGGAAAAATAGGGGGCATTAATTAAATGTTCTTTACCGTCTTATGAGCATACGACTTTATAGTAAATGTATACGTTTACACTATCGGTCATATTTATTTGCCCACCCCAATTTTATGTGTTTCCTGCAATACGGACTATCTTTCGAAAAATCTGTATTATAATTATTCAACAATATTATTAGTGGAAATAATTCCATATGAATTTCTACGAAAATCTTAAATTGTTTATGATATATCGCAAAGGTGTCATAAATTGGAAAAATGCCATAAATATTATATAGGCTAATCCCTACAGTATTTACAGTTTTACCTGCATTTCCGAAAGGTATTACCAATATTGTGTTATTGTACTAACTAATTACAATATCAGGATGTGTTATTCAAAAAGGAAAATAAATTTTATGTCAGTCATCGTTCATCTTTTGTTGCGAAAACAGTGAAATAGAGAGTTATTGTGAATATTTTAATGCAATGCCGAAGACGAAGGAATTATCTGTTGAAGTGCGTGCTATGATAATTGCTTATCATCGTACGGGTAAAAGTAATCGCGAAATGCAAAAGACTTACGATTAAATCGCAGACCGTTGATTACAACGTCAAAAGGTTAGAAGAAAGTGGTACATTTTCCAACAAAAGAAGATCTGTACGACGCAAAGCGACGACATCTGCAGATGACCGGCACCTAATATGGATAAGTAGACGCGATAGACGTAAAACAGCACCAGAAATTGCTGCTGAAATGAATAGAGCGCGTGCTAAACCAATTAGTGTGTCCACGGTACAGAGAAGGTTAAGGCAAGCGGGTTTATACGAAAGAATTGCTCTGCGAAAACTACTACTACGAAAGCAAAACAAGATAAAACGACTAAATTGGGCCAAAGAACATAAGAATTGGACGATTGGTCAGTGGAATAATGTGTTGTGAACAGACGAAACTAAGTTTGAACTTTTCGGTAGTAAAAGGCGAATATTCGTAAGAAGATCCGCAGATGAAAGAGTACTGCCAGAATGTATTGTGCCTACCGTAAAACATGGAGGAGGTTCAGTAATGATTTGGGGGTGTTTTGGTGGAAGATTTGTAGGCACTCTCGCCAAAATGAGGGAATCCTAAGAAAAGAAGGCTACAAGAAATTTTAGAAAATAACGCTGTTCCTTCAGGACTAACGATTCTTGGCGAAAACTTTGTATTTCAACAGGACAACGATCCGAAACACACTTCTAGATTGTGTGGCGATTACTTGCGTCAACTAGAAGAGCAAGGGCAAATCTCTAAAATGATATGGCCAGCTCAGAGTCCTGATCTGAACCCAATAAAGCTTCTTTGGGAAGAATTGGACCGGAAGGTTCGAGAACGTGCTCTATCATCCACCACTGTACTGTGGGAACAACTTCAAGAAGCCTAGGCACAAATTACAGAAGATACACTGCAAAAATTAATTGAAAGGATGCCGCGGTTATGTGCCACAATTATCAAAAATAAAGGTGGGCAAATTGATGAGAGCAAAATTTAATAATAATTAATGATAAAGTTTTCATATAAGAAAAATGTAACTATTTTATTGATATTTTTCATTATTGTATTGGTACAATAAATAAATTTTCAGTACACATTTGATAGTTTAATAATTTTGGCTAAAACTAGGGGTGGCCAAATAAATATGACCGGTAGTGTATATAGCAAACTAAAACTATTAAGATATAATCTCCGGTTATTATAAGCACATAAATTATAAATTAATTACCCGACGGTACACTAATCGTAATTGCGAATTCATAATACGTAACCTATAGAAGTAATATTAATTAGACCTACTGAAATAGTAAAAGTTTTAGTAAGCGATAATTTTAGTGAACGCGTAAGGACAAAAAAATTTAATTCATGAACTTGCCATTATGAAACACCTGAGTGTTTCTTTAACTATGCTATTCTTTCACGTTTTATTAGGAAACAATATTTCTTTTTTCAATTATATCTACATTTTATGCTTAGAAATGCTTTGAGTTTAAAGAAATTTCACTTTTACATTAGAAATATGTATATAGATGCGAAAATATACACTACTAAAACTCATTGGATTATACATATTATAGTATAAAAAAATAAGCGTGGTGAAGTGAAAAGATAATAATAATAATAAAAATAAGCTCCATTATCTAATAGAACAAGTTCTAATTATAGGAGATACTTAAACCAATAATAATGTAAAGAAATAAGTAAAAACTGTAGTTGCAGTAGTACAAGTAAGTAAATAAATTGAAAGTAATTTTAGACGAATCATAAAAATCTACCTAGCCATGACAGAAACAAGCAATAGTATATTGCCTAGTAACGTTCGATAGTGACAATTTTCTAATTACAAAGTGTGTGCTTTACTCTTTAGTGAAACTTGGCAGAACTGGTTTAAAGATTGGTTTCGGACGATGGAGAGGTGTATTGAGTGTAAAGTAATTTACTTTAAAAAGGTTAAATAAACAAAGCTGTATTGCAAAACTTTCCTAGTACCCTTTGTATGTGTCAAATTTGACTTCAATTCGTTCATTATTTTGGGCTTTATAAAGTGTTTCGCAACAAAACAATGATTTTTTTGTGAAATTAAAACTTCGCAGTGTCATCAAATTTTTGATAGAGAAACATAATTCTCCTAAAACTGTTCACGAACGAATTTTTGCAGTATATAGGGATAGTGTTCAGTCATATTTCAAAATGAAATATTAATTAAAACAATATCGATGGGGTCGTAAATCTAATGAAGATGACCCACCATCTTTTGACAAGAAAAAGGAATTATTCGTGTTGAATATATGCCAAAGAGGGCTATAGTAACAGCAGTTACTTGCGGGAAAACGTTAACAAAATCACATGCGGCTATTGACGAATGACATTCAGGTCTAGTCACAAAAATTTTCTCTTTCTTCATGGCAATACGTGAGTTGGCGAAGCAGCCAATTTCCAACCCATTCACCGCGAGTGTAGCTTCTTTGAGCTGGACCACCCATCCTGTAGTTCAAATTTGAAAGGAGCTCCTCAGGGAATGTCATGTTGCAGACGATAACCAATTGAAAGAGGGGATTGATGCCTATGTGAATACCAACAGAAATATTTTTTTCTGATTTTCTGCGTCTGCTGTTAGGAAGAAAGCTTTTCTAGTTCTTGTAGGTAACATAAAATTAAATAAAACTATTATAATATTGAAAGGTGATAAAATGAATTGTGTGGAAAGACGTTAAATTGATACCAAAGTCTCTAGATATGTTGTTTAAATTTCTGCACAATACATAAAAAGCTGCTTTAATTAAATCAAAAGATAAAAATACGAGAATTCCCTAAATAAGAAATATTTTGATATCGTGAGATACTATGAAATTAATTTGTAAAAAGAGATTCCGCAAATCACTGTTATTATGGGACAACTTATATATACAGATAATGTTAAAAATACGCCTAAACTATGACCAAAGTAGATCGAAGCAAGAAGTAGATTATGAGAGTTAATATTTCTTTTAGGATAAACATTAGAAGAAAATAAATTTGGGAAATTTTCGTTGAATCGTTTCCTCGTTTATGGGTTTAATAGTATGTATATCATATTATTGAACCGTATTTAAGGAGAGATTAAACCAAGGAATGGAAAAGAACTTTCAAATCTTATATATAATATAAGTTATATAAAAGTACATCTTTTCATTAACCATATTATATTAGCCATATTTTCATTAACCATATTATATTTTAGATATTTTAGTTCGATTTTCTTCAAGCCGAAACAGACCATCAATTTACGAGGGGACGCCCAAAAATAAACAAAATGGCAGTGCTGTGGGTGGGGTTTGCTTAGCACGCATTCCTGTCGCTAGGTGCGCGTGACGTAACTTGTTCTGCGTTCGGTGCAGTCGGTTCTATTGCAGAATAAGATTTTATCTTATTACAATGCCTTTTCTTGTAAAAGCGTTTGCGTTTGCTCGTCATTTTTTGTAATGTCGGATTTAAGTGAACAGCGTTCAGCTTTGAAAAGATTGCGTAACGATGTGCGATGAAAGAGACCCGATTTGTGACAGACGAGGGAATGAATTTTCACCATGACAATGCACCTGCGTACACAGCCTTATCAGTTCGCCAGTTCGTAGCTAGAAACAACATTACTCCTTTGCCCCACGTCCCCTACTCACTTGATTTTGCTCCGTGCGTCTTTGTTTTGTTTGCGGGAATGAAAAGGGACATGAAAGGACATCGTTTTAATGGCGTGGAAGAGGTGATGAAAAAACGACACAGCAGCTTGCAGTCATACAGAAAAATGAGTTCGAATAATGTTTTCAAATATGGATTCTTCAATTAGACAAGTATGTAAAGTTAAATGGAAAGTATATTGAAGATGTTAAGGTTGTTTTGTAAAAAAAAAAAACAAAACAGGTTTTTATAGAGAAGTTCCAGTTATTTTTGGGTACTCCCTCGTATAAATAAGATCCCTGAGACCATGGTTATTGAGACATTTTGTGAAACTATTAAGCTCATTCCAGACACGTGCACAATACATATAGCATGGTTTTATTGTTGAAGAAAATGACACCGATGTGGATCATCTTCCTTTCTTTGAATCAATAAATTCTGCATGACATGTTCTATCTCAGAGCCATTCGTTTACTAAATGAATTATGTTTAAATGTTTTTCTTTCCTGTCTGGTACTATTATTCTATAGTTTTTACCAAAATTAATTTTTGAGTTAGGTTTAATTAACTTATGATAGTTAGTGCCGTAGAATTGGTTTATAGGGGATTGACCTTGCATTAGCTTGCAGGCTACTAACCCCGTTTCCCCTTGTATATAAATATCTAAGTGTGATAGTTTCAATATTACTCCAAGATTGCTGTAGGAGTTGTTCTCATAGTTACCGTAAACTTTTGTTTGGGAGCCATATTAATATCCCAGTTATCCATATTTATCCGTCTACAGTGTACAATTCAGTTCCCACAATAAATCCAGTTTCCCATCTTTTTTAAATAAATTGAGATAATATAGACAATCTTATAAGTTGTATCTTTACATCTTTGTTTATATTTTGATGTAAATAAATTATATTAATTTATTATTATGCATTTTATATTAAATCGAAAATTAAGTACTGTCACATATTATGTATTCAAATTGTACTTTCTTTTTGTATTGACAATTTCTATCCTTTCTAATTTCTAATTGACATCACATTTACGAAAATTACTCAACATTTAATATTGTTATAAACACAGCACAATTTTCATAATGGAAGGAAAGAAAATCTGGTAAAATTTGCATACCAGACGAATGTCGAAGGAATGAATGAAAGCAATATAAATTCAAGTATAATATTTGTTTAAATGAAAGCAATGTTTCCAATGACGTGGATTAATTGCTAATTTCCTGTTTCATTATTTATATATTGTGAATGGATATAAAATTTATAATTTGTTTACAAAGTTTCATAACATTAATATGTCAGAAATCATATTAGTAAATGAATACATCCTCGTAGTACATACATATATATGTTTACGAAATATATACAGACATACATATGCAGATAAACTTGTACGGAGACAATTTTTAAACACACTATTGCAAATGTGTATTTTTATAAATAATATGTTGAAAATTTTTACTAATTTAATCGATTAATCATTAAGTTTTATTTCGTGCTTGTCACCCGAAGTATCATTTTACAATTAGGAATAATATAATACCATTATAAAGTGTATTATGTATTCAGTCTAATGAAACAAATAAATCAAATATGTAAGAGGTGGTATAAATGTTTCCGAAATTTGGATCATGTTGTATATACACTTTGTGAATCAGTATGCTAACTGGCGCCATTGTAAATAAATAGAAAAATTCTTTAAGTACAGCAAATCAATTTACTATTTTAAAACTGAAACTTTTGAAAAGATTAAAAGTAATCTTTTCAGTTTCAATTGCACATGAATACATGTATGTAGTACATATACATTTTTAATAATTTTGCAAAAACTCAATCTTAATCTTGTCTATTTAGGTTTGAATAAAAAAAAGTCAATACTATAATGTACATATTCATCAAATTGTTAAGATAAATAAGTAGGTGGCTTATAGCGTATGTCTGGCTAGATAAAATCTTCAAGTAGATCTGTTACATAGCTATTACGTACATATATGTAATATTTGTATATCGGTCAGTGATCCTCATATTATTTCATGTAATAAAAAACTGTTATGTGTGTTACAAATTTGGGGTGTGTATTTCCTATATTATTTAGAAAATGTATAATTTCTTGAAGAAGTTACTGGTACAGTACATACCAGGTGTATAAATAAAGTATCTACTTTAGAGTGTTTTTTATAATTTTTTGATGAAAAAATTATAAGAATGTCTAGTTATATATATATATATATATATATATATATATATATATATATATATAAAATATATAAAACTTTTTTATAAAAACGTTTGTTTACAATTTCGCCTTGAGACATAAATTCTCTGTGAACGTTCTCCTGGTTAATAAAAAAGGGCAAATCAGAATATACTAAACCATTTGAAGATCCGGTGCTTTGATAAAATACTAGGATAGACGTGTTGAAATTTTGCAAAAGTTTCCATCGCATTGTTCCCTAATTTTAAATAAAATTCGACAGCACGTCACTGATTTTGCGAACACCCTAGAAAAATTCAATTCCCGAAAAAAATTGTTAGGGACTATCAATAGCCATTAGGGAACAAACTTGTATTGAAGGCACATCGGTTGTTAGCCTTCCATTCCACCAAAGAGGACACCAGCAGTGCTATCAGATCAAACATTGCGCAATCAGCATCACTACTTTACTAAGACACCTTGTATCAATCGCAAAAGTTTTTGCAATCAAATTATGCTTTTATTATTACAAGTATTCTGTCCTCTACTTATTTATTTATATAGACTACAGCTTCGTCTACCGAATAAGAAAAAGAAAATTATAATTTTATGACTAACGAACTAGTATTTCAGTTGCTGCAACAGTTGCTTCTAAAAATTCCTACGAAATTTCTTACAATTTCCCAATTTCTGTGTTACATATCGATTGCCCATACATTAATTATTGCTCATCGAGTTCTTTTACCTAATTTTAAGCTGTGCTAATGTTATAAATTTATATTTCGTAAACAAATTTTGCTGAGATTACGTCAATTATTGTTGAGATTACGTCAATTATTTTGTTATTACGTATTCGTGTAAATTAAAATATATGTTTTTTTTAATCACTTAAGGTTGATATAAGTATAACCCTTTCCACATTAATTTTCGTATTCTGTATACGTATTTCGACGACTAGTTTGTCATCATCAACAGGTAATTAAACACTGGGCGTTTTGGCTTTCGACGGTACAGATCGTGTACGGAATTTGTTTCGTGCGGGTGTTGTCGTAGTATTCCAAGTACGATACTGTTGAATTATCTGCTGAAGATGACAACTTAGTTGTCGAAATACGTATACAGAATACGAAAATTAATGTGTAAAGAGCTTATAGATCGACCTTAAGTGATTAAGTTAATCAACCACAGGCTGCATCGAAATTACTTTAAAGTGTATTCTTTATTATTATTTAATATTTCAGTACCATTCGTGATCAATAGGACATTGGCAATAAATTTAGTAATATTCCGAAACCTATATTGATTCAATGCGTTTTAATTTCCTTACTTGTGAAAGACCAAGTAGTTGAATACCGCGGCATTGACAAGTTTTCCTTAACAATTCAAGCTTTCCCAGATTTATAGAATCGTACTGTAGTTCTTGTTCATAAAAAGGGATGATTTGTTTTTATGATTCAAAGGTATAGTGTACAAAGAGTTTGTACCAACTAGTCAAACAGTCAATACTGTATATTATCTTGGTGTTATGAAGCGTCTTTTGGCGCGTATTCGTTGTGAACATGGTAGCTGGCGTTTGTTACATAATAATGCGCTCATCGCTCGACGCTTATCACTGATTTTCTAACTACAAATAGCATTTTAACTATCACCGTATTCACCGGATTTGCCCCCCTGTAGTTTCTATCTATCCTCCAAACTGCATTTGCCGATGAAAGGGCAGCGTTATGCCGACGTCGAAGCCATTAAAAAGGCGTCGGCAGCGATCTTCAAGTACATCTTGAAGATGAACTTACAAATTCATTGGATAAGTTAGTTGATCCTGCAAAACATTGTATTGAAGCCGAAGACAACTACTTTGAATAAAATAAATGAATTTTACCAAAATAGTAAGCGTTTGTTTTTATTTTTAAAAAATTCCGTCGGAGACAGAATTTCCAAGTTTTTTTAACTTTCGAACCATTTAATAAATGGAAGTTGAAGCGGTGTATCTACCTGCGAATATCTGAGTCTGTGTAGATGAAAGCACCTACACATGGATTTTAAAAAAGTATGTAAAGGTAACTATTTTTAAATAGTTTGTAATTTGAAAAACATGTACATACATACATGTATAGCCGAAGTATGAAACACTAAATTTTATTTAATAAGCAAAGACAATAATACAATTGTGTAGTAATAAGATAAGAGTAATATCTAGATAATGTAATTGAGTTCAAAATTAACATAATTTATATGTGCATTCCGAATATTTTGCGTAACTCTAGAAACTTTACATATGTACACGTTTAGACGGACTAAACACAAATCATGTGATTACATCCAACTGTTAGTTTAACAATACAATTTTAACACATCGATAAACAATATTGTAATTCGTATTTTAGATTAAACAATCAGCTAAATGAAGACTGGAGTACATCTTATCTGTTTTGGAAATAAATTACAAAAAGCTTATTTAATAAATGTACGAGGGTGATCCCAGAAGTACCCGATTCAACAAAGAAAATGCCAAAATTTTGGAAAGAAATACATTTATTTTTCAGCATAATCTCCTTTCAGCTTTATACACTTTTCCCAGCGATGTTCAATAAGTTCGATACCCTATTTATAATAAGAACTGTCTTGCTCCTCAAAATACCCATTAACTTCCTCATCGTTAGAAAATCTTTGACCACTGAGCCATTTTTGCAAGTTTGAAAAAATAATGTAGATTTTATGCGCCGATTTATAACCACATATGACAGTTGCGTTCATCACTGTATGCCAGAAACAAGATAACAATCTCACTAGTGGCAGCACAGTTCTTTTCTTCCGCTAAAGAAGGTGATAGCTGTTCTATCTGCAGGAAAGGCAGCTTTCATTTTTTGGAATGCAAAAGTTATTTTTTGTGTTAACATATAGTATAATAGCTTCCAAACGCATATTATGCTAGTCTTTTAGGCAAATTAATTCAAAAAAGTTAAAGAAAAGCGTCCTGATATTCCTAAGAAAAATATTATCTTTGACCAAAATAATGCACGATCACGGCAAAAATTAACAAGCATTGCTTCGATTAGTTGCTCCACCCGCCTCATTTGCCGGATTTAGAACCTTGCAGGTCAAAAATTTTCATTAGACAACAATGCTAAAACTGCTGTGAATACTCATTTTAATGAGATTGGGAATTTTGAATTTTATTAAGGCATAGAGGTTTCGGATAATCGATGGCGCAAATGTGTCAAGGTGACAAGAGATTATCTTGAAAAATAAAAGCAATTTAAAACCTCAGTTGTTTTGATTAACTGCGTTCTGTTATTTATATGCACAAGTCGCTATTGGTTTGTCAACAAAAATAATGTTGAATAACGGTTAAAGCGATGTAAGTGCATTCACTTCTGTCTGATAAATGAATGTACATTTCTCTCACTACTTTATATATTTGTAAGTCTCTTTTCTATTTTTCATTACACGATCTTGTCAGCCCACCCTTGTAATTTATAATAATATTTTAACTATTATCGTTCTTAGAAAAACAACTTAAATTGTTACGCTTAGAATTTCATAATTTTTATTTTCCATTAAATTTTTGACGTGTTGCAAAAGCTAAAGGATAAATAAGACCGTTTACCATGTGTTCATACAACACTTATTTTATGTTTAGTTTTATATTATTTTATTGTTGCTAATTGTTTGCCATTAATGCTTCCATTTATGCATTATATATTGCACGTACAGTTACGTTGAATAAACAGTTACTATTCTATTTTTATAAACATTATATCGTGAGATCAATTGAATTTATAATTAGGCTTCACGTTTTGCTTAGTAAGTAATGTTACTGCTGGTGATGTTTATCACAGTGCTCCATAATGTTAAATTTTAATGATATTATTATAATTTTATCTTCATATGAACCTGAAATGAATGACAATTATTAAAATGCGATTCACCATTTAAAGCGTTCTTCCAAACTAAGTTGTCACCCAATTTATAAATTTAATTGATCTCACCAGTATTATTATAACATTCGAAGATTATAGGACGAAAAGTGAGGCTTAACTACTAGGACCATCTTTAGGAGCGACTTAGTATTATATTCTAACTTAACCGTTCTTTTCATGGTGACAGGTGAAATTTGGTTAATTTCCGACAATCGATTTTTAAAGTATAGCAGTATGAAAAAAGCGTCAAAAAAGTCCTAAAAAATAATTCATGGTACGATTCTATAATTATTTTCTAAAGGATTAAACCATTTCAAATTTTGGCTGATATGCATCAAACTTTGAGTTGACAATATTTTTTCTAAAACCGCAGTTTATGTATGCGTTGGGCGATACAATCGTCGTATACAAATCTGGGAAGAATCAATAAAATTAATTGCTTTGAGGGTTGGAGAATTGATATCAGACGATAGTAATGGAAGTAATCCATGTACATCACATTTTATATATAGAGTTGGGGATGTTCACTCTGCCACAATGGGTGCCGCGAATTCTGAATTTAGGTGGGAAATGAGAAAGAATGCGTCAAACGATAAATTAACTATGTAATGGGAAATATTTTTTTTTCAAAGATTTGTTAGAAGAAAGCCAAAGCTTTCCCATTGGTGGGTAAGGTAATGGCTTGATTTTTATAGTCTACCTTGCAAAGGACCAAATTATTATGGTGGTTTACTAGATAAAGTTAAGAAAACGATCTCTAAAAAATTATTGAAATTACCCATAAAAAAGATCTTTCTTATTACAACTCGTTCTCTTATATCAGTCAAGTACTTTGCAATCGGCCTACCCTATTCGCCGATTTTAGTATCAAGTGACTTCCATAGACTCATCTTTTCTGTCTTCGATTAAGGTTTCGATCAGATGAAGAACTTATTGTGCCAACGTAGAAGTTTTTTGAAAATCTCGAGAAACATTATTATAAAAATAGCATAATGGTACTTCAGCATCGTTGCTTCAAGTGCACGGATATGTTGAAGAATAATGAAAAAACGTAATTCTTTAACTTACTTGTTGCATTTTAAGTTCACATCCCAAAAAATCATTGGTACTGTGACGCAAGTAATAAACATTCGAGTGGCAATAATAGTCTATATCTTTTATTATATATTAATAATAATATAATAATCATCCCTCAACACTTTAATGCCAATTATAGGGATCTTTAGCAGACTATGAGTTAGTCTCGTGGTGCGACTTAAGACCTTTGTCTGTCAGCATTCGCTTAAACAGTAAAGGGAAACTATGAGAAACAGGCCCAGACAGCAGGCCACCGGACACGAACCCGACACCCTGAGCGTGATAACCCAGTGACTTACAACTGAGATATAAATCGACTTTATCGTTAAAGCTGATGTCTAAATCTACATACCAGAATTATCAGACTGGTACAAGTTATTCCTTTTTCTTCTTTATTTAAGCACAATTATTGTTAATCTTCAGAACCGTCTCGTGTTTGCTTGTGTGATAATGGCACCCTCTTATGTGACTTAGAATTCTATTTCCTCATGGCTTTCCATTTTGTGTTATCTTTGCTATTCTGTCTTTCTTTATCCGATTTATATGCCGCCCTTTCCATAGTTCCTAAAAACTATTTCGTCATTGTTGTGTTCGCCCTTGATACGTCTTACCCACGTTTTATATATTCTGGTTTTACATTTTATTGACAAGTTTCTATTTTTCAAATAACCTGAAATTGTGACCGCTTTGTTGGTTTGTTGTTTTATGTCGGCGGTTAAATCGTCTATTCTCGAAATTCGTATCGGTAAGTATTCGAATGGTCTTGAGATTTATTATTGTAGTTACAGAAAGTTTCATGACTCGAATAGGTTTCCTGGCTATTCTCATATATTTGGTCTTACTAATAGAAATGATCACGTTGAATCGTTTGGTTTAGTTTCAGAATGTGCGGGGCATTTGTTGGAGATCATCTTCCGATTCCAAAATGAAAGTTACATCACCTGAATAGCAGATTATTTTGATGTTATTCCCCAGACGACATCCCTTACCTTTTGTTTCAGTTATTTGTACTTGTATTATATTCATTATAGTATTATTATATTTATTTTGCAATTGCACCCCGCTAGAAAAAAAAATCGAAGTTTGTAACTAATCCTGTTTAATATTACAATAAAACACACGTTTAATCGTTTTTACATATTTCTAAGTTGTCTCTGTAAATATATTGGCTACCAATCTTACATTATTATAATCATAGACTTAATCTAGTCGAAACCATATGGCTCTCTGGATGGTGTAAAAATAAATATTTATTTACCTACTAATTGCCCGTTTATTCACTTACTATATGGTATTATGAATTAAAATACGATCTGTGCGAATAGGCCTTAATAGAAAGACTTATTGCATAACAACGCAAGACAAATAGCCGCGCTCTTGATCATGAGGCAACAAGGAAACGGTCTGAATTATTGTAGTCGTAAAGTCTACGATCGCTCTAGCTGCGACCGACATTATTCCCGCGTATAATGTCCGATACAAAGGCATCGTATAACGTAATTCTTATTTCAATAAATTAAGCAATCTCAAAAATTGTCCTGCCTACGGTCAACTCGTTAAATATAATGCGGTCCGCCTACTGAAATGACATCACAACTGGCCGTAAGGACATAAAAACTGTGTTAGTCGGAAGTATGCTTAGAGACTCAAAAATTAGATGCGTTGGTTGTTAATATTAGTTTACAATTTTGGTGCGTGAATATCTTTCGTCTTAGATAATTTCTTTTTGAAAACAGATGTTTTTTAAATGAAATACCTGTATCTTTATAGGTTTATTAATAGAGAATATTTTACATCTTGAACTGACTACAATTTTCTAAAAACCAATACGTACTACACCAAATCGTTAATAGTTAGTAGCTAACTAAATCTAAACCTAGATAATTCAAAATCTTATCACCTTTAAATGTCAAGAACGTTTTTACAGGATGTAATAGAAATATCTTTCGTATATTGAACGTAAATAACCAAGCATTGCTAGGAGCTATTCAGAAACTTATTTCGCACTTTAAAAGAACAATGTTTAGCATTTACCTTACACACTATATTGTACATACCCAGGACTTATGTCGATAGATAGTTGGTGGGCATGCGTACATATCTACCATATCAATTAGTCGCTATCACGGTGTAGAATGGAGTAAAAACAGCGTGAATTTATGATTCAGACTTACTTCAAACGTCTCCGTTACCACAACAACGCTTATTATCGTAGATAATTTATATTCAGTTGACATGCTAGAGTTCCGGAAAGGAAAGTCATTTTGTTATGGGTCATCAATTTGGGAAGAACTGGCCCAACTTTAAAAACTTAGACGGTTGGTAGGCCTCGTAGTAGTCGAATATTAGAGAACTTCCGTGCAATGGGACAAGCCAGTTCATCATCTCCGTTTAGTCGACATGCTAAAGTCCCTAACAGGGAAACCATTTTGTTATGGATCATCAATTTGAGAAGAATGTGATCGACTTTAGAAAGTAATCCGGCTGATAGGCCCCGTACTGTTCGAATGTAAGAAGATATTCGTGCAGTAAGACAAGGCATTGCACAATCGTCTCAATGTTCGTCCACAGGAATATACATATTTAGTTGCTATGAGACTATCTAATTGCAGTTTAGGCAGAGAGAGAGAGAGAGAGAGAACTTTATAAAAATAGATATGACTTATAAATTAGGTTTGCAGATTCAGTGAACGTGATTGTTCTAACTGAAGAGCATTTAGTGAGAGAATTCTAAAAGCTATACCAGTTTGACTGTAATATAAAGTGGCGAAGCTCACTTTCATCAATCGACTACAAAATTCACTGTCACTGCATGTCACTCTCTGGTGCACTATCGTTGAATTCGAAATTATAGATCCATACTATGACAATAACTTCTGATCGTTACAAATCAATGCTACATAACTTTTTGCAGTCGAAACTCAACGAAGTAGGGAGTGAACCTGAAGAAATTTTTCCAGGGCGTTTGATCTCTTTACAAGGTGACATTCCATAACATTCCAACCCTTTCCCCAGATTTCGCACCTTGCGATTCTTTCTCTGGGAATACTTGAAGGCTAAAGTCTATAAACAGAAACCGCACTGGATGATCTGAAAGCTGTCATCTGTCAAAGAATCGAAGAATATCAGCCAATATGACCAGGAAAATAATGCAGAACTAAATAGACTGCGACCACAGTGAGGTAAACTACTGCTTTACACAGTTGCTCAACGGACACGGGTTCTTCAGTACATATTTGGCCAAAATAGATAAAGTGAAGAATACAGCTTGGCAACGCTCTCCAAAATACGATGCCCAACACAGTTTCTTTAAGTGCGAGAGGAAGACAGAGTACAGAAACGCGCTACAATACGAAATAGGCCCTTTGACACCGGACAAAGTTATGAAAATAATGTCTGGAAATGATGGCTGGCAGGAGATAGATTGCCAGGTTCGTGGAAAGGTGTTGAAAATGAAGAAAACTGAGACCGAAGTAACGATGGTGGCTAATTAAGGCTAATTATAAGATGGAGTCCAAAAGTAATACAAATAACTGTTCCAGGATGGAATTTTCACTTTGCCAAAGTGAGTTAGCGGGTGCAAGCTTCACACAATGAGGAACTCAGTTCCTCTCCTGAATGCATTAGCTAGGCGTTTTCCTCACAAAAAAAATACTATTGCGGAGCAGCTATATATAGAATAACACAAACAACTGGATATCCTTACTGTAGTAAACAATTCTTACTAACACAAAGGAAAATAATGGCTGTAAACAAAATTTCAGTTTAGGTATTTCTTTTTTTTTCTAATAGTGGAGCTTCTATTAAGTTGATTCACCTGAAATATTCTAATAAGGTCCATTAGAAAGACAAACATCTTTATATAGATGTTCTTAAATATTCTTAATATCAAAAGCATTATTCCAATGACGTACATAAATACTATACTATTATTGATTAAATTGTTTTGTTTAAATAACTTAAAGACCGTTAGTGTGAATGGTTAATAGACAATCATGTAATATAAACAAATGATAGTAATTTATAAGCTGATAGGAGTAGTAAAAATTAAATTCTTGTGATTGAAATACAACAAACAAAATTTAAAATTATGATTTTATTGCAATTTATATTTACGCACTGCTAATATAAACACATATGTGAAGTATTGCAATTACATACATACAAATATCATTGCATAACAAAGAAATAAGTGCAAATTGCTCTCAAGAGATAAACAAGTGTTTTTTCAACGCGTATAGTTTCTATTTTTATCTCATTACCTTTTATTCAAAAGGCAGCCTTGACTTCCATCACAAGTAATGTAATGACATAGATCATAGACAAAGTATAATGGGCTCTCTTGCAAAGTTCACTGTCTACCTACAGAGAGGAGTTAAAAATTTGCATTATCAACAGTGTTCGGGACATTCCTTCCTGTTTGCATTTGTACAATTTAAGTGGTTATATAGGAGTAACGCATTGATAATTGCTTGCAGTAAATCTTTCTTACCGGTATCTAGTTACCTTAATGGCTTTGAAACGTCAATTGACTTCGAATCCAAACTTGAAATGGGTCGTTCCTATAATGGACTAACGTTTTATAAAGTGCCATGTATTTTGATTACTTTGCACTTCCTGTAATGTATTCTGTTATCTTAGAATGGAAAGAGAAAAAATTCACGATAAAAAATAATTAAAAAATACTAGTTACTTAACCTACATTTGTTTAAATATCTGACACATAAATAGAATTTATTTACGTTAAGAAATATTTGTACATTATGAGAAAACAAAAAGTCACAACATTCTAAAATTACCAATTTAGAAAATTCATTATTAAAATAATAACTCCACAATCTGATTTATGAATTTATTTCCTGCTGCCTGGAAATTCTACAATTCGTAAATCTGAAGATAGGAATGAAAATTTAAAAAAAATAAAAATTGCACAGGTCTGCGATGGAAAAATTGTTTAAAATAACAGCGTGTTTCAAAAGGAATACACGTATTACAAAGTATTATTTTGTCCAAACTATCGATCGCTGCCCCTCGACTCGGCTATTGGAGAAACGAATACATAGTCTAGTTTATTTAATAGCCGCTAGATGTCAGTTGTCTTCTGTTTTTCTTGGTAAACCTCATATGTTTAAAATGGTTACTCCGCAGCAGAAATCATTTTGTGTTCTCGAGTTTGCGAGGTGCAATTTCGTGATTACAGTGCAAAGACATTTCAGGTTGAGCTGCCAAATTGATCCTCCGAATGGGTGGAACATTCGCAGATAGTATCGACAGTTTGTAGGTATAGGATGTGTATGTAAAAGAGAGAGTCCTGGCCGCCCGTTGTGTTTCTGAAAAAAATGTTGCACGAATTCAAACTGCATTCCAACGTAATCCTTCAAAATCAACTCGTCGTGCCAGTCGGGTGTTACAACTGCCTACAATAACAATTTGGCGTGTTTTGAGATGTCGGTTGGTTATGAAGCCGTACATGTTACAATTGTTACAAGCTCTGCGTCCTGATGACAAACGGAAAAGTGTGGCATTTCGTAACGAGATTCATGATGCTATTGACAATGTTAATACTTTCGCACAATGCATCGTGTTCAGTGATGAAGCGACTTTCCATGTTAGTAGTCTGGTAAACAAACACAATGTTCGAATTTGGGATCTACAGAACTCATATGCAGCCATTGAACATGTAAAAGATTCGCCTAAAATCAATGTGTTTTGTGCGATATCCCGATCATCTGTTTACGGCCCATTCTTCTTTGATGGAAATACGGTTAACGGTCAGCAGTACCTCGCTATATTACAAAACTGGTTGTTTCCGAGGCTGCGCTAAGACAACTTCATTTTTCAACAAGACGGGGCCGCCCGCACTGGACTCGCCAAGTGCATGAATATCTGAATGAAACTCTACCGAACCGTTGGATTGGTCGTCAAGGAGCTGGCGACTTAGCATGTCTCAGCTGGCCTCCACGATCACCTGATTTGGCGCTCTGTGACTTCTTCCCGTGGGGTTTCGTCAAAGGCAACGTTTATAGACCACCACTCCCACAGAACCTGGAAGAGTTGAAGAATAGGATTCGTACTGCCATATCATCAGTCACGAAGGACATGCTTAGCCGAGTATGGGAGGAATTCCAGTATCGATGTGATATTGTTCGTATCGCTGATGGAGGACTTATTGAACATCTGTAATCTGAACTTGAGAGGTTCGTAAATGTGTGTGTAAAGTTTCATATTCGTATGTCTTAAAGTTTAATAAATATATGCATTCGAAATACGTATATTCTTTTTGAAACATCTGTATAATCAGTGATTTTTGTAGCTTTTTGTACGTTAATTACGGAAAGAATAATAAAAAAAATCCACCATGTATAGTTTAGTAATAAATTTCACTTGAAATTATTGACAACTGGGTATTTTAGGCAAGTAAGCATTATAGTGTTTAATTTAATAAAAATAATTAAAATTAGGCTTAGATTGGCCGTGGGAAACATTAATTTTGTCAGGTGACAACAGTAAGTAGCTGCTGAACCTTTGTTTGCTTTCCTCATACAGTGTGTCTCTGGACTCTGTTCTATACATATGTGTTTTCTGAATTTTGTTGAAGTGGCAAGTATTACATTTTATATTTCGTGTTATTAATTATAATCAACAACGTAAATTATAATTTACGATGGCTTCTAGAGCGTGTGTTACTTCGCCCCATTGTTTTTGCTACATTTATGGTAGTTATGTTGTAAAAAGACAATATTTCCGATTTCGTTAAAAAAGTTTCCTTCGCTTACTTTGAGATGAAGTTAGGCGATCAAAATAAACCTTGCGCCCCCCCCCCTCAAATATGTTCAATTTGTGTTGAAGAATTGAGGCAGTGGAGACAAAATAAGAATCAAACGCTATTTTAAATGGACTTGTAACATGAGATGAAAAATACATTATCATACGAAGTTTGGCAAGTAAACAACGAGATTTTTGCGCCCGAGATAACAACATTGAAGCACTAACATCTATATCATCATGTATTCAGGACACGAAGTGAGACGAGTTGAACAGATTTTTGACTAAATTCGAATTGTGTGTCTTCCAATATGACCTTAAAATCAAAAGATATAAAATTTAGTTGGTGGAAGAGGAATAATAATGATCAACGAAGGATAAGGTGCTGAAGTTACAAGTCAAGATGATGTACCTTCCTTTTTTTGATATTCGTTTCATCAGGAGTTTGTATCGACTGGTCAAACAATAAATTCTGAGGTTTACCGCGAAGTTTTGAAGTCTCTGAGAGTTTGACTGAAAACATATAGTTAATCCATCGTAACAACGCTCCGTCACATTTAACGTTGATTATTCGTGAGTCTTTGATTATATATGGAATTCTTGTGCTCCTTTAAGCCCTCTCCCCCTCCTATACACCTCTGACTTTACCTCTTCACCTCAACCTTTTCCTCTTACCAAAGATAAAGCGAAAAATAACTCATTTCGAAAAATAAGACATTCAGAAAGCTTCCAAGATTACTCTTTGGAAAGAAAAGATCGTTGTTATATCGAACTATATTATTTATTATATGATTCAGTACTTGCTTGTAAATAAAAAAGTTTTCTTGTTGAAAAAACCAGACTGGAAAAATTTAATTAGACCATTGCATTTGATAAAAACCAATTTCGAATATTCTCACAAATAGGCAGGGAGCTTTTCTGTTACATGAGAATGTAATACTTCATCACAAACTATTTTAAAACTTAACTATTTAAACAACAAAATTCTACAACACCTGCTATATTATTGTTTATCCCAACCAATTTATCATTTCTTTGAATACTTACACGTTTTCCTAATTAAAAAAGAATTTTTTAATGAAGAGGAGATCAAACCGCTGAAACTTTCACCACCTTCAGCGATTCAGATCTTTTTCAAAATGATGCGAGGATCAATAGTTTTTGAGTGTGAGAAAAGAGGGCAGTACTATTACAGTTCTTATTTGTTTTTCAACTTAATAAATTGAATACGAAAGAATTATGTGCAAGATGGGTGCCACATTTGTTGACTGTCGACCACAAATGTGAACGCATTTCAGCTCTCGATTTAGCAAACTAAAACATGATCTGAAATTTTGCGTCTAATAAAAATAACGGTTGATAAAATTTAGATACACCATTATATACACGCGAAATACAGCAATAATTGAAACAACGTGAAGCTGACACAAGTGCTTCGAACACGACAAAAACCGTGACTATTACCTTTTAGGGCTACTGTTCTTCTTATCGGATATCTTCAGAAAGATAAAACGATAATAAGTGAATACTATGCATCTCTTTTAGATCGAGAAATTAGTTAAAGACGAAAGGTGTGCTTACTCCTGACTTCACTATAATGCACGTGTTCTCACTTCGGCTGTTTCAATGCTAAAAAATAATTGAAGCAATAGGCAGCTGACACAAGTGCTTGGAAGAAGACAAAGACCGTACACTCGACTAGTACATTTTAGTGCTACAATAGGAATCTTCCTATTGGCCATCCTCAAAGAGGTAAAACGATAACAGGTGAATACTACGCATCTCTTTTAGATCAAAAAATGAGTAAAAGATGAAATTTGTGGTTACTGCTTACTTCACGATAATGCACGTGTTCTCACTTCGGCTGTTTCAATGCTTAAAAATAAATGAAACGATAAGAACTCGACACAAGCGCTTCGAAGAAGATAAAGGCCCTATACTCGACTACTGCCTTTCAGTGGGGTTCACGATAATGCACGTGTTCTCACTTCGGATGTTTCAATGCTTAAAAATAATTGCAACGATATGAAGGCGACACAAGTGCTTCGAAGAAGATAAAGGCCGTACACACGACTACTGACTTCTAGGGATACAGTGAGATTCTTCTTATCGGCCATCTTCAAAAAGGTAAAACGATTACAGGTGAATACGACACATCTTTTTTAGATCAAAAAATGTGTAAAAGCTGTTTCAAAGTTAAAAATTCGTAACTGCATTTCGGACTGTTTCTGCATCTTATGCACCAGATTTGGTCCTCCCAGATCTTTTTCTTTTTCTTAACCCGAAAATTTGGCTCGGCGACAAGAGATTTGTGTTGAATAAGGAGACAATCATTAAATCTAACGCAACCACATAAGGACTCAATCCGGTGGTTTCATGTCTTGTTGATCTTAACGCACAAGCAACTTTAGGGAGATATATGTCCCATTCGCGATAATTATCTGATACAAATGCGGTAGCATAGTCTTAATGACTCGATTCACACGTTTGGTAGGATTGACTTGAGCATGATAACAGGCGGTATATAGGCCTAACCTCATAAGTCGATAACAACTGAAGGTCTAAACTTTGGTCTAAACTGTACCCCATTATCTGAAATAATTCTCTTCGGAACTCCAAAAACCAAAAAGACATCTTCGAGATGTTCAACAACCCTATTAGCATTACCTTTTTTTAGAGGATAACACAAGGTAAACTTACTAAGAAGAGCAACGATAACGAGAATACAGCTATTACCTCTCTTAGATCTCGGCAAAGGTGCAACCAAATCAACACTAATAACCTCCCATGGTTTCGTAATATGAGAATATCCACCCATTTCCCCTGCAATCGCTTTCTGTTTTGGTTTAGTTCTCAAACATATCTGACATTTTCTTATATAAGTGGCAACGTCATATTTCATCTTAGGCCAATAGTACTCAGTTGCGAGTTAATTAAAGGTTTTGAAGATTCCTAAATGTCCACCAGTTGGGACATCGTGATTATCGTGTAAAAGTTTCGCACGTCTGTCTCTTGGCACTACAATCTTCCAATTATCTTCCTCAGAGTGCAATCCACACGCACAATAACAGCAGTATTCAGCCTGCCTTAATATATCTTCTGATTACAACGGTAAAGATATCCAAATCACCATGTCCGAAATTTATTATTTTTATTGTCCTATATGTAACAGTGATTACAACGATACTGGATAAAATGTATATTATATATGATAATACATTATTTTAATTAACTTATGTTTGAGTTTCTGTATATACAATTTTTTTCAACAAAAAGTTCATTATTTTTTAATAAATAGAAAACATAATGAAATAATTGCCCAATACATAGAAACTAAATCAAATAAAGTATTACGTTCACTGATAATATTTTATACTCTCTCACATATGTTAAAGAGAAGTGTTTAAGATAAAAAATTATGAATCTAGTATACAGTACTACTAGTACGCACATTTAATATTTTCTTCGATTTCTTTTTCATAATTTATTCTTTTCAAGGAACTAAAAATTGAGCATTTAATCCGAACACGTATCTTTTTTTTTTAGTTTAAACGTAATTACGATTACGACTCTTGTAATGGATGAGTGCGTTTTAGTTAACGATTTCTCTACGCTCTACTTTACAAGGAAGAAAAAATTATTTTCATGATAAGTCCGCTTTCAACAATCAGTGTTCTACAAATTGGATTTATGAGATAAGAGGTATTCCATTCGAGCATAGCATGATTGTGCTAGATATACTCTTCTAGTATTATAGATAACAGTACAAACAACTTTTCAAGTAGTGTAACTTCTCGCTGTTGTACAATTTTTACATTTTCGTTATTGTAATATGCAATTGAAACATTAACCGATAAATACGAGATAACTAATGCGAACTACATTGTTTACAACGGCGAATATATGCCAAGACAATTTATTAAAATTCATCTAATTAAGTCACTGTTTCACTGCCAACAATATATACTGTGTGACCAAACAAGCCGGGGAAAGATGTATATTTTTTAATCATGTTTTGTGCAATTGTTTACCGTCTTAAGAATAACAAATACTTTTTATAAATTGTTTTAGATTTAGTCGCTACTTTTGTGTGTTTTTCAGTGTTGTACTCAAAAACGAAAACCGTTTTTTTCTATCATTTAGGATTTTCTCACAAAAAAAACGAATGTATTTCAGGAATAGTAAGCCAAATACAAAAAATTACGGAATGTATGTATAATATTATTATATATTTTATTAAAATCATAAGTAACCAAACATTTTTCTTACACAACACAAAATTAGTAAAACTAAATGATCTTCTTATTTAATAGTGCTTGCAGTATCGTCTTCGCCCCCCATTGTTTTGTGCTTCTTCTTTTGTAGGATAGCTGGAGATTGTCGCTATTCAACATCCAGCAATAGTCCGCTATCATATTAACATTCCACCTTCCTTAATATCGCTTTTCTATTTCCTTTATATCTTGGTGAAATCTTTCACCTTGTTTCTCGCTGACAGCACCAATATTGTCTGGAAGGTAGTCTATATGTGAGTGAAGAAGATGTACTTTTAGATTCATGTTACAGACTAAATTCTTGAAGCTTTCCAATATTTCAGCTGCAATGGCCTTGTTGTCAGAATCCTTTTTATTCCCAAGAAATCTGGTTACAACAAATTTAAAAGATACTCATGCTACTTTTCCTTTTGGTCCCATTTTTGTCACAAAGTTGTCATCCTTTATAAGCTTTCGGATGTCAGGTTCAACATATACGTCTTCTGTTGACTTCATCTCAGGTGAACCAAAAAGCTATTGACAAAGATATCGAAAGCATTCTCCTTCCTTTGATAAGGCCTTAACAAATTGCTTCATCAGACCCAATTTAATGTGAAATGGAGGAAATAAAACTTTTTTGGATCTAAAAGACTCACCTTCTCAATATTCTTTATAGTAACCTGTAAGGTTTTTCTGACTGATTACTCTTTCTAACGTAACGCTGTTACTTTGTTTATATACTGTGCTGACCGAGCAACAGTGAAGTGACTTTTAAATCGCCACAAATAGTCTATTTATGGCTTGAATGGCTGAGTTTGTAGAAGACCACTTCAAGCTTTTGCTACGTTTCCTTTAAGTGAACCGAATGACAAACGGGTACTAAAGTATACTTATTGCAATTGTGTAGAAGAACTGCTTTCAAGTTTCTCTTTGAGGAGTCTCCAATCAATATTGAAACTTACCATAACTCCAGGGACGTTGTTACAATAAACTAAGTCACATTCTTGGGAAAAATAAGAGACGAAATCCTTTTTTCTATGTTAATACCACCAAAAAGACGTACCAGAAGCCAACGAATTTTTTTCATTAAATCTTGAATCTAAAACCTTCGCTGAGTCCTTTGGAGGTCCAAATCATTCATCAGATTTACCGGGTTTAAAACACTTCAAAATTAATCTTTCGACCAATGCCAAATACATACTCTATTTTATGCGCAATTTCTCTCTTTCTAAGGATGCAAATATCATGATATTTCGACATAACTTTGGTGAAAGATCTACTTTACCGCCGCATAATTTTTTGTATAGATGGCGTCACTACCAATTACTATTTTAAAAAAGTTCTGTTTCCTCTGCGACAGATTGTGTATATTGAATTACGATAGTTAAGTTAGAAAGATCATTCACAAAACGGTGTTGTACAAGAGGCGAATAAAGATATATTGGAATATATGAAATCATTAAGGATCTGCTCAAAAAATCTGAGCAAAATTACAAAGAATCGAAATCGGTCTACAATTTTCCAAAATGTGGATATTTCGGCTAATTAAAGACAAACTATTCTGAATCTTTTCCATTTATCCATCATTCGATCACAAACTTAGGTTTATTAAATAAGCCAGAGATTTTGCAAATGCAGGTTTAGAATGTTTTATAATGCAGGAAGATATGAAATCATCACCAGACATGAACTTGATTGGATGCTGAATTCTATGTGTATTGCTTCAGTCGATATTTTCATAATTTCCTTAAAGTCAATTTTTCAATCGTTCAAAACAAATATATCATTAAAAATTCTGATTTCAATCGCTTTTTACATTGTATATGTAATGCAAAAATGCAAGAAATTTCTGTTTTCCGCGCGGGACTCGAACCCGCGACCTTATTCTCTCCCGGTAGTGTGACATCACAATTAGACCACTGAGACAGTGAATTCGAGTCTTTCTAATGTGACATAAATTGGATTATGGAAACAGTTACTTAATTAAAAAAGGTAGATTGTCAATTGCATATAATTATCAAGCAGTAAAAATTAAAATTTTTTAATTTAGCATCGTAAAAGCACATATGTACACTTGTATTTTAATTCAAAGATCTTAGTTCATATGTAACATATATTTAATATTTCATAAATATAAAATATAATTTTTTTCTCTGATTATAATAGAATTTTTACCTTCTCGCTGATATCTCTAACAAATTTTACCTACACACACGTCAAAACTTTTTATAATAATGACCAACTAACATATACCATAGACACACACCATAATTTACTGCGATGATACGAAGTTTTATATTAACACTTTATTAAACTTTTTTATTAAATCAATCTCTATATACATTTTCTTGATCACTTGTGCATCTCATTTAATATTGTTTAACAGTTGATATTTTAAATTTGTTTTTGAAACGAATCAGTATCGAAGTGCAAACCAATTTTCTATATGAACTGCTATTATACTGTTTAAAGTATAGAAGTGAAAATATAAGAAAGTGAAACAAGTAATTCGGTTAATTATATTAAATAATTTGAAATCTGGCTGTTAAGTAAGTATTAAAAATACATAGAATATTAATGGCGTTTATTCGATGATTTAATAATATTAATTGAAAATGAATTGTTTTGAAATCTAGGTTGATAATTCTGTTTATTAAAATGCTCGATACATAAAGAGTAACCTTTTTTTTCTACTCCTCTGGCACACGTTTACATAGTCTTTAGTTTTAAAACTCATCATATCATTCATTTTAAATTACAAAAAGATAACACATAACATATATATATATATATATATATATATATATATATATATATATATATATCTTAAACGCAACTATTATCAGGTGTATCGGTCTGTTGAATAAAGACTCAAACAATTTTAGTTTTCAATACTCTATATTTCGCTACCAAACCTTTGCAGCTTCCTTAGGAATGTGAAATAAAAGGAGTCATACACTGGCTAATTCAGAGTAATCGTATAAATAATTTTCAATTTTAATTTTAAAATACATTGTTAAATAGAATAAAACTCGACCCAGTAAAATTCTTTTCATTCATTCAATTTTACTGGGTTGAGTTTTATTTTATTTTACAATGTATTCTAAAATTAAAATTGAAAGTTATTTATACGATTATTTTGAATTAGCCAGTGTATGGCTCCTTTTAATTCACACTCCTGAGGAAGCTGCAAAGGTTTGGCAGCGAAATATAAAGTATTGAAAACTAAAATTGTTTGAGTCTTTGTTCAACAGACCGATACACCTGATAATAGTTATGTTTAAGATATTAAGAGTACGGTCGATTATACAGTCCTTACTAATATATATATATATATATATATACAACCATGCTCAGATGTATTAGACACCCCAGGTAAAAACCCTTATTCTCGGTATTATCCAAGTCTGACGGAAATTAACCGTAAAAATAGTTAATGGTATTTACAGAAATGCGTTTTTGAATACCCTAGTTAATCCCCTATTGAAGAGAATAGGTGGAAAGGGGAAATTGTGAATTTTAGAAATTTAGTGTCATTTTAGCAGTATGTGAGCAATGTGCGTTTGTGAGTTTGTGGTAGAGATCAATTAGATTATCCTATTTTTTCACGTTGTGTCTGTTATTTGTTGAAAAAAATTGCCTAAAACACAAGAGTTGTCGGTAGGGGAACGCGCCCAAATAGTGCTACTGCATTCCCAGAAGTTATCAATACCTGCAATTGCAAAAAAAAAAAATGTTCGCGATGTGCAGTCCGTACAACCATTAGTCGCTATAAGGAGAGTGGGTCGTTTGTTAACAGACCAAAAAGTGGCAGAAAACCCTGTACCTTGATTAGAGAAGACAGAATTTTACAAAGACTGGCTCTCAGTGATAGGAAAAAATCGTCGAAACAGCTCGCCAGTGAGCTGAAACAGCGTTATCGTGTAACAGTTTTTGCGCAAACAGTGAGAAGGCGTCTCCAGCGTGCTGGTTTACGAGGGTGTAAAGCGCGACGTAAACCGCTTTTAACTGACGCTCATAAAAAGAGGCGGTATTTATGGGCCAAACAACATGAAAATTGGACAATCGAGAAGTGGTCGAAGATTCCTTGGTCTGATGAATCGAATATCGAGGTATGTAAGTACATCTTCATGACTAATATTCTTATCGTTGTATGCAATTCAGTCTACATGTAACATTAAACAAAATTAATCCTGTCTAAGTGCTAACTTTCTTCTTTTGCCTGGCAGCTTTGGGGACTACCTGGGACGCTATACTTTCGGCGTAGGCAAGGGGAAGCTTATGAACCACAATGTATCATTCCCACAGTAAAATTTGGAGGTGGTAGTATCATGGTTTGGGGTTGTATGTCTGCATACGGACGGATGAATAGCCAACGCTATTTAGCCATGTTGGAGGAAGTATTAGAACCGTCTGTGCTAAAACTATTCGACCAGGATATTCCATAATACATTTTTCAGCAAGATAATGCCCCCTGCCACAAATCGGGAGCTGTAATGCGTTGGTTCAAGGAAAACATAGTGGAGGTATTGGATTGGCCGCCACAAAGTCCCGATATGTCGCCCATTGAAAATTTGTGGCGTATCTTAAAAACCAAGATCACGCAACATAAATGCCTGTCAAAAGCAGAATTATCAACAAAAATTCGCGAAATATGGGCTGCAATACCACCGGCAGAGTGTTACAATTTAGTAGCAAGTATGCCTTGACGAGTGCGAGCTGTCATTAAGGCCAAGGGCGGAGCGACAAAATATTGATAAATTGTACTATATTACTAAATAACACTTTGTACATAATTTTCACAACAGTTTTATTTTCCTCACCTCTCTTTTGACTAAACTATATAAACTATGTATGGTATGTATGTACATAAATTCGTAAGGTCTCTAATACATTTGAGCATGGTTGTATATATATATATATATATATATATATATATATATATATATTTAGAGAGAGAAAACGTAACAGGAATGTAGCTATCGAGAATAATATAACTCTTTTATTTAATAGCTAGCTTCCGTTAATTATTCATAGTTTTATCGAAGGTACAAAACTATTGTAGATAAAGAAATACTGTAATGAACTGTGTATGTATTTTAGAAAATATTCAATTTCAGTATTATTTTGTGTAAAAGCTTTTTCATGTTTTGTATAGTAGGTTGTATAGATAAAGCGTTTTATTGCCTTACATCTGACTAGTATTGCACAATATGTAATTACCATCAAACACCTTTTACGAATCGAATATATACAACACAAATTTAAAGATTTTGAAAGTACCATACCACTGCTGCAAAAGTGTCAATTTATCGAAATGTTATATAGCGTTATATAGTTATAGATCCAACCAGCAGTACGCGATAGTTTTCAACGAGACTTGTCATACGAAAGCTTGAGCCCTCTTAATAGACCACCATGAAGTTCTAAAGAAATGTAATCAGCCGATGTTGAAATACTTTACAAGCTCGTGGTGAATTGTTTACGAGCCTCTGAGATTAACACTTCTTGTGAAGAATCATAACTTGAAAAATTTCATAAAATGAAATCAATGATTTAACGGAGATCTGTTTGTAAAGATTATTATAAAGTGCAAAGTTTTGGTTCGAGGACACTGTTTTACATTTGGTGCAATTACGAAAACATTATAAATTTTGAGCTTGTTTCTGAAGGCGAAAAATATAAATTGAAATGCGAGTAGTTAAGTTAAATGTTCGTCAACTTTCGAGAAATATATATCACATCTATCAACAGAAATACCACACTTCTTCCCAGTAGGACATCGCTTAGAGGTGTACTGTACCCAAAATATCCTCTACAAAATGGAATTCAATGAGTCAAAATTATTACTACATGTTTACATCAATGAAAATTTTGCTAAATAATAACAATGATTCAACGTAATTGATTTTATTTGAATTATTAATTATTATTGCATTTCTTGTTTCTTTCGATTAAAATTTCTAACACAGGATAGATTCTAGAAATTTTCCAAGCTCGTGGGGATAACGATGACTGTACTATATAAATAGATTGAAAATTTTAACAAGTGGGTTCATAAAAACTTTGGCACAATTCTTAATCGATACACTTAGTTTCGAGTTTCCTAATGGCCTTAATGACATTATTCTGGGATACACAAGAAACTATGATAACTGGATGCGTTGTATTCAGACCTTACAGTTCCAGAACTTCTCGGTAAATGTATTTCAGCAAAACTTAAAACGTCAATAATAGCTTGAGGTTCCGAATATTCTTTGTTGTTGTCATGTAGTTTTATGTAGTTTAGCAAGAATCTTCCACCATTCTTTCTTATGTCTCGTACATAATAGTTATATTTGCCACTAAGTTCGCTCTTGACAGTCCTGCGAAATTTTATGGAATTCAATTTTGTACGATCATTGTTACTGATATATAACCCGCTTCAACCTTAATTTGCGTATTCTGCATACATATTTCGACAACTAAGTTGTCGTCATCAACAGATAATTAAACAGTGTCGCACTTGGACACCAGAGCAAAAACCCACATAAAACAAATTCGCGCATACACGTTGTGTGCGTTCTGGCTTTCGACGGTACATATCGTGTTGATTATAATAACTTAGTTGTTGAAATACGTATACAGAATACGAAAATTAATATGGAAAGGGGTTATATATCAAAGTGATTAAGTTAATCAACCACAGGCTCCATCACATTTACCCACTGCTAGTAGCTTGTCATTTTCTGTAGTAGTGACGCTTTAGTAGAAAATATTTTGTATATTGCTTGTAAACCATTGATGTTTTTGCTTGTTTATTAGAATAAATATCAAAGACTACTAAATAAATTACCGACGCACAGTTAACCATATCATATTGAAAAAAATAATAGTAAAATATTGTCGAAACGATTAATTTAACTTATTTAATTTTTGTTGCTCCTCCAATATAATTTTTAAAAATAAACGAGTTGTTAAATAGTAGTTATTGGAATGAACATTAAAAATATTTATCTCTATTCATAGTTCATTATTTATGCAATATAAGGATAATCAAATATTTCTTCTTGTAATTAGTGAAAATGCTAATAAGTTCACAAATTCTTCGTGTTCTTATCTTTCCTTTAACAAGACACAACTACAGATGTATGTACATATGTCGTATACGTATAGTATGCGGTCGGTTTTATATTTATTAAATTAACTTTTCGATTTAATTTTAACATATTCCCAATTTGTCAGAAACGTGCCTTTTATTAATTGGCAATATATTGTCACATTTAATAATAGCGATGACGCATTTTGTTAATATGTGACGTTATTTTTATACTCACACAATTACTCATATTAAGATAAAAATCAGTAATAATTTCCGCATTTTGGTTCAAATTTCTTTCTCACTAAAATTTCGTACGGAAGTATAAAATTTGGAAATTACAGAAAACGTGACCATCTGAAAATATCTACGCTACAAAAATTTATCGTCCGAAATAAAATAAACGAAAAAATAACCGTGCAACGATCGTAACAAAACATTCTATATCTACAATTAGTAAATTATTCCAAACGGAAACCACAATTTCTCCGCAATATAATTTTATTCTAATACATCGTAGTAAAGACCTTGTAAATAACAATATGATACTTCTCTAGCAAGTGTGTTAATCAACATCCACATACTGTCGGTCTACAAACAAAGAAATGATTGGAATTATTACATACGCATTTATTATTAAAATTAATTGTTATGAATCATGACATTCTTCTCAGATAATGGGTAGAAAATATTGTAATAAATTATTTCGAAATTATAACAATCTCACACCTTGTAGTATTCATAAACTTTGCTAAATTAATTTCCCATCGTGAACTTAATTGAAAAGAATAAATAAAAATCTTTTATTTATTATAAGTAACACACAATACATTTATAAGATTTTATTTCACGAGTTAAAATTTCTTTTCGACACTTTGAATACGATCTTTTTCAAGACATGTATAATACAAAAAAATAATTCTATTGCTTTCCAGATTAATCCCATTTAGTTACCTACATAAAATGTCTAAGACAGAGATATCTGTCATCCACACTTTTTCAGATATAAAGGCTGTTTCAAATTGCGCGGTTTTTTTTAAGAACAGTAAAATATAGATGGCGCACTGAATTGGCTGGGCATGTGGGCATATAAAGAGTGTGATGTATAACATTTATAAAAATAGCTTCGTACACGATACAACAACACGTTCAATTGTTGAATTATTTTATGAAAATCAGCGTTCTGTGAAACGAGTTTTTAGAAAATTACGTGAATTTTATGGTTTACATAATCGTCCATCTGAAATCACTATTGTTCGAATTATTAAAAAATTTCAAGAGACCGGTTCCGTGGAAGATCAAAAAAGTGAAAAATACAGTCGTAGTTGTCGTTCACAAGAAAATATTGGTTTGGTTCGTGAAAGTATTGCTGAAGATCCTGAAATGTCCATTAGACGACGTTCACAACAAGTTCAACTTAATGGATCAACAACATGGCGTATTTTACACAAGGATTTAGCTCTGAAGGCATATAAGGTTCAAATAATACAGGAACTGAAACCATTAGATCATTTAAAACGTCATTCATTTGTCAATTCCATCAATGAACGACCAGCTGATTTTTCTCAAAAAATAATGTTTTCCAATGAGGCACATTTTGAACTAGTGGCTATGTTAATAAACAAAATTGCCGTATCTGGGATGAGAAATCAACGAATTATTCATGAGAAACCTATGCATCTTAAACGAGTTACTGATTGGTGTGCATTATGATCAGGTGGTGTAATTGGACCTTACTTCTTTGAAAATGCTGCTGGTGAAGCTGTAACTGTCAATGGTGATCGATATCGTCGGATGATAACCGAATTTTTGTGGCCTGAATTAATGAATATTAATCTAGAGGATATGTGGTTTCAACAGGATGGCGCTATACCTCACTTTGCATACGAATCAATTGATTTATTGAGAGAAAAATTTCCTGGACGTGTAATCTCAAGCTCTGTGGAGCTGCAAGAGGAGGCCATTTGACAAATATTATTTTTCGTATATAAGTATCATAATTGATATTTCAATTATCAATAAAAGGTTTTTGAAAGTGAATGCAATTTATGTGTTTTATTTATTCTTTAAAAAAAACGGCGAAATTTGAAACACCCTTTATTTCGGTAAAGCATTGATATGTTGATCTAAGATATCTCTAATGTACTAAACTAAGAGTGCTTAGGCTGCAAAAATAAACTCTTCAATTATTGATGCCAAACAGCCCTAAATCTAACTGTAGTGAATTGTTTAAAAAATTAAAAATCCTGGCATTGTCCAACATTTATGTAAAAGAAAACGATAATTCCATACTTAAGTTAAATATCGTAATTATCGAAACTACAATATTAGAAATGCAAATATTCTGGAAGTTCCAATACACAGGTACTTTAGTGAAAGGAATATCTTCATCATGATTCTATAGATGCATATAATAAATTGCCATATAATTATAAAAAATTACCGTTGGAACGATTTAAGTATAAAGTGAATCACATTTTGATTACCAAGTCATATTATTCCTTCACAGAATTTGTTAATGACCTTGAAACTTCACTTGTGCTGCTTGTCATTGTGCATATACTTTAATAATTCGACTTTTTTAATGCATTAAATGTCGCCAATGTTTTTATTTTAATTAAATTAGATTATAACGCATCCTAGAATCTATAGTAGGCCAAAGGATCGAATATATTATTATTATTAATACTGTTATCATCATTATTAAAAAAATTAATAGCATATTAATAATTAAGGCATAGAAACACTATTGGATAAACCTTGTCTTCACTTCACTTTTCAGATGATTACTAATGGCAGCGCAAACTATAGAAGATTCAAAATTTATGAGTACACAACTCTTAAAAGAATACGAAGCTTAGACTTTTCTGTAAATATGAAAAGTACTTATGTGTGGGGGGACAGCTATATGATATAGTATTAAACACTGGTGAATAAATAGAAGCACGTGAGAACAATGTATGTATATCTACGTATAAAAATACATTGCTCCAGGCACACCTAAAGGGAAATCGTAAATAGAATAGTTAAAGAAAAGAAAGTTATTGGGACATAATCTCAATTCTATGGTCTAAAATTATCCCAATTGAAAAGAAACGCCAACTATACAATATCCTTCTTGAAAGCATCCTAAGGAACATCTAACTGTGGAAATGAATTACTGGAAAAGTTTGACTCGAAGCTCTAGACTTCAAAAAATAATAAATAGTAGAAGAATATGACCATGTAGAACGAATAAATGACGAACGACCACCAAAGAAAATTTTGAAGTGAATACCTCTTGAAGGAAACGAAGTGAACCAAAAACAACATAGATAAGAGGACTAGGGAAATCTCTTACCACGCATCAATTCTTTAATCAACGGTAACGTATGGAAATGGTTGGGCACAAGATATGGTCTCTATGATGAACAACAAGGTTGGACCACTATATCTAAAGAAAACAATAATCATTTTCTTATTAGCACTTGCATCATGAATCACTTTTATTAGATTCTCATCTTCTTGTTTATCCAGGATTCATAATCCATAATTATATTAAATTTTTTCTTTGAGGACTCTCATTCAATATCCCTTTCTTATCACATGCATTAGAAATTTTATACAATGTAGCTTTATTCTACATTAAAATACTGTAGAAACTGATGTGATCTCTTGGAAGAACATTGTTTCTCAAGTAACTATGAGAATATTCCTTTCTTATCAAATCCTTCATTGAACATTTCTAACATAAATCTACATCAGTCTGCTTGTGCATGTTTTTTGTTCACCGACTTGTCGGTTGTCTCTCTCGTGGATTTTTGTGGTAAATAATCTACTCACTATGAATGATATTTTTATTCTCTTTAATTAATTTTTCTGTTAAAATAGCGTTTATCACATAAACAGCTACTGCAGTTCGTCCAGGACTTATTTCGCCTTCTAAAGTATGCTTTCCATGTATAAATTCACGATACCAATAACTAAATACATCTAATGAAGGACTATAATCAGCAAAAATCAAAACTGCCACTAATTTTTGATGAATTTAGTTATATTGTATATTAAATCTGATTTAAATTCGTTAAAAAACATAATAAAATATTGTAAATCTATAGTGCTTTAAAATATTCTTTTATTTTGTTTCTATATACATTTGGTGAGGAAAATTAAATGTAACAATTATATCGATCCGATAACCTACATTTTATATATTTTTTAATGTTTATTATATTTATGTTTATATACAATATTAGGTGCGCAACTAAGTTCTCGCTGTTTTCTTGATGAAAATGCATGTGCATGTGGGGAATATGGCGGGTGGGGTAGGACCTCCCATTTGAGCGTTTCTAAGTTGGTTTTAACGCGTTTGGCAACGTGATGCCAAGCGTTGTCATGCTGTAGAATCACTTTTTCGTGCCTCTGCTCATATTGTGGCTGCTTTTCACGCAGTGCTCGGCTCAATCCCATCAATTGAGTTCGATACCGTTCCCTAGTGATGGTTTCGTTCAGTTTCAGCAGCTCATAGTAAATAACACCGTCCTGGTCCCACCAAATACACAGCAAAACCTTCACAGCGTGAATATTCGGCTGAACCGACGACGTAGAAGCATGACCGGGCAGTCCTCATGATTTTGTTCCATTTGGGTTGCTGTAATGAATCCATTTTTCATCACCCGTAACGATGCGATGAAGAAAACCCTTCCTTTTTTGCCGCTGAAGTAGTTGTTCACAGGCGAAAAAACGACGCTCAACGTCTCTTGGCTTCAAATCATAAGGAACCCAAGTTCCTTGTTTCTGAATCAATCCCAACGCATGCAATCGCTGGGAAATGGCTTGGCGGGTAACTACTAATGCTGAAGTAAGCTCTTTTTGCGCTTGGCACGGATCCTCAACGAGCAATGCCTCCAATTCAGCGTCTTCGAAGGTTTTTGGTCTTCCTTCACGCGAACGGTCGTCAACATCGAAATCACCGTCTTTGAAGCGATGGAACCAATCACGGCACGTTGTTTCACTTATAGCAGCATCTCCGTAAACTTTTTGGAGTTCTCGATGCGCTTCAGCCGCCGTTTTCTTCGAATGAAAGAAGAAAAGCAACACTTCCCGCAAATGACGATTATTTGGCACAAAATCAGACATTTTCGCTCAACCAAAAGTATATGACGCAAAAACAAAATCACTAATGTGTCAAAGCGGTTTGTTTACCATATGTCTAAGCTTGGTTCATGACGTATTGGTTGTCACAATCGACCAGCACTTACTACTGGAGCCATCTCTTGAAAAACAGCGAGAACTTAGTTGCGCACCTAATATAACTCTAATAATAGATAATTTTAAAACGCCAATTATAAATAATAACATTGTTTACCAATATCGAACTTTACGTATACATATATGTCCATATTTATATATATATATATATATATATATAGACACCTGTCGGACGTATCACGATTATTCTTTTTCTGGAACGCACACTTTCTCGATCTTTCTAAAAGCTTCCCGAAATTTCATGACAATAATTGACTATAATGAAAGAGATGTGAAAGTTCATTGTCTAAACTAAAAATTGTAACTCATTCTTTTCAAATAAAATAACTATTAAATTTACCACCTGGGTTTCCTAATTTTATTTTTAAATAAATTAATCCACTATAATAATCTACTTAACAATAAAATATTAATCGAAAATCATTTATTTTTCATTATGATTTCATTTACTTTTCTGATTAGATAAAAAAAAATATACTTGCAAGCAAATCTATTTTCGTTTATAATACAGGTAAGTCTATTTATTTTTAGTGACTAAGCCTGCAGGTCCTTTGGCATGTCCAGCTTGGCCTTCGGGGAGAACCCTCATTGGAGTGAATCCCAACTCATTCTTAGGAATTCCATATTGCACTAGTTTCTCTTCATAAGTGTCGACAAGGTCATCGTGAGCCTTGCATACCCTTGCTAATTCATATTGCAAATCTTTAATATTTTGATTCTTCTTAGTAAGTATTTTCTGCAAAGTATAAAATTATATATATATTAATATTAATTTAAACATATACCTGTGAAATTTTTAATTTGATCACTTTCATGTTGTATATTTTTTAATCTCGTGTTACGTTTTCACCTTCGATACTTATTACATTTATTCGCCTATTAGTTCTAAGTTGTTGTTTCTTATATGTTAATGAGCTTTTGTACAAAAAATCATCTCACTAGGACGTGTTTGTTTTTTATAAACAAGTTGAAAATAGATTTTATGCTAAATAGAACAACAAATATTAAATTGCTAAATTTATTTCATCGCTCAATACAAATACGAGGATGGTCTAAAAAATTTCCGACCTCATCGTGAAAATAGCAGCACTCATTAATAAAAGCTGTTGGGAATGTAGTTGTGTATCTATTGTCAGGTACACACCAAAGTTTCAGTCCTTTTGGACGCGCAGTTGTTATTAGACAGTCGTTTGAGTGAGTCGATGTGAGTGTCGAGTAACGAGCTGTCATTAAATATTTGTTTTTGAAAGGCAATACTCCTACGCAAATCGAAGATGAGTTAGACTCTGTGTACGGGGACTCTGCACCATCATTTATCAATGCAAAATTTTGGGCAGTAGAATTTGAACGTGGCCGTAAGAGCTTTGGAGACGACGAACGTTCGAGACGTCTAAAAACTACAACTACTGACGATAACATCCTCAATTGGTGCTAGACGATCTTTGAATTAAAGTGAGAGAGATAGCAAAGACTATGAATATGTCCAAAGAACGTATTTGTTACATGTTAAATCAAGATTTCGGCATGAGAAAGCTGCCCGCGCGTTGGATGCCGCGTTCGCTAACGCTAGACGAAAAACGTGTTTGAATGAACATTTCCAACGCAGTTTAGGCGCAATAAATCCGAGTTTTGGTGCCGATTAATTACTGCAGATGAAACTTGAATACACCATTATACGCCCGAAACAAAAATACAGTCAAAACAGTGGACTGCAAAGGGGGAACCGGCTCTAAAAAAAAGCAAAAACTGTTTTTTCGGCTAGACAAGTGATGGCGACTGTTTTTTGGGATAGTCATGGAGTTAATCGATTATTTTCAAAAAGGAAAAACTATTACAAAAGCATACTACGCATCATTACTTGACAAGCTGAAGACAGAAATCGTGGAAAAGCGACCACATTTGCAGAAAAAGAAAATCCTGTTTCACCAAGACAACGCGCCGTCTCACATCTCAGCGGTTGCAATGGCGAAAATCCATGAAATTACGGTTTGAACTGCTTGACCATGCACCTTACTCACCAGAACTAGCCCCGAGCGACTTCTTTTTGTACCCTGATCCAAAAATTTGCGCTCAGAGGACAGATACTTTCATCAAATGAGGAGGCAATCACCTTCGTGAACAATTATTTTGCAGAGAAAAACGCCGAGTACTATTTGGACGGCTTAAAAAATCTGGGATAAGTGTGTGGAGTTACAAGGAGACTATGTAGAAAAATAAATATAAATTCTAAGAAAAAATGTCTTGTATCTACCCTCATATAATGGAAATGAATTGATTATTGAATTCACTTATTAGATTATATTTAATTATATAAGGATATTATAATAAATTATTATTATGAAAGTTGAACAGACAACCAAAAAGTTTTTATAATTGCATGTCATTATATTTAAACCACAAGTAGTACAAGGTAAAAAAGTTGATGAAGTCATCTTCCTTTAAAACTAAATGAACCACAATGAACAAAGTCTCTATTTTGTTTGATAAAACAATGACAAACATTTAGAGTGTAGAAGTAAGGTCAGTAGTCATAAGACTACTTGATAATAAATAATCTTAGAATTATTCTAAATAACACTAATTAAGTATAATTTGTCAGTTAGAATTATACTAGTAATTCTCACAAATTATAGCAGATAAATATAAATAATTTTAAAATAAAAATTAAGAATAAATAAAATAATTGGATATAATTTTGAATGGATATCTAAATCTTATGTTAGATACGAAATTATACTATTTGTTATATGTCAAGAAATAGTTGGTGTTTTTAAAATAGTGAATTTAAATATGTATTTCTGATTTTGCGAAAAAAATTAAATTGTCTGTTACATCTTTAGGCTAATTTTAGGATTTTTAAATTTTCTCCAAGTTTCAAATGCAAATCCTGCTTTAGAAGTTTTTGTTTTACTCTTATTTCCTTCGCACTTTTTTATTTGTTCAACAGTAAAACTTTTACTTGGAAATCTGTTTGTTATGAAGTCTACTATATCTTTTTCTGTTGATTCACCTCTTACCTTACCATTACATAGTCGCGCCAAACCTTCAGCCGCTGCAAAATTGCTACTACTATTTTTTTTGTATTAAATTTACACAAAATAACGATAATGTTAGATATAGAACTATCTGCTTCGAAATTATTTAATCAATATCGCATTAAATTTTATTGATTTTATAAATTAAGCAATTTATAATTTTTATTTAATTTATAAAATGTTGTTATAGTACGACAAAGTTTATATAATATGTTTATAAGAAGCGAAACATGAGAAGAATATGAAGAAATTTTAAACAAAATGCAGAAACATATGGTCTACATATTAATCAAGAGTAGACTAAATATATAATTTTAAATGGATCTGGAAAAAGAAATCAGAATATAACTATCCAATATCTAGAAGGATACTAATATTCCTTCGAAATTGTAGATTATTTTGAATATCTTGGGATCATCTTAACTGAAGAAAAGAAAAAGAAAAACTAGAGATTGACAAACGATGATTTAGAGCGCACCTAGCCTGGGAAAAATACTGAAGTCGAATAATATATCTCGAGCAGTAAAACTGAGAACATTCAACACTATACCAGTGGTTTGGTATCAAAGCGAGCTATGGACAATTAATAAGTAAATTAGTAATTTAGAAAGATTTGAAAGGAAGTGGTTGGTAAAAATATGTGGAAAAAAGATGAAGAGAGTACGTGAAGAAGAAGAATAAAGGGAATGAACAAAATATATAATAAACCAACAATCGGTCAAAGAACTAGATCACAACAGGTAAGACACATAACATTAATGATGGAGAACCGAGCCCCAAAGTAGTGTCTGTAAATAGTAAAAGGAGGAAAAAAGAAAATCACGTCCAAAAAAATTGGTCCTTCGTAAAACCAGATCCTGCCTCCGACAATTAATCTAATTTTAGAGACAACAAGCATCAAATAGATCCTGGGAAAGGTGGAAAGACTCGTAACTTAATGCAAAATATTTTATTTGAGAATACTTGCCAAAATTTACAACGAACACATTGAGTAGGAACACATAATAGTAGGGTGATAGTGTAAACTCAACAGACATATGAATAATATAAGAGAGGAAACTATATGTAGATTCTGCCAAATGGAAAAGGAAACCGCAATCAGCGTACTTTGCTCTTTCTAGAAATGGAAAATGATTATCCTAAAACGGAACTGTATTTAGACAAACCGTTTTCGAAGTTACTACGTCTAACTTAAAAGAATAAAGCTACAGAACTTACTCCATCGAGGAACAACACAATAGATCCAAAAATGTCACAGTTGAATAATCTCTACGGCCACATCAAGTAATCTAATCTAATTTTTGATAAACAGTGACAAAAGAAGAATTTGATATTGGGAAAAGGAGGGAAAAAGATCACATTCAAAAAAATTGATACTTCATCAAACCAGTTCCTGCCCGCCGCATAGAAATGACAAGCATCGAATAGATACTTGCCAAAACTTACAACGAACTCATTGAGAAGGAAGAGAAATAATAGTAGGGTGATAGTGTAAGTTCAACAAACATATGAATAATATACGAGAGGAAACCATATGTAGATTCTGCCTAATGAAAAAGGAAACCGCAATTCGAGTACTACGTCTTGCAAAAACGCTCTTTCTAGTAATGGAAAATGAAAATCCTAAAGCAGGATACGCCTAAATTAAAATAATAAAGCTAGAGAACTTATTCTATCGAGGAATGAGGACCACAATAGATCTGGAAATGTCACATTGGAATAAACTAATCTAGTTGTATTATAGATAAACAGTGATAAAAGAAGAATTCGATAATGTCCCGCAAGAAATTGGACGAAATATAATTAGTTTCAAAATACATGAAAAAAAATTTTTTTCCTTTGCAGTAATGTATTGTAGTTAAGATTGCTAAACATTAAGAAAATTATTGCAAACACAATGACTGTGCATACAATGCCGCTATGTTCTACTTTTTTATTGACAATTAAAATATTGTAGTAAACAAGTTTTACACATTTTGACATACGAGGTTTGTTCAAAAGGAAAGGTGAATTTTGAATTTTCGCGCGCTGTGTACATTCGATTATCGAAATTTTTTTTGTTATGTTGGTACACATGTGTTGGTCATATGTTGGCATTATCAGCCAATTTGGATTAGTAGCTTGTTGTTGACAACTGAAAAGCTTAGTCACGTTTGTGTGTGTTCTTCGATTTTTGACTTTTGAAAAAAAATGGATCAAAGAGTAAGTATTAAATTTTGCGTTAAAAATGGAATAAAGTGCTCCAAGGCACTTGAAATGTTGACTGTGGCATTCGGCGAGTCCACTTTGTCTCAAAAATGTGTTTATAAGTGGTACAAGCGCTTTACAGAAGGCCGAGAAAATGCACGCCAAGATCGATTAAATGTGAAGGTTTTGCTCACTATTTTCTTCGATTACAATGGCGTGGTGCATCATGAGTTCTTGCCAACAGGTCGTACGGTTAATAAGGAATACTACAAGGAAGTTACGCAACGTTTGCGTGAAGCAATACGGCTCCAACGATCGGAATTGTGGACACACAATGCTTGTTCGTGATTTTTTTGGCCAGAAACAACACCCTAATCATGCTTCAATCACCTTACTCACCAGATTCGGCTCCCTGCGACTTTTTCCTATTCCCAAAACTGAAGAGACCAATGAAAGGAAAGCGTTTTGCCACAATTGATATGATAAAGTCAGAATCGAAGAACGAGCTGATGGCCATACCGAAAAGCGCATTTCAGAAGTGCTTCGAGGATAGGAAGAAGCGCTGGCATAAGTGCATTATATCTGAGGGGGATTACTTTGAAGGGGACAAAATGGATATTGATGAATAAATAAATACTTTTCAAAAAAATTCAAAATTCACCTTTCCTTTTGAACAAACCTCGTACACACGCATATATCTTGGTATATTATTATTAAAAAATAATAAAGAGCATTTAAAATGATTTCACAAATTATTCTTCGTTTTTTAAAAGATTATGTCATTGTGTGATTGCATCTATTTAATATATGCACATATATTAAGACAGACTATGATGAAATTATGTCGATTATTTCAAGATAACATATGTACAAAATGAAACTACATATGTCTTTAAAATTAATTATTTATGCACTTATTAAAACTCTGAATATGCATAAATATTTATTAATCAACTGTGAATATCAATTTCAAAACTAAACAAATGTGGAATTGCGGTTTCTCTGTAAAACTCTCCACAAACAAATAAACAAAATTTATATATTTCCGCTTTACTAGTAGTTACCACTAATATTCAATAAATACAATGAGCAACTTATTTATGCAGACTACTTCTGTTAATTGTAGTTTTTTTCTTAAAATTATATATTACAGAAATTATTTTTTGAATTATTTTGAGCTTCAAAAGTTGTTATCCATTATAGAAACGTTTAATTTTTAAAACCATTGCACTATGTTTTATAGGTTCACATGCAATTTGGAGTTACTATGTTGCTACTCACATTTTGTGTAGTTACAGATTTTGTGGATAAATGGCATAGCACCATAGATTTTATCTATGAACTACATTTTCCAATTAGACTCGTGTACAGAAACGACTTTACTTTTAGGAAATCGTTCTAATAACAAAAATGAAATTATTGATGATAAAAGCGAAAATCTGTAGAATTTCAAGATAGTTCGGTAGATCAGTAGGTTCAAAGTAGGTAGAAAAATCGGTAGAAGTGGTAACACCGATTATCAACTAGTCACTTGTAATCATAGAATGTACTAAACACGAGTGTACTTTTAGCTTGGTCTTTGCTTAAAAACTTTGCCGACAGTTTTCCGACAATGCCAACTTCTGCTCGAATACCAAACTATAAACTACAAGCTTTACAAATTTAAGGTAACTTTAATGGAGCCTGTGGTTGATTAACTAGATCATTGAAAGTTGATATGTAACCCCTTGCCACAATAATTTTCGTTTTTTGTATACGTACTTCGACAACTAAGTTGTCATCATCAGCAGATAATTAAACAGTGTCGCACCTGGACAACTACGGTAAAAATACCCATACGAAAACAAATTCCTCACGCGCTTCGTACCGCTGAATTATTTTACTTAAACTAAGATGAATGACATTTAAAAAGAGGAACAGGGACATAAGAGATAAATACCCACATATGATTTATCGCACTGTCCCTTTTCTGTCATTTAGCAGACCGAAGAGAGAAGAGTTATTAGGTTCCGAGTTAATGTTCAATACATGGCCTTTATTCTTCAATATGTACATACTTTCATACGTATCTAATTCGCGATAATTACACACGTTCTTAATCAAACGCAAACAATCCGCGTTAACACTATGATTACAATCCAACACATGTTTTGCTAAACGAGATTTTTCCGGCCGGTTGAATTTTATATGCGTGATATGTTCTTTATACCGGGTTTCTATCAATTGTTTTGTTTGGCCGATGTATTGTTTACTACAATCTAAACATTTAATTCCGTAGATTTCCGATTTCTTGTTATTCTCGACTTTGTCTTTTGCATTTTCTAATAGGGATTTTATGGAGTTAGTGGACCGAACAGTGTGCGGTTTTCAAGTCACTTTTCGATCCACTTACTTACCGCTAAAAGCGGTACGGATCACGTGCGGAATTTGTTTTCGTACGAGTATTTTTACCGTAGTTGTCCAGGTGCGATACTGTTTAATTATCTGCTGATGAGACAACTTAGTTATCGAAATACATATACAGAAAACGAACTATTGTGGTTAGGGGTTACAACCTTCAGTGATCTATTTACAAATTTAGTTTGCTCAAACGGTAAAGTTCTATTGTGCACACTGGCGACAGTTTGCTGATTTTACTGATCACTACTCTAATAAACTTATAGTAAACCGGCTAAAAGGAATATCGAACGAAAGAATAAGCTATACCCTCACATCAATTAGGATCTTTCGTAAAGAACTATTAAAATAATTCTAATAATAATACTTTAAATGAATGTAGATATAAATATAAATAAAGCTAGTGGCAAATCGATCTATATTTTTAGTATTTTTATCTATTTTTATATTAAGTCTATATAAACCGTATTGAGTAATATAATCTTTTAAATCCGTGTCTCTAATTAATGCTTACCACGCTCCTGTTAAGCGTGATATCATGGCAATTCTCCAGAAATTATCGGCTCTCAAATAATAACATGTAAATACGATATTTTTAAAAAGCATCTACTGCATTTACTTTATTGTTTTTTAAGTGAATGATGAGGCGACCTCATTTTAAAGTTCGTTAAATAAAAGAAACTTTACGTTAACTAACAATAATTGTCTTAAAATTTTAGATTGAATTCTGTAAACTTTATAAATAAATTATAATTCAATTTCTTCACTTACATCAAACTTTTCGTTTATGCTAGGCGGAATCTTTCTGCCTGCAGTCAATTCACCAATAATTGCTTCTCGATTTTCTGCTACATTATTAAGAGTATTGATTCTCCTTTGAAGCAGTGCGTTCTTTAGACCAGTCTTCTGTTGCACTTCTAGCACTGCTCTAACGAATCTATTTTGAAGTTCGTCTTTTTCTCCTTTTAACTAAAAACGCTCTTATAAAATAAAAATATTAGAAATAATAAATCCGAACATTACTTTTTCAAATCGTAACTCCAAAGCTTCATTAGCCCATCTCAGATCATCTAGTTCCTTTTTCGTAGATATTAATTTTGCTTTCGTATTCTATTCAAATTGAGTAAAAGTAAAAAAAAATGTATTAATTTTAATTTTATGGAACTTACAGCTAATGAAAGCTTATCTTTTTCATAATTTTGTAATTGTCTCTTATATTCAGCAACATCTGCTAGAGCTTGTTGTAATGGTTCCGCTAATCTTCTATTTTCCAAAGTTAAATCAGCTACTTGTTTTGACATGCGTTCATTTTGTTTTCTCAAAATTTCCATTTGGTCCTAATCAAAGTAAATGTGCATGAATTAAGGTAATTTTAATTTGAAAAATCTTACTTTTAAGCTACTAATCAGTGCTAAGTTATTTAAGGTAATATCGTTGTAATAATTTTTCATTTCATTGAAGGCAATTTCATGACTTTTGGTTAATTCATTTATTTGCGTATTTTTTCTTTCTTCCACTTCGGACATTTCCATCCTAAAACGAATAATTACATCAAATACTTTTCCAGTTGCGGCTATAATCCAATTAACTTATGTTTAATTGCCAGTTCTTGTTTGAAGTTGGTAAATCTTTTTTCATATTTAATTTCCATTTCTTTAGCTTCTTTTACAAATTGTTCTCTTGCCTTATGAATTTCTTCACTAAATTGCTAAAATATAAATACGATATTTGTATAAATAGTTATTGAACAATGAATTTAAGTATATTTACCAGTTTCAATGATTTTAGCTGGTCCTGATTTGTAACTTCATCTTCTCTAAGTCTCGCTTTTAATTCGCGTTTATCTCGCAATAATTCTCGCTCTTGTTCTGTGTGATCGTCTTGAGCTAATTTAAGGGACACCATGGCTTCGGCCTTACATTCCGTTAAATTATTCTGATGCTCATATTGAAGATGCTTCACTTTTTGTTTAAAAAATTTGAGCTCTTCTTCATTAGCTTCTGCTGCTTCTTCAATCTGTCTATCCTTGTTTCTGAATAAAATTAAAAAGTTTCTTATTTAACATATTTTAGATTTGAAATTCCAGACTTCGTTGTGAACATTAGAAATAAATGTAAAAATAATACTAACAGAGGTTTTGTTTCGGATATATACATACATATATACTACTGTGGGCAAAAAATAGTAAGACTTTTTAATTTAAATTTCGCGCGAAAACCCATTCGTCGAAATATTTTTTTTTCTAGGTTGGTATGACTGTCAGTGACATCTGTGCCAAATGTCACATCAAAACAATCATTAGTGTTTAGTATACGCTTGTCTCTCTGAAGTACAAAAAGTGCATTCGGCGATTTTTACAATGAGTGAAATTATTCAACAAAGAAGTTCCATTAAACTTTGTGTACGGAATCAAATTTCTAGTGCCGAAACGTTCAGAATGTTGCGAAAGGCCTTCGGTGATAATTGTTTGTCGCGAGCAAGTGTTTTTGATTGGCACAAATTATTCAAAGGGGGTCGAGAACGCGTTGATGACGAACCACGTCCAGGACGGCCATCAACATCAACTGATGATCAACACGTCAATAGAATCAAGGATATGGTGCTTGAAAATCGACGATTAACAGTCAGAGACCTTACTGGCATCATTGGAATATCGGAAGGATCAGTGAAAACCATTTTGAAAGATCATTTGGGCCTAAGAAAAGCGAAAGCACGATTTGTTCCAAAATCACTCAATTTTTTCGAAAAACAGCGTCGCGTTGACGTCTGTGAAACAATGCTTTCCGACTATCAAGACAAAATGAAAAGCATCATAATTGGAGATAAGACTTGGATCTACGCTTATGACCCGGAAACAGACGATCAATCGGCCGAATATCGTACCAAAGGTGAGCAGTCAAAAATCAAGGTTATGTTGACAGTTTTCTTCGATTATCGAGGTGTGGTGTACTCCGAATTCCTTCCGACCGGCCAAACTGTCAACAAAGAATACTATTTGAGTGTTATCCGTCGTTTGCGCATTGCTATTCGTAAAAAGAGGCCAGAATTATGGGCCGACAACTCTTGGTTTTTGCACCACGATAATGCACCATCGCATACTGCATTAATTCTTCGTGAGTTTTTCGCCAAATTTTCAGCAAATATCGTGCCTCAACCACCGTATTCGCCTGATTTAGCTTCGCGTGACTTCTGGCTATTGAGCAAACTCAAACGACCGCTCCGGGGAAACCGTCTTGAGTCAGTTGAAGACATTAAACGTTAATTGCTACGCGCATTGAAGGCTATTCCTGAAATTGACAAGTGTATTGGGGCCAGAGGGGATTACTTTGAGGGGGACGAAATAGATTTGGAAGAATAAATTAAGAATTTAAAAATTATGAACAAAGTCATACTATTTTTTGCCCACAGTAGTATGTACATACTTATGTAAATGTATTACTTACTATGAATTCAAAAATTTATTTTAAATAAAGATTATTTAAAATATAAAATCTTTTTACCGTAATTTAGCCTTAGTTTCTTCGAATTCGCTCCTAGTTATCTCCCAAAACGTTCTAATTTTATCTCTTTCCAATTGGAAGAAATTACGTTCTTCTCTTTCGCGTTCATTTTCTTCTTTTATTCTCAAAGCAAATATTTCGAGTTGCTCTCTGGTCATTTGAGACGTGTCGACGCCATCGATAATACCTGGTGACATAAAATATCTAATATTTAAAACTCATGCTTATGTACAGAGAGCACTACAAAAGGCTTGCAATATGACAGTTGATTATGGCATGCTGTAACAAGTTCATTGCAGGATGAAATCCGTTCAAGTCTAAAATCTAATCGACGACTCCGTCTCTTTGCGTTAGTTGATCACTAATTGTGACGTATAAAGAGCTCACTATATCAACTTGGTCAACAACAAAGAATCAGACAATTTTATGTTATAACTTTGCCTAAGGATTGACTATTAATCAGTGTTTGGGGGAAACGGCTCTTTTGCTAGAAAATGATGATCCAAATTGTATGTCAGTATTCATGTGGTGTTAGGAGTTCCAAAGAGTAAATATCCTCTTGAATGATGCGAGGTTGATGTCCTCTTCCTCTATCATTATTGACAAAAATATTGATTCTGTCAAATTATTAAGTCCGATATGCACGTAAGTTTTTGTGATATATAGAATCCCAACGAGATTCTAAATATGACTTGGCACGACCACAGGAGTGAGAGTGTGTATTTGGTATATATTCCATAGCCTTATTGCTAACACTTCCTCGCCGTAAGTGCAGAATCAGTGGTTGATATTTCTCGTCGACACTAAAAGGTATCGGAAGAGATACCGACCACCTCCGTGACGAGAATGGTTTAAGAATCGTCGCCTTAAAACATCAATTTCTCTAACTAACTGAATCAAGCGCTCCTAGGTTTAAGAAGGAACGCTTCGTCATGTGAACAGCAGCTTCAAAAATGATGGAGCCAGGTAACTGCTATGACGCGCTCACTAAATCAAAAGCAAACTCTGACTCTTCGAAGATAAAGTGATGACCGTCTCCTTGACCGTGAGAGAAGTTTTAGAATGCGTGATGCTGGAAATACAAAAAACAGTGATCGCAAAATGGTATACCAGATACATTCAAAATATTCATCCACACCCGAAACCAGACACTGGTTTTTCCACTAAGACAACGCTCTTTAGCAAGAACCGAGCTGAAGGTACTAGAACATCCACCCTACAGTCCAAAAATCGTTCATTGCAACCTAGCACTGTTTTCCTATGATGAAAGCGAGGAGAACTTTCAACGATAACTCTTTTTAGGGTGTGAAATGTTGCCAATGCTTAGCTTTCAAAGGAATGGGTTGAATCGATGATCTGATTTCGAAAAGGGGACAAGTAAATAGTATGTAGAAGAAATAGTTTTGAAAAATTGCTCAAATTAAAGCTCTATAACAATATCTCATACCTAATAAAGAACTGTCACTAGAAATATAATAAAACATTTCAAAGTATCGTTTATTGAAACTTTACTTGCTTGAGAATACTAGCAAATATGTAGATTTTAAAATTAATCTTCTAGTCATTCTAACTAAAATAGTTTTAAATATGTTGAAATTGCAACATGGTTTAAAGCACTTAATTTTCTCAGTTTCGTATTCATATCATACGACAAAAATATTTACAAGGCCACTTTACGGGAAGTAGCTGAACCGCAAAACTTTTAAAGCAACCTACGTATAATTCTTGTATAAATATGCTCATCAAATTCCCTATTTGCATTTACTTAAATGTAGAAAATTTTATTAAAATCTAAGAAGTCCTATTGAAGATATTCGTATGTATCCATACGTTTGTCTATACCTGTACGTACTTAAGAAACAGCACATAATATAACGAATAATAGAGACTTTAATATTGCATGTAAGTTATTTATTAACCTTTCGTTTTATTCTTATTTTCTTTATCGCATTAGTAAAGGAATTGAAAATTGTTCCAATAATTTTTGTAGTTTAAATAAATATAAATTGCTCCAAATATTTAAGAAGCACATGTTGCCTCTAAATACAACAAGCAATTTATCCGTTTTCTGTCTTTTTTTTGAAGGGGACTTCATTCCAACCTATCCTTTTCCAATGTTAATGTTATTTTAATGTAAGTAATTATTTACATCACGATAGGTAAATTCCAGTAGAAGATACTATTGCGTCATTTCTAACGCAAGTGCTCTCAGATAAGAAGGTTTCATTGAGATAGTTCGTTGATCGAACTTAGTTGAATGAACTATAGTTTCTTTGCATGTCCCTCATTTTCGTCGAAAGACGTTTCGCTAACGAAAACATTTTAGTTAGATATTTGGAGTAATATAATAATATAAAACAGGAAATATAAATACTATTTGTTGTGTGTAACCCGAAAAAAAGTGTTAATTTCTAGCTGACCCGAAAAGTAAAAGTGACTATTAACATATTTGTAAACAAATAGGCATTTTAATATGTTAAGATATATAAATACATGTCGATATCATCATTTAAAATAGAGATTGATATATATCTGGATTTATACAAACAAGTTTTTTTCATAAGCATGTGACAATCGTTTGAAGGAGGTGTGGAGCACATATGAATTAGAACGTAATCTGTATATTTGTCGCAGTGGTCTCATTGTGAATTACATTTTTAGAAGTTGACACATGTACATATGCATTAATTGTATAATAATTAAGGCTGTAATAGTGATCAAACGTGTTTTGAAAATACAGCAGTACATTTTACCAGTTTTGTTAATGCAACAGTTATGTAACAAATTATTAAAAACATTAAAGTAATAATTTCCACCAAATTTTAAGAAAAACTTGTGTTGTAAAAAGATTTTAAATAATTTCAATTATTTAATTAATATTTTAACTACGTTCAAGGGAAACAAGTAATTATGTGTAATCACTTAAGGTTGATATATACCACTTTCCACATTAATTTTCGTATTCTGTATACGTATTTCGGCAACTAAGTTCTCATTATCAGCAGGTAATTAAATAGTATCGCACCTGGAAAACTACGCCGAAAACCCGCAGGAAACAAATTTCGTACACGATCTATACCATCGAAAGCTAAAACGCACTAATAATAATGTGTAATTTTAGAACAACGCAATAATCGAAAGCATATTTGGTATACAAGTTTATCTTCCTAAAATTCAAATATTAAAAAACTACCAAAGTACACACACAAGTCTACATCTTTGGAATACAAAAATGAATTGATTTACAAATTTTTAATTTTTACGCACCTCCAGTTCCACCCTTTCCCTTTCCTCCTCCTTTCTTTTTCGGTGGCTAAAGTAAATAATAATATATAATGAAAAAGAAGTAATTTGAAGAATATATATTTTACCATTTTCTTTATTTACTGTGTCGAATTCAAGTACCAAACTAAAGCTCGATAGTATTAAATGTCATGTCAAGGTGTAGCTGTCATTATCGACCAAACGACTTGTCTCTAAGTTGCAGTAAATCACGATTATGCGCGATATACCACATGAACAATTATTAAATTTTCGGAAAGAAGTATTCTTTTAAGTTGTTTACTGTCCAAAGTATAAAAATATTTCAATAGTTACTTAAATACTGAAATTCTTTTGTTCAAAAGACAAATAAATTAAAGGATAAACAAGATTTACCGCACTTATTCATGTCACACATAAATAGTAACAATTTTTTTGAATTTTCTTACATGTACCAGGTGTACCGGAAAGTCATTACCGTTTTTTTTTTTGTAAAAAGACTACATAATTTTCAAGAAAATGGAAAAATTTATTTACTCAAAGTATTGGCCATTTGATTCTACACATCTTGTCCATCTTTCAAGCAATTTGTGGATGCCATCCCAAAAAAAAAACCGTTTGTCCTTTGAGCAAAACCATTCATCGAGCTATTTTCTAAGTTCTTCGAAATTGGTGAAGTGCTGCTCTGAAAGCGCATGTTCCATTGATGCGAAAAGATGATAGTTGGACGAGGCAAGGTCTGGAGAGTACAACGAGTGCGATATTATGTCCAATCCTAGTGCTCTCAACGTTTCCTTGACCGGTTTCACTGTATGAGACGGTGCGTTACCGTGTTGTAAAATAACTTTACCGTGTCTTCGGGCCCATTCTGTACGTTTTTCTATAAATGCATGGTTCAAGTTGATATTTTTGTTGTCAGTAGCAATCAGTATTAACTGTTCCACCAGGTTTTAACAGTTCGTTGTACACCACGCCGCATTGGTACTACCAAATATAGAGCATTGTCTTGCACCGAAACGATTTGGCCTTGGAGTCAATGGGTCGGCTTTGCTAGGTGATAACCATGATTTTGTGCGCTTAGGGTTTTCGAAATAAATAATTCCATCACCCGTCACTATTCGATGCAGAAATGACTTCCGATCAAACCTTTGAAGCAGCATTTCACATATGATTTTTCGATTTTCTATTTGCCTGTCATTCAATTGATGTGGCACACATTTTCTCATCTTTTTATGACTTTAGGAATGGTGGATAACACAATAAAAGGTGCAGAATTTATATTACAGGTGAGTTTCAGTAATTCCTAGTAAAAAAAAAATTGAATAAAATATTTGGATATTTTGCAATAAGAAACGACCTTAGCGTTTTACAAAGTTAAGCAGTCAATGAGGAAAATATTGAATACACGTTACCAACAATTAGGATGATGGTAGTCATTTTCAGCAGTTTTTGTAGATTAACAATCTTCGAATGCAATACTAAGAAATAAAGTATTGTCTTCTTTTCGAAAATTTTTATCGTTCTGTATGTTAGAGCAAAACGTCCCTCCGAAAATTATCCAGGGACAAAAAAAATAGACCGGGTAAAAACTCTCTTAATTTTTGCCGCATATTTGGTAAACATTCGGTATAGCAGAAACAGACGAATTTTCACCTATTAAAGTCAATTAATATCTATTTCTCTCAAGAGCTCAAAACTTTTCTACGTTTATTATCAAATTTTCAGCATAACTGAGAAGTAGCAATCGCCATATTTTGTTAATATTGTTTTTCAATTGTTTTATTGTTAATGCTATCTGCTTCTGGGTTTCCGGGCTGGAACCGCGTCATTAGTATATCTGCCGACGTTTCGTACCCATTTGTATGGGACATTTTCAGGGCTGAACTACTGCACTGAACCAGTCCCAGTCGGCAGATATACTAGTGACGCGGTTCCAGCCCGGAAACCCAGAAGCAGATAGCATGGACCACGACCGCGGAAGTCTACGTACCAAATTATTTTATTGTTAAATTAATTGCCCTAATCTTGTTTTTCCCTTCCCATGGAAGTTGAATTATCCGTATATCATTTTCGTACTAAAGATAAATGCTTGTATTAATGTTAACCTAGACTTTCTTCTAAATGAATTAGAAACTTTATTAGCTTGACTTCATACAATATGCTTCGATCAAATTAGCGTTTATGTTATATTAATTACGATTATACCATTCCTGGATTAATACATCTTTAGACTTCTTAGGCCACTACATAAAAACACTGTTCCGTATCTTGTTTAATACAATTAACTCATATTCATACATAGTGTTCCTCTAGAACAATCAAGAATAGAGCCCTCTTGCAATTTATGTACAGACTGTATATTAGGATGAAGAATCTTTTCTTTGATTACCTATACATGGATGTTATAAGCAAGTTTTCACTCTTTTTACTACCAGATTCTCTAAAATATTGTCATATCTTCAATATTGACTAATATAAGTCTTCAACAAACGTAATAATTACAACTACTGCGCAGTTATAAACATGTCGATGAAACCATGTTATAATTATATTATAAATTAATTGATAGAAATAGTAAAATGACACAAACGTTACGCTATTTGGTTTCCTGCTGGCTTTTGTCAATAATCAGTTTAGAAGGACGTAAGAAAACAATTTCCTCTACAATTAATCATCAAATTCAGTTATCTCCTTCAATTTTCTTGATAATACTTTAGTTTTCATTGAATTGAGGTTTTCATTTACGTAAAAAATCGTTCTTTTTATCTCATTTTTAGAATATACGTGCTAAAAGTTTGTGTATGTATGCATATAATACATATATAAACTTATGTAAAATTAATAGAATCATTAAAAAAGAATGAATTAATAATTCAATATCATTTAAAAATTTTGTTTTAGTGATACCTTACTATTCTGCATACAATAAAATACTGATAATTACAGTTTGGATTTGTACATAAAAATATACTTAATTTAATATTTTTGGATGTTTCGGTCTTACTTATTTTATTATTATTTATTCTATTAAACGGTCGAAGAAAGTATAAAAATACATAAACGTATAACTAAAAATGAGATATATATAAAAAACGAAAGACTTTAACACAAATCTCATTTTCATTAGGTACTAATTTTGTTTGATTATTTTTATTTCCTAAAAATGATTTTCATTTCTTCTTTTCTTTTTGATTTTTTGAAAAACGTGTATGTAATGATGCTGCCAGCTATGCTTGAAATAAACTATTATAAACATTTCAAATTAATCTTTTTCAAACTAGATGGCGCCTCTATCTAAAGTATGCAATTTTTAATTTCATTTTCCTAACGAGTTCATTTCATTTATTTCATCTTAAATTATAATAGTATTGACGTATCTTTTAATTAATTATGTGTATACGATTATAATAAATAAAAGTTTTTGATGTAGCTTTAAAAATTCTGAGGTTAATTAAATATATGTATAACTAGGCATTTCTTCATTTCCAATAGTTTCAGTGTACAATTAAAACAGAAACCTACTGGCGCCGCCTAAGCTGAGAATTAGTGTATCTTTTCAACCTCAGATGGCACTAGAATTACTAGTTTAAAATAAATGTCAATAATATTTTTCAAATGTTTATTGCTTCTATTTTACCCTACATTTTAGTTACAGCAATCTGCATTTTGTATTAATAAAAAGAATTAATAAAAATGCTTCAGTACTTATTAGTATTAATAAGTATAAAAATATAGTAAACAAGAAATGCTTCTTCCTATCAGATACGCATTTGAGTAAACATTGATGGATATTGTGGTTGATTGAATTAATAAAGGTAAATAAAACCTTTTCTTTTTACCTCTTTTGATTAAGATATACATCTAAATTGGTTTCCTAAAAATAAAATACGATATACATGTGTAGATATGTATATTAACGAAGCTTCATAATTATTTTATAGAAATATTAATCATTGCTTATTAAAGCAGATTTTATTATATTCTATGGCATGCTTTAACGTTTATTTTTTTAAAACATGCTGTTTGGTTTATCCATAAATATAACACAACTATTGATATCAGAATTGAGAATTTAAACAGTTTTACTTCTAATAATTATTGTAATAAATTTTATAAACCGTGCGAAAATAAGCGAGATTTTCTTTAGTAGAGACTTGAGAAGTACTAGAAACAGTCAATTTAGGCCTTCCCGAGGTTTCATCTCTGGCACCTGTTTTTTCATATATAAGTGATTTACCAATTTTCTTATATATTTAAGATGCATTTTCTAAATAAATTAAATTGATTTTGATCTCTATCATCTAGACATGTCTAAATCTCTATTTAATACGAAATAATGCGCAATTTCTCTGCTTCTAATGATGCAAATGTCATGATATTTTGACATAACATTGGTGAAAGATCTACCTTATCGACGCATATTCTGTTTAATAGATGGCGTCACTAAAATTACTATTTTAAAAAAAGGTTTGTTTTCCTGCGACAAACTGTGCATATATATATACATAAGGCGTATGATCATATATCATCAAGGTATATTAATCATAAACAATTAATTTCTTATATATGCGTGATGACATTTGAAATATATTAAATTGTATAAACCAGAAGAACATATGTCAATGTAAAATGCTTTCTATAAATTAATTAATTATATTATAAATAAACAACACACTTTACTAATTTAGTAGAAACTAAACAGAATCAGTAGAAAAAATCGCATCAGTACAAAAATCGAAGAACATTGAAGAAGTTGTCCATCACTTAGAATCGCTAACAAAATCTGCTTTATTATTCAGATTATTCTCTATGTATACGCGGTGTGGCTAAATAACGAGACTGACGCTGGTAGAGAAGAAGTGCGCATGCGCCAAACGCCAACAACTGACAGCTATTTATCGTGAATCCTTCTTTTTTGAACGCAGTGACTCGCCTCTGTAAACAAATCTGTATAGCCGTGGCCTTCGTTCGCATTAGAGTTGTTTTTTTGTTTCACCGGAAAAGTGTTAAGTGTAACAATAGAGCAACGAATTGTTGTAAAATTTCACATGAAACTTGAAAAACTGCTACTGAAACTTATAATTTATTGAAAGAAGTGTATGGAAATAAATGTTTATCGCGTGCACATGTTTTTGAGTGGTTTAAGCGTTTTCAAGATTCAAAGCAATGATGAAATCTGAGTTAAAGAGAACAATATTTGGGTCCGTTGAAGCTTTGAATGCGGAATCGGCACGCGTCCTGAAGGACAATGGAAGTTTCGCATGAAGCATTGTAGGGATAGAGGAGGGGTGTATATTGAAGGTGATAATAAGTAAATATGTACATATGAAATGAAAATAAAATGTTTTACAGCGTCAGTTATTTAATAGCCACACCTCGTATATGGTATGTACTTATATATATATATATATATATATATATATATATATATATATATATATTAACATTAAATGCTATTGTATTTTTTAATTTTCGGAAAGTAAAATTTCCTGTTGGTCCTTGTATGCAGTTGGAAGTTGTTAATATTGATTAGATATAGATAATGCAATTTGCGTGGGCAATTAAGAATTTAACTAAAGGTTATAGAAATTTTACTACAGGAATGGTACTTCTTTCTAATTCCAATAATCGTGTTAAATAAAGACCTTGATTTAATTTGAAAAGTAAATAATTCGCAAATGAAATATGTATGTTGGAGCGTCGTAATTTCCTGGATTAAATGTTATGTAACAAGTTTTCGTTTTCATGTCTAAACGCATTCTTAACAGTGTAAAACTGCATTTTCTAATCTAAAATATTTGGATCTTGATGCAGGTAATTTCTGTTTAGTAACACTTGCAATTTTTAAATACGCAAGTCACTGTATCCTTGAATAATTGTTTCCTTTTGTATTCTATGCAATTACTTATTATTGTGAGTAGTAATGAAAAAAATCTGAATTGTATAGTAGTGCGACTTAATATTAAAAAACGATTATTATTCTTCTTAGGAATTTAGTAAAGAACGCAATTAGTTTATTGATTAGTCATATGTATTATGTGTATTATTATATTGTTTTGCAGAACAATTCGTTTGAAGTAAACAAAGATATATTTCTTAACACTTATTGTAAAATACAAAGCATTGCAAAAGTTCTTAAGTTCTTCTCGCAGAACTAATTTGAAGCTTTTAGCAGAACGAGATGTTATAAGTAAGTCAAAATATGAAATGAAGATTTGGGTATATGCTTACATATTTAATCGTATCGCAATTTTTGGAAAATAGAAAATTATGTATTTGAAAGAACGAACACTGCCCAAAACAATTAACGGATATTTAGAAAGTGGAAGAACACAATAAAGTTGCTAAAGTATTTGGAGTGAGCTAAAGCGCAGTTTCTATTGTAATCCTTTTTGGAAACTGGAGATCGTCGAAGGCAAGGCCTAGTTTGGCCAACATCAACAACACTAAGAGGCGATCGACACTTATTGCAACTGACATGTAAAAATCGTACTTTTAATGTAGACTAGAATCGAAGTAAGATTGCTGCTGTTATTGGGAGGTTACAAAAACGCAAAGAATAAAAAATCGTTTGCATACGTCTGTCTTATATGTCCGAAGATCGTCGATTTGATTCTTCTTGCAACAGAGTAGAAAAGGTCTCGTAAAATGTGGGAAAATAAGCATATAAATTGGTGTTATCGATTGAGTTTATAATTAATAGGAAAAGCCATTATTCAATGATGAAGCTAGATTTACATTGCAGCAGGCAATAGGCGTATTTTAAATTCCACAATTTGGCCGGGGAAGGCATTAATATGAGAATTGCGTAATAGTGCGGGTCGGTGTAAATGGAAGGCAATATTTACTTTATAGAATATGGAACTGTCATTTCTTAGAAATATCTGGAGATTCTGCGACACATTATTTTTTCGCATGCAGCAGCATTGGAAAACGAAGCAGCGTGCGGCAGCATTGGAAAAAGAAGCACGGAATATACCATCGAGAATGCTTTGGAGTTACTCATTGCTTTTAAAGAGGAAATGGATATTATTCGCTAAGAAATATTTGATACACTAATTCGTTCCATGCTATTAAGATACCAAACTTTTCTGGATGTGAAGATTATAGGTTAATCTTTATTTTTCTGTAAGAATTATTGCAATAAAACTTCTGTAAAAAATTTCTGTATTTTACAAAAAATATGAATTAATAATGTGTATGATCTCCATAAATAACTAAATATATTTGATTTTAATTGCATAGACCAAATTAGTCTGTCGAAAATTTCTTGAGGAATCTCATCTCATTCCTCCTTAACAGCAATTCATAATGTCTGGAGCGCTCTTGCTGGCATATTTCGCTCAGCAACACGCTTTTCCATAACATCTCAAACGTGTTCTATTGGATTACCGATGGAGAATTAGCTTGCCAGCCCATTCTCTGTATATCATCTTCATTAATCAAGTTGTTCACGATGTTTGCTGCTGCTGCATATGGAAGAACAATGGATCGCAGAATCTCAACAGTGCTCCATTTCCTATGAAACAAATCCGTTCTCCAGTACTTACACCTGCCCATATTTGCACGCCATCATCATATATGGAGGCCTTTCCTGGACATATTGTGAATTATTGTATGCGCTAAGTTCACACAGTTGACAACATAAATCTGGATTCGTCACTGTGTAATACCCACTCCCATTCTCTATGACCTCAATTGACATATTTATTTACCAACATTATATGGGCTCTTTTATAGTCTGTAGTAACAGTTAATGCAAACTAACAATTTTCCAGCATATAAGCCAGGCGTAAGCAAACGATTTGTTATTATTTGGATATGATCCTAAGCCTTCCAGTTGCAGTGACAAATTCATTTTGAAATGGACTGCAGTAAAAGCGATTTCTACGTGTCAATTATGACAAGTATCTATCATCTCATGGTGTTGCTGATGTTGAGCGATCTTGACTTTACTTTCATTTTGCACCTCCAGTTTACAAAAGCAATTCCAAAATCTAGAAACTACGCTTTAACTCACTCCGAGTACTTCAACAACACTTCGTTGTGTTTTTGCACTTTTTGATTGATCTATGGTTCTTCAAACCTGTATCTCTGACAGATCGTGACATGTTTCAATTTGGGACAACATCCAATTGAACATCTTCACTACTAAGCACAGAGGTGAACTTTTGGATACCAGCCAAGGAGCATGTTGAAGTGCGCCGTTTTAGACTCAAACTCTCATAATGCTAATGCATGTTAAGGTACGTCTGTGTATTCATTTTCTTATTTAAAATAGTTGAAACTAGTTTGTAAAAATATTTGTAGGTGTTATATTGAGTGGCATTACTTTTTATTATCAATTATATAGTATATCCATTAATTGTTTTTAGCAGTGTAATTCATCTTTCAGGATTATGTTCCTTCACATTATGAAAGCTGAAGCAAACGCTTGAAACTATGTATGAAGAATTAGGACATTGCTGAAGAATTTCGAAAATTTGAATCAATTATCATCAAATTCATATCAGCGATTATTTGCTTAAAGCGTTGTTAATCACCTTCTAACCGTCAAGACACCCAACGAACGAATTCACAATACCTTTTTTAATAATCTCGCGTTTTTGTTATTTCATTATAATTTTTTAATATTTAAAGAAGTCGTGAACTAAATCAACATTTACTTTGGTCTCGACTGTTTTCGCTGTTCTCGTTGCTGGTGTATATGAGAGAGAGGGAGACTGGCTTCTGAATTTAAAATCCTGAAACCTGTTTTAAGTACATAATAGTAAAGTGCAAAATCACTTAATAAATCAGCTATATCATTATAAATTTCTTGAGACAATTAGTTTTGTTTACTGAAACTTTATTATTTCAATTTTATTCTTTTTCAAATTAAGACAGACATCGTTACAATTTCGTTTAAAAGTTTTGAACTAAACGAAATAAATATTTTAAATTTTAAGTAGAATAATAAAAATACACTGGAAAACCGCAAAAACTTTTTTCATTTATCGGACAAGTGCTGCTATGTTAGAGACAATAACTCGTGAATTATCGTTGTTTAATATGTGTTCCTTCTTACTCTATTTGCAATAGAGGAAAATATTTTATATATTTTAGATTAGATATTTTTAAAGGTAAATTTGATGGAGTCTGTGCTTGATTAACTTAATCACTTAAGGTTGATGTATAATCCCTTTCCACGTTATCAAAAAAACCCGCATGAAACAAATTCCAAACAACACAAATGAGTTTACGTTTTGACTTCCGACTGTTCAGATCGTGTAACTATTCATTTTTGTATACCAAAGATGTAGATTTTATGTACTTTGATAGTTTTTTAAAATCCGAGTTTTAGCAAGATAAACTTGTATACCAAATATGCTTTCGATTATTGCGTTGTTCTAAAATTACGCATTATTATTTGTGTGATTTGGCTTTCGATGGTACAGATCGTCTACGGAATTTGTTTCGTGCGGAGTTTTTGCTGTGGTTTATAGGTGCGACACTGTTTAATTATCTGCTGATGATGACAACTGATCGAAATACGTATACAGAAAACGAAAATTAATGTGGAAAGGGGTTATATATAAACCTTAAGTGATTAGATATTGGCTGACTATTATTCACATATTGCAAGCAAACTGGAGTAACTAAAATAGGAAATTAGTTATTAATTTCGTAGCGTTACTAATAAATATGTTTTCGCGAAAAATGTTTTAAAAATAATTATACATTTTCAATAATTACTTGTAAATTTTAGTTTATATACAGTGTGTCTCATAACACGATTGCCACAGCTTAAGGATGTGTTACTGAAGAAGTTATATAATACTACAAATACTTTTAGCTCAGTTACGATAAAGTTTTAGGAATATGTTCTTTAGATATTTTTAGCTATATCTAAAGAACATATTCCCAACACTTTATCGTAACTGAGCTAAAAGTATTTGTAGTATTATATAACCCTGGTAATGCAGATATTATGTACCACTGCAGAAAAAATCACAATGAAAATCATTTAAAAAGAAGTTGTTTTATTTTGTTCGAAGTTGTTCAAAATGTCCACTCAGATGCTGTATACATAGTGTAACTCTTCTTAGAATTGAAGAGGTAGTTCTGTTAACAGTCTCAGAATCAGCACGAGTAGCTTTTTTGGCATCCATAATTCTAGCAACAAATTATTCTCTGCTTTCAAGTTGTTCTGCATAAACCAAATTTTACAGCTTTTCCTATAAAAATTAGTCTAGGGAATTTAAATCTAGTGAAGTTGGTTGCCAAGAACCTGCTTCATCTCTTCCATTTAACAGCGGTACGTAATATCTTACATTTACTGTCACAATGAATAATAATTGATGAATCATAGCTAGCCAGACTTAATAACTACGAAATCAACAGCGACACGTAATACCTGCATTAGTAGGGTTATCTAAAACATCAAATGCTGGTAGACCAGTTATGATAGAGTTTCGGGCATATGTTCATTAGACATTTTTACATGAAATTGATTCGGCAACATATTCTTAAGCTATGGCAATTATATCATGGGACACTTGGTATAACAATAAACGGCTGTATTCGACTTCGAGACCAATGGTACAACGTAGTTAAATCTTTGTTATTTAGTTAAGGACCTGGGCGTATGTTTTAATAGCAAATTCACTTTTGTTGAGCATATTAAATCAGTTACGTTAGCTACTAGGATGTTGGGTTTCATTATCCGTAATTCAAAATCTTTCACCACCATAACTGTACTAACATATCCTTTTCTTTTTTTCTTTTTAATACGTTGGTAGTTTTGTTCTAATTACAATTTTTACTCTTTTTATTGCGGGTTTCGACCGGCGAACTAATTTTTGTATTGATTTAGTTTCACAATTGTTTTTTCTAGTGCCTCGCGCTTCTTTGCGACAGCGAACTATGTACGTCTTTTACTTCCTAGAGCGTAAACAAACATCGTTTACCCATTGCCCATTTTCGCAATGTGTTAATCTCAATGAGATTTTTGGTATGTGTGGTATAAATTTTATGCACCTTATTGAAGACATTAAGATCCCTATGATGATGCAGTTTTCATAAAACTGGTAGAATATTTTTATTTTTATTTTCGTTATATAATGAAGTTACATTTAATTTATTACTAAGTGATTGTCTAATTATAATATATAATAATATTTGACTTGTTACTGGAATATGTAATTCTATTGAACAATAAATACATGAATAAATAAATCTGATAATCTTACATGGGAGTAATACTTCTTAAGCAATTTCTTAATACTTGTATTGAAATTATAATACCATTTCATTTTACATAAGAAATCGAATGACAACTTTGTGTTATATTCCTTTCAGTTGGTTCAGTGGCAGCAACTGACCCTAAAATAGCCTCAAGCGATAAGTCACTGACTTAAAGAATGCAACGTAATTTAATGCAGAGGAATATTTTGGTAACGAGTTCCAATATGATAAATATTACTACATAGATACTTGTATAGTAAATGATTTACGCGAAAAAGAAATGCTTTACATACACCTTACTTTTATTTATACTTTTTCCATAGAAAATTTCCAGATTTTGTCTAGTGTAATCTACGATTATATTTAAAACAATTGTACATCAAATTAGATTAATTAATATAGAGTATAAAAAATATATAAGCTCTATATATGTATGCAATACGGATTTATTATACTTAACTACCTATAATAAATATATAAAATAAAAATGACACAATCTGGTACGTAGACTTCCGCGGTCGTGGTCCATACTATCTGCTTCTGGGCTTCCGGGCTGGAACCGCGTCACTGGCATAACTACCCACGTTTCAGTGCGACAGACAGTAGCAGTAGTTGAGCCCTGAAGATGTCCCATACGAGTGGGTACGAAACATCGGCAGTTATACCAGTGACGCGGTTCCAGCCCGGAAGCCCAAAAGCTAAATGAAATAGTTCGTTGTTGAATATATGTTCAAATATTTTGAATGCAAATAGTTTATAAACTATTTGAACATTCCTGTATTCTCTCCTACCCTTCTCAAGACAATTAACAATTATTCTATATAATTGATACCATTACGTGCCTTGTCATGTTTATACATGTATTAAAACAATTTTTATTACAGTGTATAAAAGCGCGCTTCAACACATTCCTCGGTTAGTATTCAAAAGTTCATCTCTGTGATTAATAGTGAAGATTTGCAATTTTGAGCGTCGTTCCAAATAGAAACGCATCGCGATCTATTAGAGACAAAGACTGGGAAGGCGACAGATCAAATGGAAAGTGGAAGAAAATAACAAAATGTTACCGAAATCATTGGGGTGTGCTAAAGAATAATTATTACAGTTTGGAATATCTTTTTGGATAGTGTTTGATGGTGTTTGATGACGGCAAAGGCAACGTCGGGCACCAATAACATTAAGAGACAACCGATATAAGTTATTTGTCGCAATTAACACGTTGATAGGTAAAGTAAGTTTGTTGCTGCCATTGAAAGTTACTACTAATGACAACAATAAACAAGCTTTTACATGAACCTGACTTATATGTCCAAAAATCGCCAGTTTGTATTCCTCTTAGTGCAGAGCACAAAAGAGTCCATGAATGTGTTACGGTTCAATTTACATCTTCTACATAGTTTATTTCATTTGCTAAAATCCTGTATAGTATTTGTATTTGGTTAATATGTATGCTCAAATGTTGTTTAATATTTTACTTCGATTCAGGTTCATTTTAATGTAACGTTGTTATATTCGCATGTATTCATTTATTCCAGGGGCAATATTGCGTATAGTTAAACGCAGTTGTCATATACAGTAGTATCCGGTTATAATGAACTACTACTGGCCACTAAAAATGGTTCATTATAGCCGAAGTTCATTATATCTAACAAAAAATAAATTTGAAAAATAAATTAGTACAAACGATTCTTGTATTGTATATTGATAATTTAAATGAACAAAAAATTATTATTTAACAGATTGTTTAAAATAGTCACTTATTTTAGACTGTTTATAAGACAAACTTACGTAAATATCATTCAAATATATTTCTACATTAGCCAGGCTGTTCAAAATGTTATCTGGAGCTTCATTCATTTGTAAAAAATTACGTACAACATCTATATTTTGCACAACCTTTACAATGGGCACTTGCGGTAATGACACACTAGCAGCACTACCTTCAGCTTCATTATTCTCTTCTTCATTCTCACTGTCACTCGTATTAGTTGCTGATTTTGAACGTACCCAAGCAACAATATCGTCATCTAACAAAGTTTCAGTACACATAACATTCTCATCGATACGCACATAGTCTTCAAAATTAGCATCCATTTCCACAGTTAGTGGTAGACCATCACCATTATTTTCAACATTATCAAGATCAGTTCTCTTTAGCCACTCATTTAACGGGATTTCATCATCGTCATCGAATTTGTTTTGATGCTTAAGAAATCCTGCATGTTTGAAACAATTTGTTATTGTTTTTGCTGTGACGTTTTGCCATGCCATGTAAATACAGTTCACCGCATCAAGAAAACTAATACGACTGCCTTCTGCACTGCTATTAATCATTATTTTTGAAAGAAGAATTCGTCGATAATTGCTCTTCAAACTGTGAATAACGCCTTGATCCATTGATTGTAATTTGGAACTGGTATTAGGGGGTATAAACACCAATTTAATGAATTTCAAATTCTTTACCTCAGGGTGCGCTGGACAATTGTCTACTAGTAATAGAATTTTTCCCCTTAATTCATTATCCCAATTCGATACAAAAAATATCTGACGTCACCCATGCTTTTTTATTAGAACTGTATTTTACAGGCAATCGTTTGCCGCGAAAACAACGTGGGTTTTGGGACTTGCCAATAATAAGTAACTTCCTTTTTTCTGTGCCTGTAAAATTTGCTGCAACCAAAACCGTGAGCCTTTCTTTTGATAGTTTTCCACCAAGTTTCGCCCTTAAATTTCAACGTTCTGTTGGGCATTAGCCTGTAGAATAGACCCGTTTCATCTGCATTGTTGGGCCATTTATTTTGCAACCAACCATCTACTACTTCCATATTAACTGACGCTGCTTCGCCTACAACTTTTCCACTGTTGATATCGTGGCTTTTTTAAATCTTTCGATCCAGCTTCGACTACATTTGAAATCGCTATCTTCCGCTTTGCTTCCCAAGTCTTCTGCTTTTGTTTGCAGTAAATCACCGGTAATCGTCGCATTCTTACCTCTTTGCTGAGAAAACCATAACGAAAGCTCTTTATCCACTTTATCGTGAGCTGATTTTCTAATTTTTTTGGCATTAGAATTTTTTTATTCATAATAATTCATGAGTATTTTATCTCTTTCTTTGCAAATCATACAAACTGTCGACTTGTTTAAATTCAGATTCTTACACACACCAGCTTGTTTTAAACCACTTTGTAATTTTTTAATACTTTCATACTTTCTTTCTAAAGTGAAAGCTTTGCGCTTTTGTTTTTGATTATCACTTGGCGCCATGTTTATAAACCCACAAGCTACAATTGGTAAATACTCTAACACGAACGGATAACGTAACGTGACTGATTTATGAGACAGACTAAAGGGGAAGGACTGACAGGCACCGCGTTTTTGATGTAACGGAGTTTTCGGGGGATTCACATTCGAGCGATAAATAAAGTTCATTATAAGCGGCACATTGTTTTCGGTTGAAACGTAAAATATGGTTCATTATATGCGAAAGTTCAATATATGCGTGTTCATTACAAGCGAAAAAAAATACATTGAACTTAAGGGACGATTTATTTGGCCATCTAAAACTGTTTATAATAACCGAGAATTCAATATAACCGGGTTTATTATAAGCGGTCTCTACTGTATATCAATGTCATATTCAATTCAATAGTCTTTTTAATGTGGAAAGGGGTTATATATCAACCTTCAGTGATTAAGTTAATCAACCACAGGCTCCATCAAAATTACCTTCAATATATTATAATTCCCAATAAACGTTTTGCTTAAGGCCTTCTGCAAAGGTATTCTTTGACTTAAATGTAATTTCCCATCTCTTTTTTAATACCAAAGACTGGCATTATGGGATCAGACGACGGTTATACGTCTGCGTACGCATACAAAAAAACAATAACAATTCTCACTCTATGAAAATAATATATTATCATGCTGTTGTAATGGGCGAGTAATACTATTACGTGTTCATATTGTTATTTTCTCGTCGGACTAGCACTATGGCAAGCCATATAAGAAGTACATTATTTAAAGGTTAGCACATAACTTCACTTGCTATGATCAACTATATAGTCGTAGTGCGACCAATTTTATATGGCCGGCGGAAAAAATGTGAACTAATACGCGAAACTCTTTACCTCTCACCTCCTTAACCTATATATTCAGCTGAAGTACAGTCAAGTACAACATCATATCTATTTTGATCTATTTGTTGTTTGAGTTTATAGGTTAGTTTGTGTGTTGGTTGTATAATCTAATAGGCTGCAGTCATAACCTCACATTCACATGTCAAACTTTTGAATTAAGCGGCCCAAATTGCTTTCTCGGAGTGTATTTTTTAAAACGATCGTGCTGCTTGACTGGCCAAATTGAATTGGTTATAATATAGTCTTATCTTGTTCATCTTTTTCTTTTTGTAATAGTTCTGTTCTGTTCCTGACAATTAGCATAAGGCTTAAATAAAATTTTACATTCCAGATAGGAAAATGCATTAGAATTTATGTGTGAGGAAGTAATCCATATTACTACATATATTGACTTTGACTTGGGACATGTTATCTTGAAGAAGAACTGCGTTCTATTTCTTCGAAATCTTTATGGGAAATTGATTGGGTTTGAATCTAAGAATGGTGAGAAGTCGATGGAGTACACTTATGGTGTAGATAATTCCTCTCAGATGTCATATGCTGTGGTGTTCGTTTGATTATCGAAGCTAGACCTGGCTATATCGTGTGCTGACGGATGGGAGGGAAAATGCTGCGAAATTGTCATCTCTAATGATTACTGCACTGATTAAGTAAGAAATTCCTACTCGACTGACTGAATCAAAAATTAAAATATATTATTTAAAGTTTTATTATACAATTAGTTTATTTTAATTAGACTAAACAATAATATTCATTTTTATAAAATAACAATAATAATTTTAATAATATACAAGGAGTAATCATATAATTTTGACAAACCGACATGAATTGGATGAAGTAGTTTCTTTCTTTATCCCATAGATGGCATTATTCCTTTTCTTTCCATACACTTGTAACTAACACTAATGTAAATTTAAGTTTGTTAACTATTTGTTTAGTCCTTTTTTATGCTTTTACTAATTATTTATAATGTTCTTTACACTTATTTGTTTTGTTTTAACTTGTTACTAACTTTTCCCAATAATGATAATATTAAATCTGTTTCAAATTTCCCACTCTAATTGTTATTAATTTTGTGTTAGATAGTTCTATATAAATAAGAATTTAATTAATGTAGAAGTTATTCAGGATAATGGTATAAAATAATATAATTCTAAATTTTATGAATATACAATATTTTACAAAATTTACAATTTTGAATCAAAGCGATCATTACATTGCTCTGTATTCTATGCTTTTACACTAATTTCTTAGATAAATTCATTTGCAACCAATCATTTGTAATTAAGTTCATTATATTCAATCACTTAATATGGATAGGAGCATGTGTTACTTTTAATTCGATGTTAAACTGTTTATATTTAACATGCTCACGTTTTACGTACGTACACACTAAATATGTTATTTTACATTTGCTCGGAGCTAGTTTGTTATAAAGATAATAATAATCTTTACCCGTTCATAGTATCGTAACTGCAAGAATTATTAGAGCTAGTTTAGTAGATAATGTGCCATTTATCTTTTAAAGATAAATATATATTATAGAATAACATCCCATGATTATACACCTGTCCGGTTGTTAAATATCGTTCAACAATAAAATTTTCAGATATCAATTGTAATTACCTATCCAATCTAACATTTCTATTGGCCATTCTTTCACGAAGTCTGAATCTATAAGTTTCATAATTTAAGCAATTTAAATACCAATCTAACTAATCAATATCAAAACTTGCTGTAATGAGATTCTTGCATTATGAGACCTATTGCAACATTTTAGAATCGATAACATATTTGAAACACACACATAAGTGAGTGAATTCAAGGTTTGTTCATTTTCAATAATTCTCTTCAGTAATTGACATTTTCAAGGTTATACCATTATTTCTTTTTTTAAGTAAAATGGGTCAAATATGAATGTCTTCTATTGACTATCGGTAATTGTAGGTGAATGTGTGCTCATCACGTTTTGTATGAGACAAGTGTGTGTATTTCAATTTAATCAAATACAGCTTAACACTAATTTCTTGTACAATACATACTACTTGTTAGTGAAAATTATCCATAATAATTTCAATTAAACTAGACTAACAATGTCATTAAAGTATACTTCTTGTAAAAGTACTATATTGAATGTTAGAACGCAAATATATATATTTTTTAGGGTAACAGGTAACCAAGGTGAGAATTATTCCAAAAATTGTATAAACATTCGAATTTAGCAAAACGGACAAATCCTCGTAAGTAATAGAAATCATTTTAAATAAAGAATTACAGACATAATTAAATAAATGAATTGAAATAGGGTGAGTAGAATTTGAAAGTACCCGTGGCCATGTTCGTTACCATTTAATGTTAAATATTGCCATACACCCAATGCCCAAATTATGTTAAGTCGTTCTAATAACAGATTTTCTAATAGAATACGAACGCACCCTTGAACGTCTTTCATAATCTGTCAATGCCAAAACGCCAGTCCAGGCTAATATTTTTAACGTGGTGAAGTTTACGAACGAGTAACGTTTGGAAACTGTAAAAAATTTACGCCGCAATTCTGAGTCGGTGGTCGTAACTTTAAGAGCGTTACTCCCAATTTTCAATTGTAATAATCGTCCCACCAGACAGGCTGTGCGTACTATAGAAAATAAATTCGCGTTAAAGTATTCACTATTGGATGTTCCTGTATCAGTGAGACAATGCACCGGTCGAAGTACCGAAAATATCTCAGTCGTAAGTGTCTCAGTTCAAAATGAGTCAATACAGTTGATTCCGCGTCGTTCACGGGAATTATGAAACTCTCAAACCACATTGCGATGAATTTTGCGCAAAGATCTTGGCTCACACCCTTACAAAATTAATTAACTCAAGAACCGAAGCCTCTTGATCATTTGAAGCGCCGAAATTTCTCCAATTGGGCTCTGCTAAAGTTTAAAAAAAAAATCCTGAATTTCATCGATGAAGCTCATTTTTGGCTTAATGGCTTTGTCAGTAAACAAAATATACATTATTGGACAGCCAAAAATTCACATGTGTTTCAAGAGGCTATTACAACCACAAAAAGTGACTATGTGATGTGGATTTCATACCGGAGGTGTATTGGACCATATTTTTTCGTCGATCAAAATGATCACCACATTACGGTTAATGGAGTTCGCTATAGTGCCATGTTAGAAGACTATTTTTGGCTAGAATTGGATGGGCTTGACATCAGTGATATATGGTTCCAACAAGATGGTGACACATGACACACAGCTGGCTAAATAATTGATCTATTGAAGGGAAATTCGGTAACTGTGTAATCTCGAGAAATGGTCCGGTTGAGTCACCACCTTGCTCATGCGATTTAACGTCGTTGGATTTCTTTTTATATAGTTAAGTTAAGTCGTTAGTTTATGTCAACAAGCCGACAACGTTAAAGGAGTTCAGGGACAATATCGAAAGCGAAATTACCAACGTTCCGGCCAATATGTGTGAAAGAGAGGTGGAAAATTGGCTCAAAAGAATCGACCCCCGCAACCGTTCTCGCGGTGATCATATGAACGTGATCCAATCCCATAATTAAATGTAACATGTTTGCTGCACCTGAAACAAATTTCAGCCCAATATCTCAATTATTCTATGTTTTATTTAAATATAAAATTATTATGTCCTTATTGAAAAAAAACAATATTTCCTTATTCAAAAATTTAAGTCGTGCGAAAAGGAGAATAAGGACTGTAAAAGAATAGAAGCAAGATACAACTAAATTGAAGCATATGACATGAGAATACTAAGAAAAGTATAGAGAGTAAAAAAAAAGAGACAAAATAAGACAAAGTACTAGAAAATATAAGAGAAAAATAAGATGATTCGCACCTAAAAAGAATGGATGGAGATAGACGACGGAAAAAGTTATGATATAACAGAATTGTCAATGTATTCAAAGAAAAAGGACTTAACTGGAAATAAGCACAGAAAGAAGCAACATATATGAGAAGGTGGAGAAGGATTATTGCCTCAATATTCAAGGTAGAATTAAAAGCATTAAAACCTAACACATAACATCAATTTTCTGATAAGAGTGGAACTATCTATAGTAATTAAGAATTATAAATATCTCTGAGTTCTAATTAATATAGGTGAACCAAAGTTCGAAAAGTTCATTTACACTGAAGTAAAACATTTATTCCTCAATTTTGAACTATTCTGTTAAACTAGTTTTCCACTGAAAGTCCTGGTAAAAAAATATCCTTACGTTTATGGGATAATCTCCATCGATTACGAACATAAACCCATGAACAGCCGAGTTTAAACGTAGACCAATATATTTGACGGACAACGTAGTGCGTGCACGACCAAAAGACACGTGTATGTTTGATATGATTTAAAAAGTCCATAATATGCTAGATGACCATTGAATAAAATTGCAGAAAGTAACACAGTCTCTACATATTTCATATGAATTGAGTATGGAAAAATTATGTACATGATGGACACCGCATTGTTGTCTGTAATCTAGAAAAATGAAAGAGAACACATTTCAGTCCAGAATTTAGTGAAGGTAAAACTTTTGGCGTGGAATAATAACGGTTGATGAAACCTGGCTACAACATTATGCAGTCGAAATAAAAAACAATCAAAACGGTGTACCGAAGTTGGCACACGTACCTCTCTGAAGAAGACTGTATACTCGGCTGGAAAAGTTATGGCTGCTGTCCCTTGAGACCGCAACGGAAATTTTCTTACAGATTAAACTGCATCATCTAATACAACACAAAAGACTTCACTTGAATGAAGAAGAAACGGGTGTTTTCGCTTCAGGATAATCCATATCTAAGCACGTGTTCACTCTTTAACAAAGATTCATGAACATTTCGAACTGTTTCCGCATCCAATTTATTCAGTAAATTTGGCCTCCTAAGATATTTTTCTTTGTCTGTGTTGAAAACTTGGTTCGGTGGCAAAAAAATTGCATTCAATAAGGAGGTACTCACTGAAAGCTGTGCATATTTCAAATAATTTTATAAAACACTTTTCTGAAAGCATAATACGCTGAAAAATGAAATATTTATTTGCCAAAAAGTTAGTTTTCTTGTTTAACCTTATTAATCACTAATGCTCATGTATTAGAAGTAATGTAAAAGTAATTTTTTCATTTCAAGAAATGTTAAGAATTTTGGAATGAGTACTTATTGTTATTGGTATATAAAAACAAACCTGAAACTTTTCCTAAAATAAAATTGGCTTTCATTATAATGATAAACTCTTGTCTCGTCTGAGAGTTTCGTTTATTCTATCTTGTAATGTAATACACAAACAAATTTAAAAGTATTTAAGATTAGAAACGTGTCCGCATTAATGTTTATAGTTTTGGTTCGGAACGGAGAAAATAAATATGATAACTATTGTGACGTAAGACTAGTGAGGCATAATCATCCATTGTATAGATAGTATTAAGACATAGTGGTCGATACAATTTAAAATGAAAATATTTTCATCTCGAATTCATATGTATATACATACATATAACCACATAATAAATTTAACGCACCCATCTATTGTATAAACTTATATTGCACAACGATTAAAAAGGACTGCAACATTTTCATAAACCATATTAATAATAATTCATGTAAATGGGTCGTCCATAAACTTCAACAACTTCACAGAATCACCAACTTCTGCCATTAAAATGCGAGAAATTGCCAACGTTCTCTAGTCATTTTATTATGTATTTTAAATATATGTACCTACTAGGGATTTGCAAGAGGCTAGAGGCGTAAGTAAGACGTATGTTGTACATATGTATAGAGACATACATATGATATTTACGAGATTTTATTATAACATATTTAAAATAAGAAACGCAATTACGTGAAATTCTACTTAAAGACGTGACTGCAATCAAAATACACAAGTCTATACAACTATACTCTTATTTAAAGATATCTCATGATATTTACCTAGATTATGTACACATATGTATGTGTATACAGTGAAACCCGTTTATTGGAAACCCTCTTAATAGAATATATCGGTTAAAGGAATTAAAATCTCAAGAACAAAACCATCCCCCTTCAAGCATCAACAAAATTATTCAGTTATAAGAATATCTTTTGATAGAATATGTTGGGTAAAAGAATGGCTTTTCTAAGAATATTAATGCGATTTTGTTTTCATAAAAGAATAAATTTCTCTACCTGCTTAACTAAAGGTGGATGTAAACCAAAAGTTACTATGAATGTTTACTTTTAGAAAGCTATTATGTACATAATTACAGATAATCTTCGGATAATTACGTATTGCAATAAAATCTTGTACCTAAGTGATTTTAAACAGTATTTAGATAATGGTTAATTCTGTGCGAATTACATACATACAATAAAAATTTTTTCGGAGGTTTTAAAAGCAGGAAATTTCTATATTTCTATTCAGTTTGTTATTTGACATTGCAATCGAAAGTGAGTGAAAGTGAGTGAAAAATGGCTTCTTAAACAAACTTGAAAAGAAAAGACCTTGCCCTGAAGGAAAAAGTAAAATTGCTTGACTTTTTAGAAGAAATAACTTGCAGTCAGTCGGATGTTGCCAAAAAATTTGGTGTGTCTCAAGCACAAGTGAGTAATGAATAATATCATATCTCCCTCTCTCGACCAATACATAAATGTATTGACCGACAAAGCGAGAACGCTTCTATCTCACAAAGATCGGAGACTATGTTTCCAGTGTGTAATAGACAGAAACTTGCGTGCTAGGCTTTATGCCAATTAAAGAATGTTAAAAGGAATCATTCTATTATTAATAACACCCTATCAACTACATATGTTTCATCGAATGCACGAATCGTCAGGTTGATTTGTGTTATTAATGAACGATTCCTTCAGAGCGTTTATCATATCATTTCGATACAGAAAATAATGAATAATATCATATCTCCCTCTCTCGACCAATACATAAATGTATTGACCGACAAAGCGAGAACGCTTCTATCTCACAAAGATCGGAGACTATGTTTCCAGTGTGTAATAGACAGAAACTTGCGTGCTAGGCTTTATGCCAATTAAAGAATGTTAAAAGGAATCATTCTATTATTAATAACACCCTATCAACTACATATGTTTCATCGAATGCACGAATCGTCAGGTTGATTTGTGTTATTAATGAACGATTCCTTCAGAGCGTTTATCATATCATTTCGATACAGAAAATAATGAATAATATCATATCTCCCTCTCTCGACCAATACATAAATGTATTGACCGACAAAGCGAGAACGCTTCTATCTCACAAAGATCGGAGACTATGTTTCCAGTGTGTAATAGACAGAAACTTGCGTGCTAGGCTTTATGCCAATTAAAGAATGTTAAAAGGAATCATTCTATTATTAATAACACCCTATCAACTACATATGTTTCATCGAATGCACGAATCGTCAGGTTGATTTGTGTTATTAATGAACGATTCCTTCAGAGGGTTTATCATATCATTTCGATACAGAAAATAATGAATAATATCATATCTCCCTCTCTCGACCAATACATAAATGTATTGACCGACAAAGCGAGAACGCTTCTATCTCACAAAGATCGGAGACTATGTTTCCAGTGTGTAATAGACAGAAACTTGCGTGCTAGGCTTTATGCCAATTAAAGAATGTTAAAAGGAATCATTCTATTATTAATAACACCCTATCAACTACATATGTTTCATCGAATGCACGAATCGTCAGGTTGATTTGTGTTATTAATGAACGATTCCTTCAGAGCGTTTATCATATCATTTTTTTTAACATTCTTTAATTGGCATAAAGCCGTGAAATTAACGAAACAAAATTATTGTCCCTTAAGTGCATTTGAAATGTATTTTTAAAAGGCGGAATTTTTCAGCGTTATTCATGAATAATGTAACTTTCAATAAAAACTAGGACTACTGTTACGTTATTCTGTTTTGAATCACTTGCGCCCTGATTGTGCCCAGAAGATTAATTTTAAAAGTGCATTTCTTTTACGTGTAAAGAATAAAATACTGTACCGTATTATTTCTTTCCAAAGATATACCTGTATTTATGAATAAAATCCATCAACCTTTAATATATTTATTAAAATAAAATAAAAATATTTACATGAAAAACAAAACTTCAAAATTCTTCGATAACTTAGCATAAAATACGATATACTTCGATAATTCTTGGTTTTAATAACCATAGCATGGTCCATATGTATATGCTTATATTATAAACAGCTACTAATACTGTCCGCGTGCTGGTTTACAACGCTACATAAATATCAATTTTTAAAAGGAATCTGCCTGTGCCGCTAAATGTATATATGTAAATGTATCGTTTTCGCAATACGTTTACCCTAAACGATAATACGCATCCCGTAAGACGTCGTACAGTGCGCATACAATAAGCGATTGATGGTGCGCAGCATAGTGTTGACGATAATCCAAATGCGTCAATTCATCATCGTGCTCAACAATTAAACTTGTGTCCACTTTATGGAAAACTTTGCGTAAAAATCTTGGTTTACCTGCTTACAAGATTCAACTAGTACAGGAATTGAAGCCGCAAGATCATCGTTCGCGCCGTAAATTTGGTGAATGGGCCAAAGGAAACATTACTATTGATCCACTGTTTCATTTGAAAATTTTGTTCAGTGATGAAACACACTTTTAGTTAAATAGCTATGTCAATAAGCAGAATTGTCGCATTTTTAGTAATGATAATCCGCAAGCCATTGTTGAAATACCATTACATCTAGAAGAAGTCACCGTTTGGTGCGCTTTATGTTTTCAAAAATGATAATGGTCAGAACGTTACAGTCGATGGCGAACGATATAGAGATATGATTATTAAGGGTTTAAGGATATTCTAAAGCCAGTGTTTTTGTGTCCGGTGTTGGTTTCTTTCTCGACTATCCCAGAGGCACCGAAAACACTAGTAAAAATTTACCATTTTGAGCTCCGCATAGATAATCCAGTTATGATCAGCATATTTTAGTAATTTCAAAACCTTTTTAAAATCTTCATGTGTTTCCCTGACGTGAACTAAATAACCAATAAAAAATTGAACTATACACATTGCTATTGTTCAGTAAGACACGCCTGAAACTTCTGCTTGAACTGTCTATAAATAAACGTCATTCATTTGGGTGATATTCTGTAACTCCAATTTCAATTTAATTATATGAACACTATGCTAACGAGTTGTATGTCTTTAAAATGTTTTTCAATTCGAACAATTTAAGCATTTACATTTATTAATGACACTCAAACGAGCAAAACGGCAAAATGACACAGATGCAAAATCTGACGTGATAGGGGAAAGTGGGTTTTACGTTCGAAATCACCATGTCGAAATTAGCAAAAGCAGGTATGAGATTATTGGCTTCTAACAACAGTACGCCTGTGTTATACGAGGATAGCCGTTTATATTTCGGGAATAGCAAACAAAATAAATTTTATTTTCGAAAATAGTTTTATTGCTTTTCAAAATACACTACTTGAAAATCAATGCACTTTTGCATTCGTTTAAACCAATCCGAAAAGCATTGCTGCCACTGTGAAGTCAGTATCTCCAAAATATGTGTTTTGAATGCCTCGACTGCTTCTTCCGGCGTAGAAAACCGTTGACCACGAAGCTTATTCTTCACGTGTGGGAACAAAAAGAAATCACAAGATACTAGATCAGGGCTGTACGGCGGATAGCTCATCAATTCAATGTTTTGCCCAGTCAAACATTCAATTGTTTGAACAGACCTGTGAGAGCTCGCATTGTCATGGGGGAGAATGATCGTTCGTTTTCGGTTTGTTTTCCTTATTTCTTCAAAACCTTTTGGCAAACAAATAATTGTGTACCATATACACACACAATCGGCTGCTGTTTACTATCGGGCTCATACGTAGAGATCCAAGATTCATCCATCACCTGTGACGACTTTATAAATGTTCTTTGAAGTACCGCCATTGTATTTTTGTACATTTCTTGGCACCAATCGACGCGAGTTCTTTTTTGAACGGTTGTCAAGTTATGTGGTACCCAACGTAAACATAGCTTCTTAACGGTTAAATGTTCATGCAGGATCTTATGCATGCTGATGTTACTAATACCTAGAGATGCCTCGATCTCACGATATGTCACATGACGGTCTTGCGTTCTCAATTCAAACACTGCATTAATGTTTTCCGACACAACAACATTTGTGGGGCGACCTTCACGAAATTCATTCTCCAAAGAACGCTGTCCAAGTTCGAATTCACTATACCAACGATATACTGTAGTTTTCGATGGTGCTTCATCACCATATAAAAATTGAACTCGTCAATGCATTCTTGTTGAGATAATCCACGCCGAAAGTTATCAAAAATTATTGTACGAAAATGTTTGCGAGTTAATTCCATTTTGTCGCTGACATAAAATTTTCAATTTACTGTCAAAAATAGAAATAGCGACCGGATAATAAAACTGTCAAGGTAAATATATTGTCAAAAATGACGAACTTCACGATGCAATCATCAGATCGGAGGCAACACTAACAATGTTGCCAGGTCCCGAAATGTAAACGGCTAATACATGTTTTATATATCTTTTATTCACTATTACTGGTGTAATGTAATGTAGTTAAATGTGTAATTATTTTAAAAATAAATATTTTTTCCCTTTTTCAATATGATCTTAAATTGCAGAATTGACGCTGTTTGTAAATATATAACCATTTATTTGAATAACTGTTCGTAAACGTCACTATTACTATTAAAACGAATATATTTTTAAAGTAAATACATATATATGTATTAGCATAAGAAAATTTCACCATCCTTCTTATATATCTACACTTTGATGGACCTACTTTGAAAACGTAACCTTCTAAAACATATGTAAAATTAATTACTGTCACCAATATTGGATGCCGAAGATATTTAATAGATACGCTTAATTACTAACGTCAAGTTAGCTAATAAAAGGAGATAAATAAAATACATACATATATTGCGAAGATTTTTACAAAAATACGCTGATGATTTAGTGGGAAGTGATTGAAATACTGTCTGTCTACTTTATCTTCAAATTAAATTAAAACTAAATACAATTTAATTTAAGTAAACTAAATTAAAACTAAATTTAATTTAATTTAAACAAATTAAATTAAAACTAAAACGAAGAAAGTATTTGCTATGACTTTGGCACTGATTTATATAATATAATTTTTAAATTAAATTAGCAATAAAAATATGTACGTACAAATTTCAGCAAATAAAAACAATAATGCTCAAGTCTTGTAAATTTATATTTGTTGTAAAGTATACAAAAATATTAACTACCAAGAAAACAATTACTATTTGTTCGAATTTTTACGATAAATAAACAAATGATTTGACAAGGACTATGAGCAGATAATGGAACGAAGAAATAAAAAAAAAGTTAATAACGACACAGAATAAAAAAATAAGGAAAAGTATAAGCAAAATTTTTAAGGAAAATTTATGGAAGGATTGAAGTAGATGGAGAATTTAGAAGATAAACAAAGAAATAAATAGAAGGATCATACAATAAACCAAGTAATAGGCAAGTAATGATGATGTAAGGAGCCAGATAGTTAGAGTATTACAGAGAATGTCTGACAACATATGAGTGAACTTAATTTGCATGAGGGGTAGAGAAGGGAAAAAAGCGGAAGGGAACGATCCAGAATAAGATGCGAGGAAGAAGTTAAGAAAGATCTGACATAGCAGCAGTCATGGATTAGAAAGGAAGTAGTGGTCAAAAAGTGTACTAAACTTCATGTCCAAAGGCCAGTACGCTTATAGTGCTTTTATATGTATGCATATATATATATATGTATATATATATATACATATATTATATAAATACACATATACACACACACATATATATATATATATATATATATATATATATAAAGGCCACTACGCCTTCAGTGCTACCATACGAGGGTAGTCCCAGAAGTACCCGATCCAACCAAGAAAACACAAAAATTTTGGAAAGAAATTATTTTTCAACATAATCTCCTTTCAGTTCTATACACTTTTCCGAGATATGTTCAATAAATATTCAGTTCAATAAGATACCCTTCATCGTTGGAAAACCTTTGACCATGGAGCGATTTTTTCAAATTTGGGAACAGAAAATAAGCCGAGGGGTTAAATCTGGCGAATAGGGTGCATAAGATAGCAATTCAAACTATAACTCATTAATTTTGGCCATTGCGGTAACGGATTTGTAAGCTGGTGCATTGTCTTGATGAAACAACACTTTTTTCTTGACAAATGTGGCCGTTTTCGCTTTATTTCTTCGCTCAAATGTTGGAATAAGTTCGCATAATACTCGCCGTTGATAGTTTTTTCTTTTTCAAGATAGTCAATGAAAATTATTCCACGCGCATTGCGAAAAACCGATGCCGTAACCTTGCCTGCAGATGAAACGGTCTTCGCCTTCTTTGGAGCCAGTTCTCCCTTTTGGATCCATTGTTTTGATTGTTCTTTTGTCTCGAGTGTGAAGTGATGGACCCATGTTTCATCCATGGTTATGAAACGGTGCAAAAATTCTGCTTTGTTACTGTAAAGCTTCGCTAAACACTCTATTGAAACATCTTCACGACACTGTTTTAGCTCGAGTGTAAGCAAACGCGGCACCCATCTTGCATACAGCTTTCTCATGTCTAAATTTTTAGATAATATGCGATGTACCACATTTTTTGAAATGCCTACTATGTTTGCCTGCTAGCCCGCACACTTTCAGTCGACGAACATCCAGTACCGCTTTGTGAATTTTCTTCACCAT